>BSBK01006991.1:140000-722100 GCA_027943335.1 Chamaecyparis obtusa | reverse complement strand
TGTTAAGATTCTGATTACACTCTTGGTTAGGTTTTAGATTAGGCTTTTGTTAGGATTCATATTAGGTTTGGTTAAGGTGGATATTAGGGTTAATGTTAAGACTATGGTTACAATCAGGATAAAAATATGGATAGGATCAATTAGGGATATAGTTGCAGTTCAATTAGTGTTATGGTTGAAGCACAATTAGGATTAGAGTTAAGGTTTAGGGTAGGGTTAACATTTAATTATAGGGAAATATTTGAATTATAGTTAGGGTTGAAGTTAACTATACGTAGGTATTGATTATGGTAAGGGTTTGATTATGGATAAGGTATGATTATACTTAGGGTTAGAATTAGAGTTCAATTAGAACTAGAGTTAGGGTTATGATTTAATTGTATTAGGATTAGGGTTAAGTTGAGTGTTAGATTTCAAGGGTCATTTTTTTTTGGATTTTATATAAGTTAGGATTTAGCTAGGTTAAATTACAGTTATAGTTCAATTTGGTTTAGTATAATGGTTAGGGTTAAGTTTAGGGTTTAATTTATCAAGTGATCCTATTTTTTTAATCTTAGTTACAGTTAGGTTCATCTTGGGTTTTAATGTGTAATACAATATAAATTTAAGGTTTGGGTTCAATCTAGTTTTTCAAGGTTTGTTGTTTCTATTTATTCAATAGGTTTCTCCTGAACTAATATTTTAGGGTCTAAAGTTTAATTTAACTTAATATTTAATTAAGATTAGGGTTAGGATTGCAAGTTTTTTTTTAAGGGCAATGTTCAATTTGGTTTAGTGTTGGAGTAAAGTCTCAATTTGGTTAGGGTAATATTTCAAGAGACCTCTTGGTCATCTTTTCTTTCTTCCTTATACATTATGTTGTGCTTTTAAGTATTCATTCAAAAAATTATCACACATTTAAATTTGAAGTATTTCTCTAGAAAACTTATTATTTGCACAATGATAAAGATATCTTTTCTCCTTTCTTTGATAATCATATTATCTTATTTAAGATTAAATAATAGAAACATCATAAAATTGATAATTGAATATGAAGACAACAAATAGATAGAATTCATATTTTTCTAATATGGTCCCTTAAATCCTGGACTTTCTCATCTTTTTTCACAATCTTCGTGGCAACATCTAGAATTCAATCATATCCATTATATTGAATTTATCTCACCCCCTGGTCTCACTATTTTATTTTTACAATGATCACCTCAACCTAGTTTATTGGTCCACATTAAAATTTCCAAGCTCTCCACTGATTCAAAATTCGGCCCTCCAATGACATGCAATGATTGCAAAATTTTCATAAAATGAATGTGTTGAAAATGTAATTGACATATTTTAAACCAAATTATTGGTGTCGTTCTCCCTACTTCATGCGGGATGTTCTTCACATTGTGGAATGATTGTGAAATCGTTAGACATGGCAGCTAAAGAGGATTTACAAACTTTCAAGCTAATGCAAGCAAGCATAAAGCCTCACTCAGCAACCTTTGTCAGCATCCTCCTTGCATCTGCTAAATGCAAGCATACAACCCTTCTTCTTTCAGTGATCCAGAGAAATGAAATACAGATTAATTCATAAATACTATCTACACAAACATATATAGGATTTTGAAACTAATTATCAAATTTAATAAATTAAATTATATGGCAGCATAGGCCTCCATATTTTTCATCAAACATTCAAAACCAAGTATAATACTAGAAATTAAATGTTAAATATAAAAACTATATAAAATAAAATATTAAAACTAAATCTTAAAGATTTTCCAATTTTAAATAAGGAAGAAGAAAGATTTGTCACCATTTAAACCATTGCAAATGAATAATCTAAATAATCTAAATCTAAAGCAATATGGCAGCATTGCCCCTCTATATTTAAATCTAAATCTAAATATTAAGTGAAATAATGATCTAAATCTAAATCTAAGAGAAATATAAATCTAAATCTAACTCTAAAACTAAACTAAATCGTAAAGTATTAAAACTAATTCTTAAAGATTTTCCAAATTTAATTAAGGAAGAAGAAATATTTTTCACCATTTTAAACCATTCTAATTGAATAATCTAAATAATCTAAATCTAAAGTAGTATGGTTGCATTGCCCTCCATATTTAAATTTAAATCTAATATTAAATAAATAATGATCAAAATCTAAATCTAAGAGAAACATAAATCTAAATCCAACTCTAAAACTAAAACTAAATCTAACTCTAAAACTAAAACTAAATGTAAATGTAAAACTAAAACTAAATCTAATTCTAATTCTAATCTAAAACTAAATCTAAATCTAAATCTAAATCTAAATCTAATCTAAATCTAAAACTAAAACTATATAAAAAAAAAATTATTTAATACAAAATAAAAATATCACCTTGATAATCGGTTGCTTGCTTACTCTTCAAATGGCCTTCCTCTTAAAATATCCTTGAAGCTCTCACCTACTTTACAAAACAACAATGAAATGAGGAGAACACTCTTTTATAATCTCAGAGTGTCTCTTCATATTCCCCAAAAGGTGCATTTTCCTAATTCTTTTGCCTCTCCGAATTCCACAAAAAATATAAAACACTCCAAAAATATAAAAAACACCCTTTAGTGGGCATTGAATTGAAAAATAAAATAAAATAAATTTAATGCCCAATGGGTGTTTCAATATTTTAAAAAAATAATAATTAAAATTAAAATTTCATTGGGCAGCACGGGCCACCACCCCCCGAGCCCCCTGTTGCCAGGACACGTTGTGGGGTTTAATTAATATTTTTTAATTTAAAAATTTAAAATAATAATTTTTACATTATTTTAAAATTATTGATTTTTTAAAATAAATATATTATTATTTTTAATTTATTTATTATTTTTTTTAAATTAATTTTTTTTTTTAAATTAACTTATTCTTCATCCATGTGGCACCCCTATTTTTTCGGTTCCTATTATTTTAGGCCCCATTATTTTGGCCTTTCCATTTGGCTTCCTATTATTCCGCTGGCTATTATTTTCGGCCTTGGCATTAGAATTTATGATTTATTTAAATTAATAGTTTTGTAACTTGTTTATTCAATTTAATAGTTTTATTGACACAATCTTTTTTGGCATATTCTCATGCTAGCATTCCCATTGTGCTCCCATTGTATAGCTATGCCTCTCGACGTAATTAATCTTGAATTATAATTGTTATATTATCTATTATCTATTATTAATAGTAAAATATACTATTTACATTATTATTATTTATATAATTATTTATTAATAACATTGATTAATATTATTGCATAAAATTAAACAAGAAATTATTTGATTATTTGTTAATATCTTTTGAACATTATTTATTATAAGATATTATTAACTAGTCATATTTACTTTATTGTAATATCAAATATTGCTAATATTTCATATATTAATTTATTTAATTGATATATTATATCATAGCATTTATCATATTGGTTTATTTATAACACTGATTTATACTTGTGTCTCTATGACATAAAAATGAGGAATTGTATTTTAAATTCAAAATGATATATATAGATATATATATACTATATATATATATATATATATATATATATATATATATATATATATATATATATATATATATATATATATATATATATAATATATATATATATATATATATATATATATATATAAATAAATAGATAGGTTGTTTTATAATTCCAAGTGTCATGAGTCGTAATGGATATAATAAATATATCAAACACACATATGATATATATATATATTATATATATATATATATATATATATATATATATATATATATAATATATATATATATATATATATATATATATATATATATATATAATATATATATATATATATATTATATATACTATATATATTTATATATATATATATCATATGTGTGTTTGATATATTTATTATATCCATTACGACTCATGACACTTGGGAATTAATAAAAACAACCTATCTATGTAAGTATAATGCTCTCTATTAGGTTTTAGACATAAACCTACTAAGAGCTCCCATCACTTGGGTAATGTTTGGCCTTATAAAGACAATGTCATACATTAAGCTAATTATGACACTAGAAATTCAAAACATTAAACATAACCTTAAAATCCTCATTCTAATTCAAGATATTATTTAATGACAAATTAGTACTATACAAGGGTGAAAGAAGGGAAACAATACAAAGGGGGTAGATTTCTCCCCCTTTTCCAAATTGTAGACTCGAAAGAAAGATATCCCAATAGGTTTAGGTGATAACTTAAGCCCTAAATGGGGCAGTGATCCTTTGATAAATGTGTATTTGAAGATGGAAAAGAGGAAAGATGCAATGTAGATGACAAAATAGATGTGTAGATACACAACTGGAAATAACAAACTGATAACTAACTAGATGAAACCATATCTGAGTTGAATCGGGGTTCCAAACTACTATATTGACTTTTGATTTCATTTTAGATTGAAATTATTATGTACAAAACATTTCAAATTCTCTATACTTGGGTATAGAATTTTCATGCGTTGTGTACCTAGCACTTTTGACTGAGGACTTCTAGGAGGTCCTCCAACTATTTTTTATTTGCCTAGATAAGATCTGGTAACTCTATAACTTGTTCCTACACAGAGAAAATGGGTAAAAGGGGTTTGCCTTGGTCAAACCCCTAATTAGGGAGAAACCTTGAAAAGGAAAGGAAATTACATAAAGGAAAGTGTGTAAAAAAGGGTAAATATTTGATTCACCTTGCATAAACCCTCATGGACGGATGTAAGAATCACTCATACCTATGAAGATGTTTGAATGTGCTTGGAATCAAGGAGTTGACTTTGAAATGAAGAACAATAATCAAGGATGCCCTAAAAAAATGCATGGATCTATAAACACCACTCATATATATTTAATGTAGACATGCTTGATAATTGGCTTGCAATGAAGAAGAGATGAATGTAGATGGACATATCTTCTTTCTTGAGGTGAGAATGTCCTCTACTTGGCCATTATGGGAGAGGAAACTTGCTTCAATGGAGAATATTTCCTTGGAATGGACTTGAACTAATTGAGAAACTAGATCTTGGATGCTTTCCCTAAAATCTTGAATCCAATTGCTCTTGATTGCTTGAATACATCTTGATCGTGAATGGTTGGGGATATCAATTGATATGAAAAATGAGAAGAGATAGGGTGTTTATATATTTCATCCATCATTTTGAGATTCAAAAATAAGACATGTTGACCACAGGTTTCTAATTTACCACTAACACCCCAACATAGGGCTCCGAGCTAAATTTTCACCAAAAAGTGCGAGTATAAAACATTTGAAACATTTGTACCTAGGAGATTGCACCAAAATTTGAACTAGGTGTCAGGATGATGGAAAAAGATAAGGGAAAAAAGGAATCAAGTTGTCAAGGATCAAGCATAAAGGGCATCAAATCTTGAAATCACCAAAATGGGGCCTAATAGAGTATCTAATTATGGGTGATAAACTTTTAGGATGGTATAATTAGCCCCCACTTTAGTGGGAGGTATGAGATAAAATCATGCTCATGGTAAAGTAGATCAATTCATAAGAATTATCTTATCAAGGTCAAGCAGACAAAGAAACATCAAGCTCCCAAGTGACTTAAGTCCTCATCAAATCCAAAAACCAATATAAAAGAGGGCTTCACTCAAAAGAAAGAGAGAAGAAAGGGAGAGGGAGAGGCACAACCACTAGCCTAGTAAGGTATTGCATTACTATGGATAATGCAATGAGAAATAGATACTACAAAATATGGCATTGATAGTCTAGCAAGTTGTGTTATGCTAGTCAACTCATCAAAACAAATGGATTGGTCCTTAAGGAAAGAATTATCTTCATAAGGGATCCTCAAAAGGGGATGGAGTCCTATAGAAATTATTATCTCCAAAGGGATCTAAAAAAGGAGCATCAATCCTTAAGGAAATAATTGTCTCCATTAAGGGATCCACTGAATATGCATAGGGGCATGAAAATAAAAAGATGAACGTAAGAAAAGCATTGTCTCCCTTATCCATTAGCATAAGAGAGATTGCATTGAATTGTTTGTGTGTATGTGAAAAATGTGAAACAAGGAGCAGAGTGTATGCCCCCATCTTAAAGTGATTGCAAACATCTTAATGAGAGTAATAGCTTTAATGGGGCATTAATAGACCCATAAGAGATGTTTCCACTATGAGATGCCCCCCAAGGAAAAAAGGAAAAACCAAGGAAAATGAACATGTGACAAAAGAAAGCATGAAAGGGATCTACTAACTCATGGGTTAGTATGATCAAAGATAACTCATGTATATCAAAATTATATCAAAATGAACTATCATCATTCCCCAAGGGTAGTAGAACTACAAGCACAATGAAAGAATGTCACATAAGAGTTATGAAGAATAGTATTTTTGGGTCAACATCATGGGAGACCAAAAATAATAGGTAGATATCATTTTGCATCATCCTGAATCAGACAACACAAAGAAACATTTACAAATAATGTCACATACATGACATAACATGTAACAAAATATAGAAGAAATGAGATACAAATAGAGTAATGTCACATTAGGTTAATTCCTTCGTTACCTTGTGCCAATAGAGAAACAAGGGTTGTCTAAAGAAATATAAACACAATGTATAACAAATAACACATAATGGGGGGAAGCACATTATAACAAGAAAACACACAGAATCCACCATACAAGAGGAGCTAGTCCAGCATGTCACCTACCCCCCCCCCCCCCCTCCCCCCATCTCAGTCAGAAGTATTTAGGGAAGGTGGGAAACACACAAGAGAAAAATTAAGCATAGTAGATGAAACAATAGCCAGTTCCAAACAAGGACCCTGTTGTGAAGACACATCACTTTTTTTCATCATTAGGACTAAGAGATAATTATTTTACAAATCTATCTAGTAAATCATGATTAACATAAATAAGCTCATACATATCATTAGAATCACTAGCATGAATACCATCATTTTCATTAAAAACATTGAAATTACCATCATCAAGAGTACTTCTTCATCCAAATTAATTGTAATCTAAGATACAAAATAGAATTATCGTGTTTTTTCAATTTCATCTTTTTCAAATTAACTTCCCTCCCTTGGGGTATGCATAGGTTGGTAAAGAGAATCAAATTGATAGTAGGTGTCTTAGTGGAGGAAATATTTTGGAAAGCATGCTCATGGACTCTAGCACAACATTTATGATAGCAATCACAAGAACAATGATTACATTTGGTTTTGCTTGTGATTCGATTTGGTTTAGGATCAATCAACATTAGGTCTTTTTCTTCTTTAGGTAGAAGAATGAAAGACACCATACTAGGTTGATAGATAACATCAATGGAATATTTATAGGGTATAGGAGGTGGAACGAGAGTGTATAGAGGAGGTGTGGAATGTGTAGGAAGAATTCCAAGTCCAAGGAAAGGAGATGGAACATCCTTAAGATCTCTAAGCTCACAAATCTTTTGGATTTTAATTTCTAATAGGATCAAAAAAGATAGTCTTTGTGAGGTTGATGCATGTAAGGCATAAATAATTCAAGGTCAAAGTACCCTCAAGGCGCTAAAGGATAATAGAGACTATGATTAATTGTGATTATTTCTCCATTATGGGAAATTTTCAAATATTTATGAATAGGATAGACTACGTATTTTGTGGAGGTGAGCCAAGGAAGACCAAGTCTAACTTGAAACAGATCAGAAGTTGGGATGACAAAAAAGGTGGCATATAGTGTTTTACCACCAACTTATATGGAAAAGTAATGGAACCATGGGTAGGATAAGTGGAACCATTAAAAGTTTGGATCGTCACATCAGATTTAGCATGGAAATCGCATTGTAATTGTCTAGTCTAAAGATGTTCTTCAATTATAACAATCACCATGCAATTAGGATCTATAAGGACACCAAAAGAAAGAAGATAATTAACCTTTGGTACAATGCAAAGAGGACTATTAGGTGCTTTAATTATGTTCAGATTGATCATAACGATTGACAACATTGTTGCTTCAATACACTCAATGTCATAGTCAACAACATGGGGTGGAAGAAGAAGGTAAAAGACTAAGTAGACTCAATTGTATTGGTTGAAAGAGAAGGAAAAGGACTAGTATAAATTTACAAGTTTTGGCTAGGGGGTGCTACAGGTTTTTTTCCTTGATCATTGACAGCCTCAATAGATATAGCATTGGAATCAATGAGGTCTTGAATAACAAATTTCAAATGGAAACACTTCTTAGTATTATGGCCAGGTTGAAGATGGTATTGACAAAAATATTTGTGATCAAAATATTTAGGAAAAGGTTTGGATGTATCAATTGGTTGGAGGAAGTTATAAAAACATTAGCATTAATTATCTTCAACATCGCATTATGCAAAGATTCAAAAAAAGGTGTAACATTATGAGAAGCTCTAAAAACATATGATAAAGGAGTTACACCTTTGGATGTTGTTTCCACTTGCTCATCAACATGGTTTGATGAATTATTGATTTTGAAGAAGCTCTTAGGTTTATGAAACTTTGAAAGGACTAAAATGTGGCATCAATTTTATCAACCCCGGAGCCATTGGAGGAGTGCTCTCATATTTACTCACTTGTAGCTAATAATTATTAAGCATTTCACACAATTGAGTAAAAGAAGAAAATTCAAACAATAATATCTTATCCCTAATGTATTTTTACAAATGAAAATATGGTGTATATCAACATCAGGCACATGATAAGAAATATGATCATGCAAATGCTTAAATATACCAATGAAATCAGTCATCTATTCTTTAACGTTGTGTTTATAATTCATCTGATCAGTCAAAAAAAATCTTAGGACCAAATATTATTTTGAAATTGTTTTTGATTAATGGTAACAACGGGTTTTGAAGGGGGCCTCGAAACCCTTTAACATATAAAATCTTAAAATAGTACATTAAAAGCTCCCAAAATGAATCAGTCCAGCCAAAAAAAAGGTAGGACACTCAAACAAAAAATCCAAAACACTGCAACAATGTGATCATTAAAAACAACAGTCCTAAGAAGATAGCAGCAAAGCTATCCAAAGTTCCCCTTTTATGAGAATGAAGGGTCATGTCAAATGAAGAGGAGGATTTCTTAGATTATTTTGAAATTGTTGAATTAAAGCATTAGAAATATTTTGAAATAAATAAATGGAATAAGGAGGCGAAGAACAATACCATTTCAAGGCTTTATCTCAAAAGTTCTACTAAATAATTTAGCCATAAACCTATGATCATGACAAAAATCACTACACTATTTTTATAGGTTTTAACATGAGTCATTGGATCACCCTTACCATTTTAAGTCTCTAAATAAAGAATTTACATGTAATAAGGGATGATAATTTGGATGATGTCTAAGGACAAAGGACTAGCAATATCACAAGTAGGAATGTTGAACTTGGATTGAGTCATGGACACAATTTGTTGTTGTAAAGTTGAAATGATTTGTGTCAAGCTATTGATAGTAGATTCAGTAGAAAGAGTGGTAGGAGATATTGTGTGAAGTATTTGGACCATTATGGGAAATGGAAGAATGGTAGAATATGAAAAAGGAACATTATTGTATGTGGGCATGGATGAAGGTAAAGACACACATGGAACACTTGAAGAAGGAGGAACAATAGGATAAGGAATGCTAACATGTGTAGGATTGATGTTTTGAAAGAAAGTGGTTATGAGAGGTGGAGCACAAGTAGACACACTAGGTATTAATGTAGGAATAGGAATGGAGGTCTCAACACTAGCGGTAGGTGGAATGAAACCTAATTCTTGCGCACAATCTCTAATAGGTTTAACATTATTAGCAATGAGATGAGAGAACACTATGTAATATGTTAATGCCATGTTCATTATTATGAATTATCTCCCTCAAAACCTCTACTAAAAAGATGACCTTGGGATTTGAGTTTTCTTGTCCCTAATCATTGCTCAAATTTTTCATATTCATGGGAAAGCTTTTGGACTTCCATAGGAGGAAATCTTAAGGTCTCATCTTCATCATGAGAAGAGTGGGAAGATTTTTTCTCAATAATAGGAGGAATATCATATAGGACATATTAGTCTCATCAAGTTTCCTCGAAAACAAAGAAGACCTGGGATCAAAGGAACCCATAAGTCTACGGCTTCACTTAACCAAGATGTTATAATTAGGACTCAATGTAATAAAATCCATTCACAAGAAGATGAAAGAAAGATAAATATAATGTAAATATGATTTTTTGAAAGAGATGTGTAAATCAATTAAGCATAATAACACGTTTAATGAAAAGAACATCTAACCATCAAGTCAAACATGAATATCTAAAGCATATAATGACTAATGCAATGCATACAAAGGAGATATAGACACTAAATTGGAAGGGAAATGTCATGAGCTAGGTTCACCAAAGTTGTACAAGGTGAAAAGGGAAGCAATGCAAAGGGGTAGGTTACTCCTTTTCTAAATTTCACACTTAAAAGGAATATTTATCCATAGACTCAAGTGATGACTTAAGCACTAAATAGGGAAATGATCATTCTCTAAACATGTAATTTGAAGATGAAAAAGATGAAAGATGTAATGTAGATGAAAAAATAGATAAATAGATATAAAATTAGAAATAAAAATAGATAACTAATTTCTAGAAACCAATATGAGTTGAATCAAGGTCTAAATTTTCATACTAGTGTAATTGCCCCACTAGGGAACCTAGGAGAAACTAAACTGTCATACTAGTGTAATGCCCCGCTAGGGGAACCTAGGAGAAATTAACCTAAAACATGTTACTAAGTTTATAGAATAATTTTTTTCTTAAGAGTTTACAAAATAATAATGATAATAAAGAAGAAGCAATACAACATAAGATACAAACAAGTCCATAAGTACAACCCAATTTTAGTTAACAACTCTTAAGGGTTCCATGACATAGAATTGTGTATTACTAATTAATTATTTTAGATTAAGCATAATTACAAACCTCTCATATACAAATGAATAACAAGTACATCATCACATACATGAACACATAGATACAAATGATATGATAAGGTATACACAATGAAACTATTGTATTTGATGAGTAAACAACCCACAACTCCCAAGAATACCTGCACGCAAACACCTATCACAGAAAAAGAGAGAGAGAAGCAAGAAGCTAGAGAGGCCTGAATGCATGGATCCACGAAAGAAGAGGACATTCTTGATGTGCAAAAACAAAAGTTGTAATTCAATAAAATGAATGTTTCTCAATTAAAAAGTTATGAAAACAAGAGAGATCAATCCTTATACAAGGAGATCAAAACCTAAAAGGGTAAAAGCTAGGTTGCACCGATAATAATTAATAAATCAATTAATTATTATATGCCTAAAGTTTAGCTTAAGTAGAAAGCGATAATACTTGACTTAATAATTAAATCAATATGATTTAATTAATAAGTAAACACTTTATTACTCCTAACACCCCCCTTAAGATGAACTTGGGAGAAGCTAAAAAACTAGAAAGAACTATTGAAAGCGAATGGGTCGCAATAATAAAAGGCTTGATTAGGTACCCAAGTACAAAAAGAGAGTCTCTATAAAGAAGAGATATAGAGAAAATTGCAGGGAAAAACTCTACTCTAAAAAGAGATAAAGGCTAGTTTGAAGGACTGAAGAAGCCTCCAAAACTAGGAATGTTCCATAAAATAGGAACAAGGATGAAAATGTAGAACATCACTGAAGCAAGAAGCTAAAAACATTGTCAACAAGTAACTGATGATCTGAAGATCCTCCACTGAAATATGACCAGGTAAAGAACACTGTAATATGTATGAGTTCCCTCAAATGACACTACTCGATCAAGAGGAAAACAAAGGAAAATAACTGAAGTCAAAGTTACAAAATACTATAATCTACATGAGTGCCCTCAAATGACACTACTCGAATCAGGAGGCAAACAAAGGCAAACACCTGAACTCCGAAGATACAGATGGCATAAAAACACCAAAAGTCTGAAGATTTGATTAATCAAAGCCAGAAGAGTGCATCCAAAAAATAGGAAAGAAAGAGTGTCCATATGATAAATGATCCATCTCAACCAGAATGCATAGGTACCCAGCTACTGCATCCACCTAGTACATGGAATCAAATATTGAATACATAGCTCACACTATCGAATCAAGGAAGCAATAGAACCAATAGTAGAACTCCCCCTCCCCCATAATGCTAATAAGGGAGTAATGATAGGTACATTGAAAAGATCATCCAATATGAACAACATGATACCAGGAACATCGAAGGTGCAGGGAGAGTACAAATACAAATAGAGATACCTAAGGCTAATGTCTTTGGAGGAATGCTCACATGAAAAAAGGAGATGGAAAACAAAGGAAAACATCAAACCCCCCTAGCACTTTACAATTAAGTGTGGAGTACAAAGAGCACAAACATGTGCAAGATCCCATACATGCAATAGAATGACACTTTATCTCAGTGTGTGTGGCATAAAAGAATGCTACAAAAGTGAAGTATACACTACTCAAAGAAGAGAGAAGGTTGTTGAAACAAAAGAACAACCAAATATGAGCCATCCCTCAAAGGGAAGAGATCCCAGACCTTAAACATCCAAGATATCCACCAGATTGCAAAAATGCAAGAAATTGAAAAATATTACCTAGAGAAAAATCTGGAAAAATGACTCGTAGCACTGGAAAATTCTCTGAACAAGCTTTCCAACGATATATCATTTTCCCAAAATAGAGTCCGGATGTGCAAGGTAGAGCTCCCAGAGTGAAAAATTGAACATCTTGCCTTTGATAGTAAAAAATACCATCAAAAAAGAAAAATCAGAAATTCAAACTTCCATATCTGGATAGATCTTAGAACTAGCTTTTCGACGATATCTCATTTGCCCAATTTCGACACTATATGCTCAAGCTATGAGAAAAATACCAACAACTGTGTTGGAGGGACAAAAAGTGCAGAAGAGGGCAGATGCAGTGATGATGTCAGGAAATGAGTGGACTAAAATTGATGGCCATACTAACAGTCGTATGGTTGTCATGGCCAAAATCCCCCCTGGGGACTAAAACAATTTGGCCCCTAGTTGCCATATGACCAAGGGCTGAGGTTGCATCTGCTAGGGGGTTAAATTTGACGGCCAGATGGCCATCACTGCTAAAGCAAAAAATCAAAAATTATTTTTTTTGAAAAATCACATGTGCACCTCGGGATGTGTGTTAGGGTCGTAGGACCCTAGTATGCAAAAACAATTTGCCTCAAAATGCAACGTCGCCCAAATCGGATGTGCCTTATATGGAAATGGGGGTTTTAGGCTATTGCAAGCTCAACGGAGAGGTCCGTTTGAGCAAAAAAATGCTCCAAAATACCAGTGACCACCTCGGGATCCATGTCGGGTCTGGTTGCAAAATTTTTTGCCATAGATTCTAACCTTGTCCAAATTGGACAAATTTTATATGGATCTAGGGGTTCTTGGACACTTTGAACGTAATAGTGGTGTCTGTTTAAAGCTGAGATGACCAGAAAGAGAGGTCCCCCTAGATATAACAAAAAAAAACCCTCTAAAACGTAGATCTGACGAACATGGTCAAATCTCTCAGGAAGATGATAGGGGAAAATAGATTGAAAGCTCTTATACCATATTGGATTTGATGATTCAACAACTCACAGCTCCAAAGAATACCTATGTATAAACACCTGTCATAGAAAGAGAGAGAAGCAAGAAGCTAGAGAGGCCTGAACGCATGGATCCATGAAAGAGGAGACATTCTTGATGTGCAAAAACAAAAGTTGCAATTCAATAAAATGAATGTTTCTCAATTACAAAGTTATGAAAACAAGAGAGATCAATCTTTATAAAAGGAGATCAAAACCCTAAAAGGGTAAAACCTAGGTTACATGATAATAATAAATTTTAGCTTAAGCAGAAAGAGATAATAAATCACTTAATAATTAAATCAATATGATTTAATTAATAAGTAAACACTTTATTGTACTCTAATAGAAACAACATCCATTGCTGAAGTCGTAGGGTATGTAGCAATAACTAAGTACAAAATATAGTGCAATATCCCAAAAGAATCACATTTGATACACTAATACAACGTACAAATATAAACATCATAAGATAGATATGAACAAGAAAGTAATTGCTACAAGGATCATCTAGCACCGGTATAGGAATGCCAAAATCTCAAATGGTAAAGGATCACTACCACCCAATCTCATGGAACCAAAGATCCACTCTCACCGTGTTGAGGAGATAACAAAGACACCACTTGCATAACGATCTCAAAATCCAACACAACATAACACCTAAGAAAGAGATCATGAAAGCTCTCTATCTGAGGTACAACACTCACTCCAAAGGTAAAACATACCAATCCAAGGAAAGCAATCATAATGCTAAGGTACAAAAAATAATGATAAGAAAACATAAACAATATCAAAATACCAATGAGTACCAAATACTAAACACCAAATAATTACCAACCACCAGAAAATATTAGCCACTAGAGGAAAATATAGAAACCATGAAGGAGGCTTAGGCTACATACTATATGAGTTTCATCACATGGTCATCTACTTGAGTTACCCTAGACTAATCTCTCTAGAGACCATACCTTCAAACATTGAGTTATCCTAGAGTGGCCACTCTGGACTCTGGACCCTCAATACGATCCATGTGGAACAAGAATACCTTTTCATGAAGATGATAAACTCCATTCATACCTACTCTCTAGGTATCATCACACTCCCATCCTTAGCCTATACAAGTGCTCAAGGCATGGGTGAGGCATTATCACTAATTATGTTTTTAATGTGCTCTCCAAGTTTTAATTACTGTGTTATCACTTATTAACAAACTTACGATAGGTTACCCTAGTTCAGACCACTTTGGGTCTTGGGCTCCTATTGTAAGACACTCCCCTAAGATGCACCTATTTAACCTCCCTCGAGCTCATAAGTCATAAATTATCACCTAAGTCCCATAAAAACACAATGATCAAAATTTCCAGTTCCCACAAAACATAAGGAACAACCTCTAGTTCCCCAAACCATAACATCATAAAACACACTCTCAAAGTGTTCTCATAATCATGAGCTTCAATAGAACATGGTCGGATAACAATAATCAAGACCATCACAAACACCAAAATGCATATAAAAAGGATCAACAAAAAACAAATCCTGAGCCTCTGGTTCATATTTCCTAAAGCCAACTTAAATTTCCCAATAGACAACAAGATTACCAAGACAATCGCATAATAAATCACGAATCAAAGATTCCCATACAACTGGTTTAGTAAAATATTCTAACTTGGTTTAAATTAAAAAAAAATCAATTAATAACAACACCAACTTAATTAAAATTCACGCACACATATAATAACTAAAACATCTACATATACAAGTATAAAAAAACAATATTTTAAACAAAAAATCATATTTATTTAACATATATTATATTAATTAAATAAATTAATATTAATATTAATATTAATTAATATATATTAATAATTAAATAATAAATTAAATTAAATTGTAAACTTAATTAAAAAAAACTTTATTTTTTATTAGGGAGAAATACGAGCCCCACTCACTATTACCATGATAGCTAATTGTCGTCAACATCTTGAGCTATCGGGGGGTAGGGGAGGAAACCCTCACCACCCCCTCTCCCGCCCTCCCCCCCTCCCCCAAATATATATATATATATATATATATAAGAGGATAATGTTGGAAACAATTGTCTGAAGGAAATTGCTACTCAAATTATGTATTGTCTTTGATGTCACACAATGTCATAGTCCGCAGCAATCAGTTCCTACCGAGCTCAGTCGGTCTGCCAGATAGGAAGATTAGTGCTTACCGAGTCCACTCGGTTATCAAAGAAAATCAGTGTCTACCGAGTCCACTCGGTTATCAAAGAAAATTTAGCATTTACCGAGTTCAGTTGGTCGTCAAAGAAAATTCAGTGTTTGCCGAGTTCAGTCGGTCGTCAAAGGAAATTTAGTGTTTACCGAGTTCAGTCGGTCGTCAAAGGAAATTCAGTGTTTACCGAGTTCAGTCGGTTATCAAAGGTAAAGGATTGTCGATGTTTACCGAGTTCCCTCGGTCTCCGAAAGATTGTAGAAAGTTATGGTCACCGAGCACTGTCGGCCCTTGAAGGATTTTTGCAAATAAAGTTTGCTTAATTCAGCCGACTGTTATACTAAATAATGTCGATTTGACAAATCTAAAATCATATAAATAAAAGGTCAAATGTGAAAAATAAATAAGAAACACAGCAGAAGATTTACAGAAGAAAGACAGGAAAGGTGTGTGCAAATTTGTGAAGGATGTTCAGATATCCTTAAGGTGCAGCAGAGATTTATTCAATCAGGAAGGATCACACTTATGCAGAACAGAGATCTGTAATCAGCAAGGCAGTTGCATTATTATACAGGTCATTTTCATTGTTACCTTCTTATCATTGTAACAGTGAATTCTAAATCTCTTAACCGAGTTGGTTTAACAACCATATTGTAAATCCTCTAACAAGGTGACAATTCCATTGAATTGTTTTCAAGACCTCTTACCAGGCCACTCCTAGCAGGGTGATTAAATCCTCTAACAAGGTCACACCTAACAGTGTGTTTTGTAACCATTTACCGGGTTGGCTTCTAACCAGGCATCACTTCAGAAAAGTGAAAATCAGTATCTAGATACATTGTGGTTTTTCCCATATTGGGTTTCCACCTTAAATCTTGTGTCTCTTGTGTTCTTAATTGCTATCTTAATCATACACTAGTGCTGATGAATATCTAAAAGATAATTTTGCTAATACTTTCTGCATCTTCAAAGTTACTGCAATCTATTTACCGAGTGCTAAAACAGATAACATTTTTAAGATATCCTAAGGGTTCTGGAAAGAAATAATTGTGAATTGTTTTATGGTTGACTGATTCACCCCCCCCCTCTCAGTCACTTCATCCATATTCCATCAATTGGTATCAGAGCTTTTGGTGCTTGCAGGAAGGGTTTCAAGGACCTAAGCTAAAGATCAGGATGTCTTACAAGAGGGAAATTCCAAATCTCAACAGAGATAACTTTTCAGCATGGCAAGGTCTCATGTGACTTCATCTGGTTTCCATTGGTGATTCAGGATGCAAATACATTGATGAAGAATACACAGTTCCTACTGGCTCATTAACTGTTGAAGACATTGTAGAGAAAAAGACTCATAACACCATGATGATAGACATTGCATCTGCTCTCAGCTATGAAGAATTTGATGATATTAAAGAATGCACTATTGCATATGAAATGTGGATGACACTAAAGAAAATATATGGTGGTGATGCAAATGTGAAAAGAGCCAAAGCAGAAAGCCTAAGAGGACAGTTTGACAAGATGAATATGAAGGAAGATGAAAACATTGCAAAATATGTTGAAAGAATCAAAGCAAGTGTAAGTGCAATTAGAGCTTTTGGAGGAACAATCTCAGATGAAACTGTTATAAGTAAGGTACTCAGAACATTACTCCCTATGTATGCAATAAGAGTATCAGCTATTCAAGAAAGAAGATGTGAAACAAACCACAATATAACTTTGGATGCTTTAGTTGGAAGATTGACAGCCTTTGAATTAGACAACTATGACAACTATGTTCCTAGTTCCAAAAATATTGAATCAGCATTTGAGGCCAAGGTTTCACTAAAGAAGAACAAGAAAATTAAAGAAGTTCAGTCAGAAAGTGAAGAAGTATCAGAAGAAAGTTCTGATAGTGATCTTGAAATTGTAGAAGCATTACTTGCAAAGAAGTACTCTAAAGGGAAAGGTAAATATAAAGGTAAAACTCCTTTAATCTATTTTTCATGTGAAGAAATTGGACATATTGCAGCTAGGTGCCCAAACAAGCAAGTCAAGGAAGAGAAGAGAAGTCACAAGTACTATGGAAAAAAGAATTTCAAATCATTCAAGGATAAAGGTAAGAAAACATGTTTTATGGCTAAAGATTCTGATGATAGTGAAGAAGAAATTGTCTTTATTGCTATAAAAGATGAATCTGATGATGATGAAGATAAGATGGCACTTATTTCTCATATAAGCAAAGATGATATATGGATAATAGATAGTGGATGTTCACACCACATGACTGGTGACAAGACAAAATTTGAATATCTAGAAGACTGTAATAGTGGCAATGTAAGATTTGGAAACAATGAACCTTGTTGTATAAAAGGAAAAGGAAGAATCTCATTAACCAAAGAACTCATATGTGATAATGCTTATTGGGTTGAAGGACTAAAACATAATCTTCTAAGTGTAGCACAGCTAATCAACACTGGTTTCAAGGTTGAATTCATGAATGGTCAAGCAAGACTGCTGGATGAAAAAGGAAAACTCATTGGATTAGGCAAACAAACAAAAGGTAACTTATTTTATCTTGATCTCAGTGAATATTCATGCTTTATTGCTCAAATTGAAGAAAGTTGGCTATGGCACAAAAGGTTATGTCATGTGAATTTTGATAACATGATAAAAATAAGCAAATTCAAGAAGGTTAGAGGCATTCCTACTTTGAAGAAACCTGATACTGGTCTATGTAAGAATTGTCAGATTGGCAAAATAAGTAAAACTAGTTTCAAGAGTAAGAACTATCAATCTAAAGAAATTTTGGAAATTGTGCATACTGATTTATGTGGACCTATTGGAATACAAAGCTATACTGGAGATAAATTCTTTATTCTTTTCGTTGATGATTATTCTAGAATGATGACTGTTATGTATTTAAGAGAAAAATCAGAAGCATTTGAAAAGTTCAAATGGTACTTAGCAAGAGTGGAAAAGGAAACAGGGAAAAGATTGAAATGCTTAAGATCAGACAGAGGTGGTGAATTCATCTCCCATGATTTTAACAACTTTTGCATTGAAAGAGGAATCAAAAGACATGTATCAGCTCCTAGAACTCCTGAGCAGAATGGAATAGTAGAAAGAAGAAACAGATCTATTATGGATTGTGCAAGGACTCTAATGATAGAAAAGAACATCGCTATAAAGTACTGGAAGGAAGCTATCAGCACTGCAGTTGATACCTTGAACTGAGTAAAATTGAAGAAAGACACATTCAAAACTCCTTATGAATTATGGTATGGCTATAAACCCAATGTAAGTTACATGAAAATATTTGGTAGCAAGTGTTATATCTTAAAAGAATCCAGAAGAAATAAATTTGATGTGAAAAGTGATGAAGGAATATTCCTAGGATATTCTAGCAAAAGCAAGGCATACAAATGTCTGAACTTATCTACTCACAAAGTCATAGAAAGTATACATGTAAAATTTGATGAGTTTGTAGAAAAGACTGAGGAAGAAAGCAAAAGCGAACCTGAGAACTACAGAAGATTCGTTTACATTAAACCTGAAACATTGGCAGACACAACTATCAATGAGGAAACTATATCTACCGAGCCGAGCACAGTTACCGAGTCACAAACCGAGTCACAGGAAGAAGTTCAAACTGAGTCACAGGAAGAAATTCAAACCGAGTCTCAGCCTGAAGTTACCGAGCAAATATCTACCGAGCCCGAGCAACCTTGAAGAAGAGATCCTAGAAGACAACAGCATGAATCATTCAAAAAGCAAGGAACCTATACTAGCCAAATATGTCAGAAGACATCATACACCAGATCAAATTATTGGAAACAAATCAGATGGTACTATGACAAGAAGCAAGCTAAAAGGTACATGTCTGCTTACTGACTTTGAACCTAGAAATATCAAAGATGCATTGGAAAATGAAAGTTGGATTGAAGCAATGAATGAAGAATTAGAACAAATACAAAAGAACAAAACATGGACTCTTGTACCTAGACCTAAAGATAAGAATGTAATTGGAACAAAATGGGTATTCAGGAATAAGCTGAATGAAGATGGTCAAGTATCTAGAAACAAAGCTAGACTGGTATGTAAAGGTTATTCTCAAGAAGAAGGTATAGATTATGGAGAAACTTTTGCTCCTATTGCAAGATTAGAAGGTGTAAGAACTCTACTTGCTTATGCAGCACACAAAGGATTTAAGGTATATCAGATGGATATAAAATCTGCATTTCTCAATGGAATTCTTGATGAAGAAGTCTACATTGAACAACCTGAAGGTTTTGTTGATCCAGATAAAAAGGACATGGTCTGCAGGTTACACAAAGCATTGTATGGTTTGAAACAAGCTCCTAGAGCATGGTATGAAAGACTCCATAACTATTTGATTTAGATTAATTTCAAAAGAGCCAATGACAACAGCAATCTGTATATTAAAGAAGGACCGGATGACAAAATTGTATTGGCAGAAATATTTGTAGATGATACTATATTTACAGGGAATGAGGATCAGTGCAAAGAATTTTCAGAGCAAATGAACAAAGAATTTGAAATGTCTATGTTTGGTTTAATAAAATTCTTTGTTGGTCTTCAAATTTAGCAAAGCAAGAATGGTATATACATTACTCAATCTAAATACATTAAGGAAATACTTAAGAAGTTTGGTATGGAAGATTCAAAACCAGTTGGTACACCCATGTGTACTGGACTGAAACTTACCAAAAATGATGATTCAAAAGAAGTTGATCAGACCCTATACTGATCTATGATTGGAAAATTGCAGTATGTAGTACATACAAGACCTAATATTGCCTTAGCAGTCGGTATAGTAGCTAGATTCTCAGCAAAACCTAAGGAAAATCATATGATGGCAATCAAAAGAATCTTAAGATACTTAAGAGGAACTGAAGAATATGGTTTGTGGTATAAATTTGGAGGCAATCTAGACTTAAAAGTGTTTACTGATGCTGATTGGGCAGGGAACATTAATGACAGAAAAAGCACAAGTGGTGGAGCATTTTTTCTTGGAAAAAGACTGGTATCCTGGACTAGTAAAAAGCAAAATTGCACATCTCAATCCACAGCTGAAGCAGAATATGTTGCTGCTGCAGTAAACTATTCAAATATTGTTTGGTTTAAACAGTTATTAGAAGGTATGAAGGTTGAAATCAAAGAACCAGTTGTTATATTTTGTGACAATACCAGTGCAATAAACATTTCGAAGAATCCAGTGATGCATTCCAAAACCAAGCACATTGCTATTAAATATCACTTTTTCAGAGAATTGGTGCAAGACAAGGAAATCAGATTAGAATATATTCATACAAAAGAACAGATTGCAGACATTTTTACCAAACCATCACCTAAGGATGCATTTGTGTATCTAAGAGGTAAGTTAGGGGTCATTCCCCTATCTGAGGCTCACTAAATACAGTTTTAGTGATGCATCAACCAGAACATGATTGAAAATCAACCAGTTGATGCAGCATATTCAAGGAATCATTGCATATGAATCAGTACTTGAGGTACATTAATTTACACCGGTAATATGTGAATTGTCTTTGGCATGTGTTGTCAAAGAGGGAGTGTTTGCTATGTCTTTGCTATTACTTCAAGAAATTTTCAATAGTCAGAAGGAAGAATTTTCAGGATAAAGGAAGTTTGCTGACAAAGGGAGATTTGAATCTGAACCGAGCTAATTCTTTCAAATTTCTTATGCTATGACATATTGTGTTGCCATCAATGCCAAAGAGGGAGATTGTTGGAAACAATTGTCTGAAGGAAATTGCTACTCAAATTATGTATTGTCTTTGATGTCACACAATGTCATAGTCCGCAGCAATCAGTTCCTACCGAGCTCAGTCGGTCTGCCAGACAGGAAGATTAGTGCTTACCGAGTCCACTCAGTTATCAAAGAAAATCAGTGTCTACCGAGTCCACTCGATTATCAAAGAAAATTTAGCATTTACCGAGTTCAGTCGGTCGTCAAAGAAAATTCAGTGTTTACTGAGTTCAGTCGGTCGTCAAAGGAAATTTAGTGTTTACCGAGTTCAGTCGGTCATCAAAGGAAATTCAGTGTTTACCGAGTTCAGTCGGTTATCGAAGGTAAAGGATTGTCGGTGTTTACCGAGTTCCCTCGGTCTCCGAAAGATTGTAGAAAGTTATGGTCACCGAGCACTGTCGGCCCTTGAAGGATTTTTGCAAATAGAGTTTGCTTAATTCAGCCGATTGTTATACTAAATAATGTCGATTTGACAAATCTAAAATCATATAAATAAAAGGTCAAATGTGAAAAATAAACAAGAAACATAGCAGAAGATTTACAGAAGAAAGACAGGAAAGGTGTGTGCAAATTTGTGAAGGATGTTCAGATATCCTTAAGGTGCAGCAGAGATTTATTCGATCAGGAAGGATCACACTTATGCAGAACAGAGATCTGTAATCAGCAAGGCAGTTGCATTATTATACAGGTCATTTTCATTGTTACCTTCTTATCATTGTAACAGTGAATTCTAAATCTCTTAACCGAGTTGGTTTAACAACCATATTGTAAATCCTCTAACAAGGTGACAATTCCATTGAATTGTTTTCAAGACCTCTTACCAGGCCACTCCTAGCAGGGTGATTAAATCCTCTAACAAGGTCACACCTAACAGTGTGTTTTGTAACCTTTTACCGGGTTGGCTTCTAACCGGGCATCACTTCAGAAAAGTGAAAATCAGTATCTAGATACATTGGTGGTTTTTCCCATATTGGGTTTCCACCTTAAATCTTGTGTCTCTTGTGTTCTTAATTGCTATCTTAATCATACACTAGTGCTGATGAATATCTAAAAGATAATTTTGCTAATACTTTCTGCATCTTCAAAGTTACTGCAATCTATTTACCGAGTGCTAAAACAGATAACATTTTTAAGATATCCTAAGGGTTCTGGAAAGAAATAATTGTGAAGTGTTTTATGGTTGACTGATTCACCCCCCCCTCTCAGTCACTTCATCCATATTCCATCAAATAATACTATAACATATATATATATATATATATATATATATATATATATAAGAGGATATTTTTAAATTAAAATATTAAAAAATAAAATTATATATATATATACATATAATTTTATTTTTTAATATTTTAATTTAAAAATATCCTCTTATATATATATATATATATATATATATATATATATATATATATATATATATATATATATATATATATATATATATATATATATATATATATATATATATATATATATATATATATGTTATAGTATTATGCTATTGTACCCTAATAGGTCATTTTTTTTCCAGCAACCCCCATTTTTTATTCAATAGATTCCTAAAATTAAATACATATATAATTTAGAAGAATATCGTTTAATCAAAAATCTATTTTTACCTACCAATTTCTTTAATGTGATTTTCTTTTCTTTTTCTTACAATTAAGAATTCAATATGTAACTCCTCCATTTTCCCAAACTAATTCAATCAACCAAACGAAACTTTTAACCAAAGTTACACAATCTATCACTGAATAACAGTCACGAAGAAGACAAACTTTTAGAAAGGAAATTGTACAAAAGATTCAAAACCCTACCTCAAGCAATGCCTAAATTCAAAGAAAAAAAGAATCAAATTCAACCTCCAAAATTTCCAAGCTTTCAATAATTCCTTAAATTCACTAAAGAGAGCTCCTCCAAAACCTGATAGACGTATGTAGACACCTAAATTTGATTACATCATTTATTAATTGTATTTAGTCTTCTCCTAGGCATTTTATTAATTAAATATTATTATTTAATTAATTTATGGCATCCCCTAGTTAATTAATTTAATTAATTAACTATAGTCTAATTAATTATCTAAATGACAAACCTATAGTCTAATAATTAATTAAATCCCTATTCTTCTATTAATTTAACTGGATAACCTTATCTAATTAAATTAATTCATAAACCCCTTTTTCCTCCCACTTAGAATTAAATAAAATATTTAATTCTAAAAATCATAATTCTCCTCCATTAGCCAATAATCCATGCTTAGCTAATCTAACCCTCCACTCATTGTCTCTCCTCCCATCACATCCTCCTAATCCTCCACTTACCCTCTAATCCAAGCCTAATCACCCCTTAAACATTTGCACAATCATAATCCAAGATTAAGAAATGTTAAACCAACTCAAAGTCAACTCATGTCACCATCACCACATCGTCCAATGCCAAATAATAAAAGCCTCTTACACACATGTCCCTTCTCACACCTTCCAAAGTGGACACATCCCTCAAGCATTTGGCCTCTCCTCTCATCCTCCCCCATTGTGACACTTGTCACAATGTTATGC
Source organism: Chamaecyparis obtusa (assembly GCA_027943335.1). Lineage (NCBI taxonomy): Eukaryota > Viridiplantae > Streptophyta > Pinopsida > Cupressales > Cupressaceae > Chamaecyparis > Chamaecyparis obtusa. Next base: position 697,893 of record BSBK01006991.1, on the reverse strand, counting down.
ATTTGAGAAAACATAATCCATGTGCTCTCTCTTGGATGCATCTCCACCGTTGCTCATTCCCCTTTTGCCTCTTAATCTTGACCGTCCATTTCATACCTCTTTTTTATAAAAGAGAAGCTCTCCTCCTTCATTTGCATCCACCATTGAAGCAAAGTTATTATGCCCATTTCTCTCTTGAAGCTTGAGCATTAGCATTTGAGCACACATTCCATCCTTGGACAAATCTTCTACAACTTGGAGATTTCTTGGGTTTGTGAGGTTTGCATTCCTTTGGTTTTGTCTTCATTTTGTGGGTCTTAGCATAAGTGTTTGTTTAGATTGTTTTGTTGAATGCTAGCTTAGTTTGGTAATCTTAGACATTGCATTTTAGACACTTACATTTTGGCACGCCCGATGGGACCCACTTCAAGGGTCATTTTTCTTTTCTTTCTTATTTTTCTTTGCAAAACTAACCCAAGTACTAAGGTTTTTTGTTGTTTGAGTGTGTTCCAAGGGTTTTTTGGGTGTTTTACAAGTTTAGGGCCGAAAAGGAGGTAGTTGTGCAGATATTCCCGCCTTCAGATTTTACACAGCAGCAACATCCGAAAAATCCTTAGTTTTGTGGGAACACTTGTACGAACGCGGGAACGCTTGTACGGATGCGAGAATGCTGATTTCTTTGCAGGAACACTTGTATAGATTTGCGAGAATGCATTCCCGCAACGAAAACTTATTTTTTCCATCTTTTTCTACTCTTTGTCCTGACTTTACCAATGACTGACTGTACCCATTTTTGCGGGGCGTTGACTAGGCGAGATTGCTTGTGTACCTTTTGTAAGCTGTATGACATTCATTATTTTTTTTTTAATATTTTTTTTGCCTTCATTCCCACAATGCGAGATCATTTTTTGACTATTGCAGGAACACTGTTGGCCTACGGGATTGATTGTTAACCATCTGTAAGCCATACAGCCCTATCAATATTTTTGAGTTTTCTACCTTCATTCCCACAACACCAGATTGACAGTTGACTTGCAAAAATACTATTTGATTTACAAGAATGCATCTGCAACTATCAAAATTATTTCTGCATTCATTATTCTGTCATTTTGATTTTTCTGACAGTCCGCAGGAACGCCTATATAGCTTTGCAAGAACATAGTTTTTCTGCTATAGGTTTGCAGGAATGCGGGTTAAATTTTTAAAATAGAATTAACTCACTTTGTTTTGGTGCATTAAAAAGAACAGTGTATGCCAAACAACACTTCATCATTTCGATTTGGTTTTAAAATGAACAAAGGTTAAAATTGAACAAGGCAAACATCACATTTCTTTTCAGTGCTTAAAATCAACAAAACTCAATCTTGAATGCATAAGGGACCAAAAATCAATGTGATGAACACTTCGTTTGGTGCTTAAAAAATTGATCAAACAAAATCTTGAATGGTAAGAGGAAGTAAACACTTTTTCTTGTTTTTGCAAAGCAAATTCTATTTTTCAAGCATTGTCATTTACGTTTCAAAAAGAACCTTGCATGTTAAAAATGAGTGTTTGATGTTCTAGAATAGAAAACACTTAGTCTAAACTAGGTTCAATTTGGAATGAATACTTCTTGGTGTGTTTGAAGGAGTGTTTTTCAACACTTCCTTAGAGCTTTTCATTTTTTGCATAAACCTTTTTAAAATAAGTGACGTGGAAGCAATCCACTTGTATATGTATCCTCTCCCCTTACCTTCATGGATCTTGGGTGAAGACAAAGATCAAGTCTGATTGACAACACTTCTAGCGAGGCCTATCTAGAGAGAAGTGCTTCCTCTTTAGAGAATGACCTCAAATTGGTAATTTCCCAACCGGTATATAAATAAGGTGTTGAGCAAACTCTCACCTTATCCCCGCAAGCTCAGGCGAGGCATGTTGATGGTAGCCCAAGGTAGGTGAATATTCGTACGATTTTGGCATGGTCAACTAGGCCCTTAAGTGAGTCACGCGCGTACAAACTGATTGGGGGGAGGCCACAGACCTTACTAGAAGCCATTAATCAGAAGCCTGCCCAATCTATTCCCAAAAGTATCATAATCTTTGTGCAAGGACCAACCCAAGTGGTTTCCTGGGTCACCTGAAGAATACTCACCATATGTATTCCTCTTTTGGGATATCAAGTTGTGGGCAAAGGTTGTGATACTAGCCTATCTTATAGGTAGGAACTACTTGTATGTGTTCTCAAAAGTGATCAGACCCAATGAAAACATCTATTGAACATACATAAAATTAGAATTACAAAGTTCTTTTTCCAAGAGAGAGATCATCTACCTATTTTCCTGCAAGATTACTTTGTCTCTTGTGAGGATTGTTTGTCAAGACAATACCCTAAAAGAAAAATCAAGTTTGTTTGAAACCAAGCCAAGGTATACTTATCGTAGTCACTTCCTAGCTTGATATGATCCAGTGTCCTGAGAACAGCTACCATTTTTATGACCTATGATTGAGACTGTGAAGCACAAGAAAGCTAAGTTACCCATCCCACATGCATATCAAGAGAAGAAAGTTGCATAAAGAAAGCTCAAAGATCATCAGCATATTGTTACTGCAGCCCGCGAAGAAGAAAAGTACCAAACTTGATTAGATAACATACAGTACAATGCAAGGATTAAACAGTTTGCCTTTCGGATCCAAGTTGATCGCCGCTTTGTCAGATTAGAGAGTGAAGACTAGTAGGCACAATCTCCTCCTTTTTCAAAACTACAAAGTTGTCTCAGCATCCTTTCATTTTAGATAGTCTCATAGGAACATTTGCATCATCCTTTGGGTAGCCTCATCTAGCATCACCTCCTATCCAAGTCCTAGAACCATCATCCAAAATCCCCAGCACATCCAAGGACTCACCTTGATTTTTCCCAACCTCATCCTTAAAATCAAAATCTTAGCCACACCCTTCGACTAAGCCTTGTCTAGGGTAGCTAGTACTTTCTCTTGTGGACCTCATCATCTTGATCTAGAGATTGGCTCACATTAGTAAGGATCCTGTCATCCAAAGATCACAAGTCTATCTGAGGGCGACAATCTCACATATTTTGATCCACATCAGGAAAGGTAGCTCATCACAATCCCTTAGAAAATCCACCATCAAGATCTTTCATCATCCACCATCTTGCATCTAGGTTATCATCAACCTCATCCAGATCTCAAAATCCTCATCCCTAGCATCATTCTGATACATTTGCATTCCCCCTCATCTTAGGGCTTTGCATTTTCATGACTGTTGTGACACGATCAAATAAAAGAAAAGGGATGGACCCCAACCAGGCCACTAGCTCGGCAGACCCAAATGAGTCCACAGGTGAGATGGTGATGTATGACCCCCAGATAGCAATAGTTTAGAACATGTGGGAAGATCCCAGTGAGACACCCACTACCAACTCCATGGAGGCTTACATATGCCTTCTAGGACATGTGTAAATGGTAAGTGCGATCATTGCCCAAAATCATCTCGCCATCTTGGTGAACTATGCGTAGGAGGGTACTCCCATTCCACCGTAGCTATGCACCTTTGATCCCATGAAACCCTATCATATATCCACCAACACTGACCCCTTTATTGTCCAACAACTCCATGATCTGACCATGAAAATGTCCCACACAGCCTCAATGATCTCACATCTCTTGCAACCCAGCACAATGATTCCCACCATCCAAACCACACCCCAAACCACACCTTTCTCCATTATGGGTGCCACACCTCCACCTACGTCTGCACAGCTAGCCATGCAAACACCACCCACCACATAGGCCACTGCATAGACGGTCCCTCCACCTATCGAAAACCAAACCCTTGTTTCAACACAAGGAGTAGAACAGGCCACCCCATCTACATCCACCCAGGACATTACACAATCTCAATCTAGGAAAATTATTCCCCCTACATCCATTGCTAAAGCACAAGCCCAACAAGTTAGCTTCATGACAGGAATGTCGTCCATGACATCCTAGAATCCTCCCCTTGCATCACAAAATCCCATGTTTGCAGCAACCTCCATAGCACAACACCCAGTCAGGCTTGGCACCACTTAGAGCCTTAGCCAAGTGAAAATGAATGCCATGGGCATACCTACACATGGCCAACTATACCAAACAACCCCTCAGCAAAAAATCTTCCCCCAAGTAGCACAACAACCACCTCCTTCCATGGCAACTTTTCCCACGTTCACTAACTACTTATCCATGCCATCAGTCACTCAGCAAACCATTCATCCACAATCATAGCAGCTTGATGCTACCCATCCCACTAAATCTCATATGCAACCACCCATAGTGCACACCCAAGCCACCATCCCCCCTCTCAGCAATGTGGCTATGCACCCATCTTATATTGGCCAAGCTCATCATCAATCCCAACCACAACCATTCTACTTGTACACACTAAGATGTGCACTTCTCTAAATCATTGCTTCCAAGAGAATCCATGGATTGGAAACCTTGAGAAATTGATTTAGAGCTCTCTAGACATGGAGTGCAAGGGTTTTAAGAATGCTCTCAGCTAGAGCTATTAAGCCAATAACTTTTCTAGTAAACCATGCAATGGGAGATTCAATAAGACAAGGGCAAGAATGTCAATATCCTCAAGAATCCAAATGGAGATGAAATGCAAGCTATGTTAAGAATGGAAATGCAAGCTAAGCTATGGAAATGAAAGAAAAATGCAACTAAGCTATGAAAAGAAAGAGCAAGTGTTACAAATCCTTCCTATTTAGACTATGTGAGATCTAAGCTAGAGCTTGAAAGGAAACTAATCTAAGAAAGCATAAACATGAAGCTAAGCTAAGAATGCAAGAATGAAAGCTAAATGTAGAAAGATCTCCAAAAGGCTCCAAAGTCTTCAAAAGCCCTAAAGTCTCCAAGAAATCCTGCAACATAAAGTTAGCATAAAAAGTTGGGGATTCAAATGAGGAAGAGAGCTCTTCTTTTATAAGAAATGAGAAGGAATGGACCATGGAGATTAAGAGGCAAATATATAATCAAGGGTGGAGCTTCAAAGAGGAGCAATCCATGTGCACAAATATCCTCCAATGGGAAAATAAGAGTTGACTTTTGTGCCCATATAAGACAAAAAGTGTTTTTCTTCTTTTTATAAAATATGAATAATGTTTTATTTGTGCAACTTAGGATAAGAGGTAAGTGGGGGATTTTTTTTATATATTAAAAGGGGAGGAAATATTCCTTTTGAATAAATAAAGACTTAGGATAAGATGGTTAGCCCATAGAAAAATAATCAAATAAATGATAGAACTAGGATTTGATCAAGAATAAGCAATTGATAATTTTAGCAAATAAGGCTAGCAAGGGGCTAATAGTCTAGATGACCATTTTTAGATGATTACACTACTAACCTCCCCCGCAGCAATAATAATTCTTGACTTTGCAAGCCAATCCCCTCATGTTGCAGCAGCAAGCCTTGCCACAGCATGCACCCACCTTACACCAGTAATATGTCTCTCAGCAAGCTAGCCAGAACCCATTCCAAATGGCCTTTTCAGTCTGGAAATCCTCGTTCCCTAACTCACCATATCTTCCACACATCCCTCCATTTTCACCCGCACCATCCGATCCATTCTCACTAGGAGTACCCACTCCAGCACATGCCAAATTGGAATGGGAAGAAATGAGAAATGCCATTAAAGAACTTAAAACTGGTACTGAGACTAAGACATTCAAGTTTGAGGAGGTTTGTCCATATCCATTCAACAGATCGATCACAACAATCCCCTTCCCTAAACATTTTGAAACACCAAAGTTTGACAAGTATCGAGGGAAGGGTAATCCAGTCAACCATGTCAAAGAGTTCTACATGGCATGCTAGGAGGTGGCATTTAACGACATATTCCTCATGTGACTTTTTCCCAAGAGTTTGGGAGGGCCCCCCCTCGAATGGTTTATCTCGAATGGTTCTACAAAATACTGTATGGGTCTATTTCCACATTTCCAGAGCTTTTGGAAAAATTTGTAGCCCAATATGCACACAACATTAAGAACGAGCTCACCTTATTGGACCTATGCAATACCAAGAAAAAGGGGGGTGAAACTCTCACTGAATACTTGCAACGATGGTAAAATCTCACCACGAGATTGTCATACCAACCGCTAGAAAAACACCTTGCTAAGATATTCATTGATAATCTGCATCCAAAGTTATCCCATTTTATGAAGATGAACTGCATTCAGACTTACCAAGACATTAAAGGGAAAGGCATGGATATTGAGCGAGCTCTTTTGGATGATGGTAGCATCAAACACTATAAGGAAAGCTCTCAAGATAGACCAAACAATGACTGTTCTTGATACTGGAACAAGAATAAGAATGTGGTCATTGATGGAGCCACAGACACCAGGAATGTCCAGGTTGTGGTTGCAGGTCCTAATCCCCCTCCTCCAGCATATCAATAGCAAACACCCATGTATCAACAACCAGCACATGTGTATCAACAACAAGCACCTGCCTACCAAAAACCACCTTGTCAGCCTCCTTCTAATCAAGCCAATGCTATATCTATTACTCAAGGATGAAACAAGCCCCCTATCCAGAATGACCCAAAGTGCACCTTTACACCCCTTGGAGAACCCTTGGATGCTATCTTCCATCATATGGTCAGTGCCAACCTATTTGTATATCCACAAACATAGCCCTTTGATGATTCGACACCCAAGCCAATCTGGTACAAGGACAATGAGTACTATGAATATCACCGTGTTAAGGGACACGCTACCGCTAAATGCATGAAGCTCAAGAACTATGTCCAGGACCTTATAGTCAAAAAGGAGATCATAGTCGACGCCCCTCCCCAAGCGTCACCTAATGCCAACTTGCAAATCTACCAAAATGTGTTTCCTAAACACAATACCGAAAAGACCCAAGTCAATGCTAACCCTCCCGCAGACCAAGGTAAGGGTAAACAAGGTGACCATGGTGATGGGAAAGACTATACCACTGCTTACATCAATTATGACAAATTTGTCAATTTCATTTCCCAGGTCAAACCTAGCGTAAACATGATCCATGTCAAGGGTGCCGACAATCAATGTGCAGTCACTACCGTCTGAGGCCAGATGTATGTTGCTGGTGCAAGCACCACAACCATCCCCAATGCACAATACGATCTCCTAGAACACCTTGGGAACACACCTGCACAAATCTCCATCCTCAATCTCCTTCGCACATCACCCCTCCATTAGGAAGTCCTCAATAAAGCCCTCCAAGAAGCCCACGTCCCTGTGCACATCAATGCCATTCAATTCAAGAACCTTGTAGGGCACTTGTCCACACTATCCACCTTCTCTTTCCATCCATCTGACATGCCATCCGTTGAACCAGATCATAATCTCCCACTCTGCATTGCTGTCATGATCAATGAATTTGCCATCAAATGGGTCATGATAGATAATGGTTCGGCCCTAAATCTTTGTACGTTAAAATTTGTTTAGCAGATTAGCCTCATAGAAGAAAACATCTCCCATGAGGTGATCACCATCATGGCCTATGATAATCTAGAGCATACCTCTTAAGGTACTATTTTATTGCCAATCAAGATTGGTCCTGTCACTCAGGACACAATATGCCATGTTGTTGATCTTGACCTCCCTTACAAGATCCTCCTGGGTCGTCCATGGATCCACTCCATCTGAGAAGTCCCTTTGACCTATCATCAGTGCATCAAATTCCCATACCAAGGCACTGAAATCACCATCCATGTAGATCCCCAACCTTTCGCATACTGTCGTGCGATTGAAGCCCCATTTCCCCACTCCACTTACTGTCCCAAAATTGACATCGGCACATCTGTCGCTAGCTCTTCCTGATCCAATTGTGATCCAGAAACAATCGTTGCCTCCACTCTTTCCTCTGTCAAGATAAACAACAAAGGTTGTGGAGAATACAGCCTTACTGATGCCTTTGCAGTAGGAGCTCTCCCCTTGGACCCGCACACACAAGGATGACCTAGTCACCAGACTAAAGCCCCTGAAGAAGGTCCCAAAATCAAAACCATGGGCTCAACTTCCTTTGTCTCCAATGGAATTTTGAACGGCCAAGAGTTAGCACCTGATATCAATCAATGGTTGTACAAGGATCCCCCACCTCCCGATACTGAGTTCCTCAAGTACTTCAAAGAAAAATATCCTATACCACACAAATGGGCCACTGAACAATGGGATTATCAAGGAGGTGGTTTGAGACCCAATGAAGCCAGAATGAAAGACCCCATGGAGGCCTCTAAAAATCCATAGACTTGAGGCCTCAGCTTTGATCCCCCTCACCTGCACATACGAGGACCTGACATCATGACTGGGGGCACCAATTTGCCCAACGTAACCTTCCTGAGAATCCAAGATGAACTTGTGGAAGTCGAAGATATTCTGAAAGAGGAGGAAAAATGGTCCTATGACAATATCTTTCATGATGAAACCTTCCTAGGCAATTCTGTCCTTTTCCAACTCACCATCAACCTCATTGACCTCCTAGTCATTCATCTCGACCTCATCGATTGGGAGCAACCAAGTGTAGTACATATCGATGAGTTTTGAAGTGAGGAAGCACTCCTAAGATTCATGGGTGCCATAGATCAGCCATCAGAATGGGGGCAAGAATTGACCAAAGTATATCAGCTCAACCCAAAAGCATACTTTGAAGAAGAGGAAGTCTCTAGCCACAAAAATAAAAATGAAAAATAAAATAAAGAATCCTCATGCGAAAACCCCTCTGCGGCGCATCCTGATTCAAAAATAGTAAAAATAAAGGGTGTATTCGATAGTGGAAACCTCTCTGAGGCACTAGAGGATGGAGACTTGCCTCTTCCTCCCATCCAGGATCACCGATCAGAACATTCATCCACTGTTGTTGAGGAAACCAAATCGATCAATTTGGGCACAGAATAAATCCCAAGGATCACCTACATTTTTGCATCATTAACTGAGGGAGAAGAGTCGGCCCTTGCGGCTCTTCTACAGGAATCGATCATAAATTTTGTGTGGTCATATGTGCACATGCTTGGACTTGACCTGAATCTTATTGTCCACCATCTCGCAGTTGATCCTGAGGTCAAACCAGTCAAACAGAAGCTAAGAAGAATGTACCCAAAAGTGGCCCTGTTAGTGAAAGCAGAACGTGAAACACTTCTCCGAGCAAAGATCATCAGAGCCATTGACTATTCTGACTGGATCTCTAACATGGTGCATGTTACCAAGCCTTTGGGTGCCATAAGAATTTACACTGACTTTAGAGATCTCAACAAGGCATGTCCAAAGGATGATTTCCCTCTCCCCAACATTGATATGATCGTAGATCTCACTATCGGTCACGAGATGTTGTCACTTATGGACAGTTTCTCGAGGTACAATCAGATCAAAATAGCTAAAGCATATCAATGCAAGACAACATTCACTACGCCTTAGGGCACATTTTGTTATAACATGATGCCATTTGGACTTTAAAATGCGGGAGCTACCTATCCAAGAGTGATGACCGCAATTTTTCATAACATGATCCATAAGATCCTTGAGGACTATGTAGATGACATTCTAGAAAAATCTAGAACACGATGCAAACACCTTGATGTCCTCGAAGATGTGTTCAACCATCTGCACAAGTATGGTTTGAGATTGAATCCAAAGAAATGTGTATTTAGTGTAACATCCAGAAAACTTCTGGGGTTCATTGTATCCAAGCGTGGCATAGAGATTGATCCCAAAAATGTAAAAGCCATCATGGAAATGCCTCCCCCTAGAATGCTCAGACAGTTGAGGAGCTTGCAAGGAAAACTATAATCAGTCCAGAGGTTCATCTCCCAACTAGTAGATAAATGTCAGTTGTTCACACACTTGTTGAGAAAGGATACCTCCTTCAAGTGGGACCCAATCTGCCATCGCAGCTTCAAGAACCTTAAACAATAACTGGAAAATGCACCTATCCTTGTGCCACCGACACCTGGCAAGCCCCTCATTTTGTATATATCTACTACTACTATAGCATTGGGGGCACTCCTAGCCCAGCTTGATGACAATGAAAAAGAGAGAGTCATTTACTATATCAGTCGTACATTGGTCAGCTATGAATTGAACTACTCTCCGATGGAAAAGGCTTGCCTAGTAGTGGTCTTCACCACCCAGAAGCTTCATCACTACATGCTTAGCCACATAGTAAAGTTAATATCAAAGGTAGACCCACTCAAATACTTACTCTCAAAGACCACACTCACAGGGCAAATGGCAAAGTGGGTAATGCTACTTAGTGAATTTGACATCCAGTACGTCGATCGAAAAGCCATCAAGGGACAAGTTATTGTTGATCAGCTTGCAGAAGCTCCCTTAATTGATGAATACCCTCTAGTGATGGAATTTCTAGATGAGCACATTTGTATGGTCGAGGAACAACCCCAGTGGAAATTATATTTTGATGGCTCATATACTTCACATGGATTAGGGGCAGGTATACTATTTGTGACCCCTCAAGGAGACTACATCCCAAAATCCTTCAAGCTAGGATTCATGTGCACAAACAACATTTCAAAATATGAAGCCCTCATGGTAGGTCTCAGAACTGCCATCCACTCAAATATCACAGAACTACAAGTCTTTGAAGATTTCCAATTAATCATCAAACAGGTCCTTGACGAGTTCCAGACAAAAGATGACAAGCTATTACCATACAAAGAGCTTGCGGATAAACTCAAAGAACACTTTGTCAGTATACAGTTCACACAAGTGCCAAGACTTCAAAACAAGGCAGCAGATGGTATGGCAACTATCAGCTCACTATTGGCACTAATACATTTGGGGTGAAATTGCAACGGCAATTTGCGACGGCAGGCAAATGTCATGCGGTTTTGGCCTTTTTTTTTCAAATATAGCCCGACACCGTCGCAATTTGCGATGACAATACATTTGGCACTGTCGCAATTGCGACAGTGTCGGGATATAAGCGCAAAATTAAAAAAGAACGCTGTCATGTGTGTTTTCAACAGCGCCGTAACCCTCCGCGAAATCACATCAGGATATAAGGGCAAAAAAAATAAGAACGTTGTCATTTGTGTTTTCAACAGCACCGTAACCCTCCGCGAAATCACATCGGGATATAAGGGCAAAAAAAATAAGAACGTTGTCATTTGTGTTTTCAACAGCGCCGTAACCCTCCGCGAAATCACATCGGGATATAAGGGCAAAAAAAACAAGAACGTTGTCATTTGTGTTTTCAACAGCACCGTAACCCTCTGCGAAATCACAGCTACAATTTCTGAGTACGTTGGGTTTATTTTTCTTTTGTCATTATTATGTAATCTGGTATTCAACTGTTAGAGAGCTAAAATACCCAGAAATGAGGACATATCTATGTTGAATTTATTGTTAGCGGCTTTGGTTATTTAGAAGTTTAATTTTATTTGTTCATCTTTCAAGCACAAACATTTTGTGGACCGTAACGTCTTCATTGTTTCGGGTATGCAGTGAAACAGCCCTAACTTGCAATTGCGATGTTGTCGGGATATAAGGGCAAAAAAAAAAAGGAACGTTGTCATTTGTGTTTTCAACAGCACCGTAACCCTCCGCGAAATCACATCGGGATATAAGGGCAAAAAAAACAAGAACGTTGTCATTTGTGTTTTCAATAGCGCCGAGAGAGATTCCCTCTGCGAAATCACAGCTACAATTTCTGAGTACGTTGGGTTTATTTTTCTTTTGTCATTATTATGTAATCTGGTATTCAGCTGTTAGAGAGCTAAAATACCCAGAAATGAGGACATATCTGTGTTGAATTTATTGTTAGCGGCTTTGGTTATTTAGAAGTTTAATTTTATTTGTTCATCTTTCAAGCACAAACATTTTGTGGACTGTAATGTCTTCATTGTTTCGGGTATGCAATGAAACAGCCCTAACTTGCGACTACCTTCACGGTACTTGTGTACATTATCATGTTGTCTTTACAGTGACTGTCCTCATTCAAGTGGCAATTACACAAGGGACAGTCACTGTGAGATGTCCTCATTTGTGACAAGGACAGTCACACTTAGGACATCTCATAGTGATATTCCCTTGTGTAATTTCCCCTTGAATGTATTGCTATTGAACCACATTAATGCTTTTCTTCTTCAACAAATGAGGACAGTCACTGTAAAGACAACATGATAATGTACACAATTACCAAAAAATGATCTTGTTAATTGATGTAACACTTTGTCTTGCTCACTCCCTATCCTTCACTAGGGTCTCTTTAGGCCAATGTTTTGACTTGATAGGGTACTTAACTATCCCTACACTCTTTAGGTATCTCTACCCAAGATCCCACTCCTTCAACTAGTGCACACCAACAAGAAATACAACGAACTCTGCTCAATACCAATCTAGCTACTAGGACACTCCTAGTCTTGTCTTCACAAATTGAAACACATTCAACTAGAACTTTACTCCATGGAGAGGCTGGCCACTAGGACCTCTATTGGTTTCAATATTACTCCTTCACCTATACTTTTCATCAGTACTTCAATCCGGTTCATCAAACCATGCCAATTGCACCCAAAAATAGGCTGCTAGCAATTAGGCCTTTGTCAAGCCTTTTTGTTTATATTAAGCCACCTAAAGGGCTTAGGATTCAGATGCCCTTTATTGAGAACTCCAAGATATCTAAGGTCTTCTCCTCCTAGATTTTTTGTACACCAACTGCTACAGCCATGCTTGAAAACAAGTATTTTGACACAACTTGGACAGTCTGACTAAGAGTTTGTTTTCTTAGCAGCCAAAGAAACTCACCCAATCTTCTAATTTGACTTGGGGCTTCTTTAGATGTGTGTCTACCTCTCCATGAGATTTTAGTTGAAGCAACCAATGCATTCAACTTGTTGTAATCTTCTTGTAATGATTTGTCATCCCTAACTGTGCTCAACTGACTCACCTAGGACATCATTGCAAACATAGAAAATGAGCTTCCCAGGGCCCCTCCTTCCAAACATATAGTACATGGAGTCTCCTCACCCATTCCAAGAGCCCGTACAAAATTGACAATGGAATGATGAGCTAAGACTCCATTTGTTCAACATGCCTGGTTCAAACCAATGATAGGGTACTTAACAAAAGAATTAACAAACTAGTTGGAATGCTTCAAAACTCAAAAAAAACACAACACAGAATAAAAAAACAACTTGTACTAACTTTTCCAATAGACATTGCGAGCTATCTAATCCATTAATCAACTGAAAACAAAGAAACAAAAAAACTCAAGAATTCACTAAAACCGTTTTACTCTACAAATCTTATTAATTCCAAATGTTTTTCCCCCCAACCTTTTGCACAGATCGATGGAGGCCTCTTATAGTTGATCTGATGCCTAATTCAATGGTTTCATATAGTTACATAACCATCTTACTCGAAAATGCTCCCTTGCACAAATGTTGTCAATGTTGTGAATGACAACATTGACAACTTGTTACAACCTTTGGGATTTTGGTTCAAAACTTATTGTTCAAACACCATAAGACCCTAACCATGACTTAGTTAGGCTATTTAGACCTCACATAGGCCACTTCTACACTTCTTTGCCCAATTTGACCCCTAAATGCTTCATTCCCACTTTTGCCACAATATTGGTAACTTGGGTACAAATTGGCACTTGCCTTCACAAAGGTCACACATGAGGACATCTCATAGTGATCGATTGTCCCTTGTGTAATTGCCACTTGAATGTATTGCTATTGAACCACATTAATGCTTTTCTTCTTCAACAAATGAGGACAGTCACTCTAAAGACAACATGATAATGTACACTCACTGTAAGGACAGTCACAAATGAGGACATCTCACAGTGACTGTCCCTTGTGTAATTGCCGCTTGAATGTATTGCTATTGAACCACATTAATGCTTTTCTTCTTCAACAAATGAGGACAGTCACTCTAAAGACAACATGATAATGTACACTCACTGTAAGGATAGTCACAAATGAGGACATCTCACAGTGACTGTCCCTTGTGTAATTGCTGCTTGAATTACACAAGGGACAGTCATTGTGAGATGTCCTCATTTGTGACAAGGACAGTCACACATGAGGACATCTCATAGTGATTGTCCCTTGTGTAATTGCCACTTGAATGTATTGCTATTGAACCACATTAATGCTTTTCTTCTTCAACAAATGAGGACAGTCACTCTAAAGACAACATGATAATGTACACTCACTGTAAGGACAGTCACAAATGAGGACATCTCACAGTGACTGTCCCTTGTGTAATTTCCGCTTGAATTACATAAGGGACAGTCATTGTGAGATGTCCTCATTTGTGACAAGGATAGTCACACATGAGGACATCTCACAGTGATTGTCCCTTGTGTAATTGTCACTTGAATGTATTGCTATTGAACCACATTAATGCTTTTCTTCTTCAACAAATGAGGACAGTCACTCTAAAGGCAACATGATAATGTACACTCACTGTAAGGACAGTCACAAATGAGGACATCTCACAGTGACTGTCCCTTGTGTAATTGCCGCTTGAATTACACAAGGGACAGTCATTGTGAGATGTCCTCATTTGTGACAAGGATAGTCACACATGAGGACATCTCACAGTGATTGTCTGTAATGTCCCCTTTTTGGCTAACTTGGAAAATAGGAACAATTACTCCACTTCTCAGACTTACTCTATCAGATACTTACAATTAAACTAAGTAATGGAGATTACTTAAGATATCAACCGCTATTTCAGATTCAATCACAATATGTGTGCAAGATGATATTGATACCAATATGTTTAATAGCACTGTCGGATATAATGATATGAAATATGTTATGAATATGATGTTTCCTATCACTTATAGTGATAGTATAATGATGGTATGTCTGATATAAACAATATCGATATACAATCAATAAGTATTGCTTACAGCAATGTATTTGTTGTGTCTGATATGATGATGTAATTATGCAAATGTGTAATATCGCTATGAGTGATATGTTGCTATTTTAGATTCTGAATTATATGCTTGCAACTTCAAATATTGATGCTGTTTCTAACTATCCTTTCTATCTGTGCAATCATGGTGTTGTCTCTGATCTGCAATGATAAACTTGAAACCAAACTACCAAAAGCAGATGCTCTATTGAGTATATCCAAATATGGATAAGTAAATAAAGTTCTAATGATGCCTTGAGTGACTGACGAGAATGCATTCTTATATTGTCTTTAACAAATGAAGAGATGCTATGAATGAGACGTGTCTTGTTTCTTCCTCCATGTCCCTTTGTTAATCACACCTTTCCATAATCCGACAGTTCACATAATATTATTTCATTATTTTCTGATCATAGATAACTCCCAGATTGACTCAATATCAAATCTTTTTATAAAGGTAATCTTCCCTAATTGGTAGTGCAACCAGTAGTTAACATCCATTGTGTTTGTATTAGTTTGGTCTAACTATCATTAGTATTTAGTCAATCGATATTAACTCTTGCCTTATCCCATATTGTTATGATGATATCCAATCTTTCTACTCTGATATAAGTCGATATCATTTTCTGATAATTGTCCATTTATTGGTTGATTGCTGGTAATGGAGTTTGATCTTCAAATTGACTTCCATTCCTGTTAATACTTAAAGATACATTGTACTTATTATCCATGACTGATGCCTCATTCATCAATAGCTTGTGATATAATCACTGATGCTTTTGTGTTTCTACAAGATGTGGTTTATCTCAGACAATCGATAATCTTTCAATCCTTTAGTCGATATCCTCCTATGTGGTGTCTATTGATATAGATAGTAGAATTCAATCTAGTTTATGTTATTGTCATGATAACATAGGAAGTGATGGTGCATATTTGCTAGCGGGTCTTCATGTTTGATATTGCTTTATCGGATATGTCATTGTCTAAACTTGTGCAATTAATGATTATTTATAATATATGAATGGTTATCCTTCTTGCTTATCAATACATCTTCTGAAACACATAGCGACCTATCCCTTATTCATATCATGTTGATCTTGACTTCATAGTATTTGGTTCATTAATCATCCTCTCATGGTATCGATGTGTAATGACTAGTGATTGTTGTATCACTTCTTCATTCCTCATCGTGATAGATAATGCAGATGTTTAATGTAGATGTATATCGATTACAGATATTTGATATTGCTTTAAACGTTATTATTATTATTATTATTATTAATGTTATTGTTATTATTAAATATTATAATTAATGATGTTAGTAATATTAATAATATTATAATAAATATTATTATAGTGATAACATATTGTTTTATATTGAGAGGTTTATTAATATTATTTATATATTAAAATTATTATATCAATAATTGATTTAATATTATTACTTAATATATTATTATAATATAATATATATAATTTATTAATAATTATTTATTATTAATTTATATTATAATTATAATCATAATTATATTATTTATTAATATTTTAATATTATTTAATTAACATATTACTTATTATGCTAACTATATATTATTATTATCTTTTGATAATAATTATATATTATTGTTATATACTGTTAATAATAGATTATTATATATCATCTAATCATTTTATTATTATACTAAGTTCAATATGTCACGGCTCATGACATTGTCCCTTGTGTAATTGCCACTTGAATGTATTGCTATTGAACCACATTAATGCTTTTCTTCTTCAACAAATGAGGACAGTCACTCTAAAGACAACATGATAATGTACACTCATTGTAAGGACAGTCACAAATGAGGACATCTCATAGTGACTGTCCCTTGTGTAATTGCCACTTGAATTACACAAGGGACAGTCATTGTGAGATGTCCTCATTTGTGACAAGGACAGTCACACATGAGGACATCTCACAGTGATTGTCCCTTGTGTAATTGCCACTTGAATGTATTGCTATTGAACCACATTAATGCTTTTCTTCTTCAACAAATGAGGATAGTCACTCTAAAGACACCATGATAATGTACACTCACTGTAAGGACAGTCACAAATGAGGACATCTCATAGTGACTGTCCCTTGTGTAATTGCCACTTGAATGTATTGCTATTCAGCCACATTAATGCTTTTCTTCTTCAACAAATGAGGATAGTCACTCTAAGGACAACATGATAATGTACACTCACTGTAAGTGTACATTATCATGTTGTATTACAAATGGACCTTATGTTGGTCGGGATATAAGTGCAAAAAAAAAAAGGAACGTTGTCATTTGTGTTTTCAACAGCGCCGAGAGAGATTCCCTCCGCGAAATCAAGCGGGTTATCATTTGTGTTTTGAACAAAGCGGGTTGTCATTTGTGTTTTGAACAGCACCGAGAGAGATTCCCTCCGCGAAATCAAGCGGGTTGTCATTTGTGTTTTCAACAGCGCCGAGAGAGATTCCCTCCGCAAAATCATAGCTACAATTTCTGAGTACGTTGGGTTTATTTTTCTTTTGTCATTATTATTTAATCTGGTATTCAGCTGTTAGAGAGCTAAAATACCCAGAAATGAGGACATATCTGTGTTGAATTTATTGTTAGCGGCTTTGGTTATTTAGAATGCTTCCCCACAATACTTAATTACACAAGGGACAGTCACTGTGAGATGTCCTCATTTGTGACAAGGACAGTCACACATGAGGACATCTCACAGTGACTGTCCCTTGTGTAATTGCCACTTGAATGTATTGCTATTCAACCACATTTATGGGCCCGTTTGGACCACGACACACAGTAGCATCTACAGAGAAGAATATCCCAGGTGTAACAAGTTGTAAGAATATACCAACAGTTCTAAGAAGTTCCCTAGCACGTAGTAGCATCTACAGAGAAGAATATACAACATGAGGGCAGCCACTGTAAAGACAACATGATAATGTACACTCATTGTATGTGTACATTATCATGTTGTCTTTACAGTGACTGACCTCATTCAAGTGGCAATTACACAAGGGACAGTCACTGTGAGATGTCCTCATTTGTGACAAGGACAGTCACACATGAGGATATCTCACAGTGACTGTCCCTTGTGTAAGCCACTTGAATGTATTGCTATTCAACCACATTTATGGGCCCGTTTGGACCACGGCACACAGTAGCATCTACAGAGAAGAATATCCCAGGTGTAACAAGTTGTAAGAATATACCAATAGTTCTAAGAAGTTCCCTAGCACATAGTAGCATCTTCTAATTGTCTATACCACTTCACAAGGTATTGTTTGCACACATTGTTTTTGGTTCTTTTGATGACCCTTGTTTTGAAATTGCTATTAGGCCTTGTACTTTATATGTTTTGATTGTTGGAGAGCTTCTAAAGCTAAGCAAGAAGACCATTGCACGAGTTATAGCCGCGCGCTCAGGTTTGAAAATTGTATATTTTTTAATCTAATGTATATTTTAACTAGACTTTTAGCTTATTTTTGCTGTATATTTTAATCTAAAGGGAATCATGGATGTGAACTTGAAAGAATTTTGTACTTAGTTCTTATGGAGAGAATAGTAGTAGTTTACGGTCTAATATCAAATAGAGTTTTCCAATTACAGAAAGTTAATGAATTCTAATAGCTTATATGTTTTGATTGCTGGAGAGCTTCTAGAGCTAAGCAAGAAGACCATTGCACGAGTTATAGCCGCGCGCTCAGGTTTGAAAATTGTATATATTTTAATCTAATGTATATTTTAATCCTTTTTCCATGTCATGTAATATGTCTTGCCTTGTAGCTTATATGTTTTGAAATTGTTGTTAGGCCTTGTAGCTTATATGTTTTGATTGCTAGAGAGCTTCTAGAGCTAAGCAAGAAGACCATTGCACTAGTCGTAGCCGCGCACTCAGGCATGAAAATTGTATATTTTTTAATCTAATGTATATTTTAACTAGACTTTTAAAATATTAAAGGATTTAACTAGGTCTAAGAAGATTTGTGTACTTTTGACAATTTTGCTTAGTCACTGAAAGTTGTAGACCGAAGTTTTCATAGCCCAATTTTTGCTTCCTGCGAAGAATGATCATGTCAGATAATATAAGTGAAGAACAAAATAGGGAGACAATCGCTAGATTGTGGTCTAACTTGAAAAGAAAAGGTGATGGAAAATGTTATTGTCCCTGCAAAATTTGTAAGGGCTTAAACCATAGAAGATTGCTAATCAAAACAGTTAAGAGACATTGTAGGGAGAATGGTCACATTGAAGGGGGGCATGACTATCATCCACTGGTAAGTTGTTCATTATATCATTTTAACAATTTATATACATATGAAATCACTTGATGATGAGTTGAAGATCATGGTTTATTTATGTTAATCAATTTTATATAGGTTGATCTCCCCAGGGAAGTACATGATATGGAGGAACATGGGGGTGCGAATATCCAAGGTGAAGATAATGATCCCATGGAAGATGACGATCATGCGCTAGAAAACACAATTGAAGATGATGGTATAAATACATTGATCCATGACACATTTAGTCCAAGCGGATATGATCATGATGATGATGATAGCCTTGATGTACCTCTACTTGAGAAGGCATACGAGCCCCTATACAAAGACTCCCAAACAACTCTTCTCTCTGCTGTATTGTTGTTGTTGAACTTGAAGGTTATGAATGGTTTATCCAACATAACAATGTCACGTATGTTAAGGTATGTCATATATGTCTTTATAGTTAACAAAGGGTGAATAATGTACCACTAATATTGTTTATATTAACAACTTATATTTTTTGCTGTAGATTGATAGGCGAGTTTTTGTTACCACCATCAAATATTCTACCTCACTCATATCGAGAATTATCTGCTATTATGAAAGATATTGGAATGGAGTATCAAGCAATACATGTTTGTCCCAATGATCATATTATATATTATAAAGAACATGAATTTGCAACACAATGCCCTGTATGTCATACGAGTAGATATCAAACAGATCGAATAACAAAAAAGGTGCCTCACAAGGTTCTTCGTTACATCCCCATTATTCCACGGATGCGACAATTATTCAGGTGTACTAGCTTGGCACAATTTATGGATTACCATGCACGCAATAGAAGTCGAGATGACATTATTCGAATCCCTGCGGATGGTTCGGCATTTATGCACATAGAGGAAAAGTGGCAACACTTCAAAGAAGAACCTCGTAATCTCAGGCTTTCATTGGCAGCGGATGGTGTCAATCCATTTGGAGAGATGAGATCTGCTTGCTCGGTGTGGCCTGTTTTTGTTATCAACAATAACATTCCTCCGTGGATGTCAATAAAGAGGGAGCACATTATGTTGGCAATGATTGTTCCAGGTATTTTATCATTTGATAGTTATTAATTTACATGTACTTACAAATATTACAGTAAAATGGTCACAATAATTATGTAATGTTACTGTTCATTCAAGTAGGTAAATATCAAGTTAAAGATATGAATGTATATATTGAGCCTCTTATTGACGAGTTGGTGGAGTTATGGAACAGTGTCACTATGTATGACGTGTCTAGACCAATAGGACAAAGACAATTTCAATTCCATGCAATACTTGTATGGACAATACATGATGCCCCAGGGCTAACACATTTTTGTGGTATGTTATAGTGAATTCAAGTTGCGCATGATAATTCTAATTATAAAAATCAACATATTTAATAATCCAATTATATCATTATCTTGTAGGTCTTCAAACAAAGGGAAAATTTGCATGTCCAGTTTGTGGTCCAAAGATGAAATCTCGTCATTCAAAAAGTTTAGGAAAGCATGTGTTTGATGAGTACAGACACTTCCTCCACAGGAATCATAAGTATCGAAGTATGGAAAAACATCTTTTCAATGGGAAAGAAGAGACTACATCAAAGCCACGAAGAATGACACCTCGCCTATGGAAGTTGGAATATAATAGAATTAATCATCGAGGTAATGTCGTTCCACTTAATGGTTTATGTTTGTAATTTATATATTTCTATTGTGATTTTTGTTTACTAATTATGTAATTGATGATCGTGAAGGTCGTCAAGGCACTACTGACAACCTTCCAAAGGGACTAAAAAGCTATCCCAGACAATTTAGTAGGTTGCCCTACTACGAGGACCTACAAATTGTGCATTTGTTTGATCTTATGCATGTTGGAAAGAATATAACAGAGACATTGTGGAAAATACTGGATGGAAGGCGTGACAAAGAAAAAATTGTCAAAATTTGTAATGACATTCATGAATCCAATCATGCACTGAAGAATTTCATTCACTCAAATAGCAATAGAGATCAGATTAATATAAGTGCCCTTCCTTGGTTATTAACGAAGCAGCAAAGTGATGCCATAAAAGAAGTCATACGAAAAATTTGATTTCCCACAGGATTTGCTGGGAACATAAGCAATCTCATATCAAAGAAAAGTGAATTTGGGCCAGGGCTCAAAACGCATGATTGGCATACTTTCATCAAGGTAAGTTATGTTCTTCTGTATTTACAATATATTCATAAACTACGTGTACTATTCATTATGTTATGTTAGAAAATAATGAAATGATTGGTTTATAATTACTGCAGTACGTGCTACCTCTATCTCTCCCAAAGCACTTCAACAATAACATCAAACAAGTGATATATGATCTTGGAAAATACATGAGGTAAGCAGTAATATCTGTTCAATTTGTTGTATATATTTATTATATTCGCGATTTGTTTTTCTTGCTATGTAATCTATTGTATATTATTTTGTAAAGTCTCGTATTTATATATTTTTTGTGACTTGAATCTCTTAATGTAGGTGGTTGTCATCTAAAGAAATCCATAAAGAAGATATAAACTATTGGAAGAGAAGAATTCCTCATTTATTGTGTGAAATGCAAAAGTGTCTACCTCCAACTTTTTTCAATGCACAAGAACACTACCTCATACACCAAGTTGAGGAGATTGAATTGTGTGGACCTGCACACACTAGGTCAATGTGGATGGTTGAGAGGCACTTGAAATCTTTGAAGGCTTTGGTTCGACAAAGAGCACATCCTGAGGGTTCTATGGTAGAGGGATACATGGTATACCAGACTATGGTGTACATTACTGAATATCTTCCTAAGTTTGCTTCAAATATCCATGTAGATCGCATTTGGGATCTCGACCCTTTTAAAAAATTCAAAGGGGAGTACTTGATGGGGAAAGGTAGATTGAGGAAAGTGACAGGTAATAAATTATAAGATGTTATTGTAATAAATTATTTCTTAATCTTCAAAATAAATCGGTTGTAAGTCGTCTATTTTTTTTTTGTACAGTTGCTCGAGAGTGGGATGCACTACATTTGTATATTGCAAACAATCTTGATTGGATGACGGTATGGATTGAACGATGTCAACATTCTGGTCACACATTAACATGGGAAGGTGTATCTTCATTGGTTAAAGAAGCTCATCGTAATGGAGATTCTAATGTTACGCAAAGGGAAATAGATTTAGCATATGGTTTAAGAGATTTCCAGGTACGTACAAAATTATTAATCACCCGTATGTTTATCAACTCATGATATAATAATTTTGACATGTTTCACATATTATTGCAGGTTAAACACCACAAGGGTATGTTCTGTAATGGTCAAAAATTTCGCGTCAAAGTGTGGGATGACACGAAGAAAACTTGTGATTCTGGAATAACTGCAGTCTTTCAAGTGACTAATATTTCATCTAGAAATGACTTAGATCCTCAAGAGTCTAAAAATCAATACTATGGCATTTTGGATGATATACTTGAGTGCGACTTTAGTTCCTTCAAATTAGTACTCTTCGTTGTCAAATGGTACAGGCTACGACTTAATCCAAATGATCCTAATAGAACTGTTATTGAACATGATAATGGATTTACAATGATTAATACAAGGTCGTTTGAGCCAGTTGGGGATGAGCCCTATGTTCTTCCAAGCCAATGTGAGCAGGTATTTTACTCAAAGGTTTCACATAAACCGGGTTGGTCATTTGTTGTTAGACATGAACCGAGAGGAAGGCCGATAAAGTATAATGCGATGGAAGAAGAAGATACCGAAGAAGTAGAAGATGATGTAGATGATGATCACGATCGACAATTATTGGATGATGTTCCTGAGACAAATTTTCATGAAGAAGAAGAAGAAGATGATGCTGCTACTGATAATGATGATGAAGATGATGTTGATGTTGATGATGATGATGTTGATGATGACGACAACGACGACAACGACGACGACGACGACGATGATGATGACGACAATGACGAGGATGATGATGATGATGATGATGATGATGATGAGGATGATGATGATGAAATTTAAAGGTATGCCATCAATCCTTAATGTATTTAATATTCATTTCTTGATAGAAATATATTTGTCTTAAATGGTTACATAGTTTATTCATTATCTATTTAAAAGCTATAAGTGTTATAATGTGTACGTTTTAATATTTTTAATTTTTATGTGATGCTTATGATGGATGTGATTATGATTATGATGTGATTATGCTCACGATAATTGAATTACATTTGCAGGAAATTGAACCCCTTTCAAGAGCATCCCGCACAGTCTCATGGATCGACAGGTATAAGTCAATACACCTTATAGAAAGTCTATTTAATACACTTATCAATAGTAAGATTGATGTCTTCTAAGATCTCTCCCATTTGCAGGTACCAGAAAATAGGTATTTGTCAGAAGTGTCTTCCTCGAGTGAGGGAAATATAGGAATAGAAGAGGAAAGTGAGACATGCAGTTTATCTAGAATAGGGAGATTAACTAGAGGTCAAAGGACTAGAAGGAAATTCAATAAACACATGAAATTTTTCCTTGCTCAAGGGGGGTCATGTTCTTATGATGATGAGACGAAAGGTGACATCGAGGTTCCCTTGAGGTACCAACATCTACAGAAACATTGGGTACCCAAGGAACTTCCTCCAATAAACACTGATTTTTGTGTTAATGAGAGGATATATCGCATAGCACCATCATCATTACATGGTTTGGGCCTATTTTCTATGGATGGCATAAAGGTGTCTTACAACAAAGTTTCTGAATTGATGGAGTATGTTGGACCATGTTACGATTACAAAAGTTGGATGCATATTGTTCAATATAAAAAAATTATGCGTAGGTATGCACTCTCGGCAAATTATATACAACAGCAAGACAATAATCAAAGCAAAAGTGTGGCTATATACATTGATGGAAGGCCAAAAGCAACAGGGAATATTGTGGGTTTTATAAATAGTACACGACCTGGGTCAACTATAAAGCAACCCAATTGCATATTTGAGGCGCGCGAGGGAAATCGTGTATTCATCTGTGCGATAAAATCAATACGTGCAGGGGAAGAGCTGCTTATTGATTACAATTTGAACCGCATAGATACAAACGAGGCTACTATCATGGGGGTGGTACATACTATTAAACCAACTTCTAATCAATGACTCCAACATACCATTTAGTTATTAAATTTTTGGCTAACATTTTTATACTTGATCTTTGACACAGGGGCACAATATGGAGCAACCGCCCGAAGGTGATGGTGACGATATTCCTAGCTCATCTACACATGAGCAGGTAAAACTCATTGTAATTGTGCAAACTAGATAGAAGCAAAATGTTATTTTTTTTAATGTTATTTTCTTCATTGTTTTGGAGTAATTTTGATAATACTAATACTATTGTTGTCACAAAGGGCCGGTGGTCGGAGAGAGGGAAAGCAACCTGCAGTCCCTCAGGAGTCCCCCCTTGTGGACCCTTTTTTTATTGATTTAGCAGAGACCGATGACCCGATCGGTTCCATTAAAAAGCTGCTAAAGAAAATTGGGAAAGAACTTCTACGTTTGGTATCCATACATCCTCAGACTCAGGAAATAAAAGACAAGGCAGCTGAGTTGTTGCGCACTTCTGAAAACTTTAAAGTAAGTATTAATGAAATTTTTAATTATTACAAGAGTTCAATAATGGTTTTTATGTTATGCTCTTTTATGACATTAATTAAAATATGGATGCATTGTCTTTACAGAGTTATTTGCGTAATTTTGAACCTCATTCCCATGATGAGGCCGGTATTGCAAGTGGTTCAGGTAGATCACATGTTCCATTCCCCACTTGTGTTTTCCACTGAATATATATAGGAATGATCATAATCATTGACAATACATGCTCGAACAATCTTTTTTTTTAATGCTCTAACAATCTTGTCCATGCTAGTCCACGCGTTCTATATTTATGCATGCTCTAACAATTTTATTCTTCAGCTCCTTTCCATGATGATATGACAACGTTGCCTCCATCCAGGACAGCCACAAATGTCTTGCCGACTGCCATGTCAACAACACACAGCCTAAATGCACCAACTGTTGCACCATCTACTGGTACACAAATCCCTCTTTTTCTCTCTTTTGTTATGTGTTTAAGTGTTATGTGTTTACGATGTAGATCCCTTGATTGTGTTTGTGCCATGGGTGCTCTGCACCAATTTATTTCCCTTGAAGTATTATTTCTTGGAGGCATTTGATAATGGTTTTCATTTTTTGCAATAGGAGATGCAACAAGTCCCGATGCAACATCATTTCCTGGATGTTCCCGTGTTCCTAGTACGGGAACGGTGAAGGATTGCATATTGATCATCAGCGATGATGAAGGCGTTCCCTTAAAAGTATCCAAACTTCTAGGTACTTTAAAGTTATTATTATTCTATAGTGATATAATAGTAATTTAGTTTTTGATCACTCTTCATCGACTAATGATCCCATGATTATTTTGTAGGGAATGATATTTTTTGGCGAAAACTTGGTGACGAGTGTTTGCGGATATTCGGGCCCACCATACGTACATGGTGGAACATCATATCCTAACTAAAACCCCAAACCACTATTTTGATTTCATATCATTGCTAGAATAGTTTTCCTTTTCATCAATTTCTTGAACTATATTAAAGGTAGCTTCTCTTCATTTATGAGTCTAACATGTTTTTTTTTACTTAAAAGGTGGAATAACCAAGATAAAAAGTTGAAGGATGATCTTGTACATAGTATGACCCAGCTTTTTGGACCTCGTGCATTCGAGAGAAACAAGCTCCTTGAAAGAGCTGGTTTATGTTTGAAGTATATTAGGGACCAGTACAGGAAATATTTAGAGGTTAACCCAAGGCACGAGCGTCCGCCCTGTGTTCTTGAGGCTGAGTGGTAGGGTTTGATTTTGGATGGAAAGTATAAAGCTGACATGAAAAAAGGAATTATGCCAGTAGAGAGTAGAGCAAGGTATGTGATACTTTTGAGAATGTAATTATGTACTAATTAACCTCTAAATTTTTCCTAGATACTTTTGATTATGTAATTATGTAAGAATGTAATTATGTACTAATTATGTACTGGTCTCTAACATATTTCAAACTTTTCATAGATTGCCTGACACATCATAGGCAACAAAGGCAAGATTAGAAAAGCACGGGACACACAAGCTCAGCTCTGGTGGTTTTTCCAAACTTCAAGCACGAGTTGTAAGTATTAGTAAATGAAAACTTGTATCAATTTTTTTATATATTGCAAGGAAATTTTTTTTGATCAAACAATGCAAGTAAAATTCACCATACCAAGAAAAAATGTAGGGGTCAGAGTTCAATAGATGCCTCACAGAAGAGGACAAGAGAATTGGCTTCCAACAAGGCTATAGAGCTGTGGCTAAACGGCTACGAGCTGAAATCAGTGTGCAAGGTTCAAATAATGATGCATCTGAGCCACAGGTAAATAAGCTAAATGAAATTTATTTCAAATTGAATACTTTACCAATTAGTCTATTTGATGTTAAGTTCTAATATAAAGTGAGTATATCTATTTTAAGAAAGCAATGATAACAATGTGTAGGATATTGGAATGCGGCCTAACAATCCTTCTACACAATCTATGCATAATGAAGGTTCGCATGATGTGCATCCTAGTGGTGGAGGTATACATTTGCTATTAAAATTTTTATATGTAATTACAATTGGTGTTTGGATTAATGTAACATTTTGTATAGCAATTGTAGAGGATCGAGGGGTCGGTGCTCATGAGCATGTTGAGGTTGAGTCTAGACAAAATGATGTGGCCAGATCAGGTAATTAAAGAGCGCCACAGTTATGTTCTTTAAAATAATTAAATACTTGTAACAATTATAATTAAATATTTTAAATTTAACTCTTTTATTTGTTATTGTAGAGGACCCCCCTTTGCAGCAGCATAGGAATTTGAGATCATCAAGAACAAAGAACAAAACAACTGATGAGGGGGGTATTGATGATAACACTGATGCTCCTCTTAGAGCTTACATAGAAAAAAAAATTAGAAAGAGAAAAAAGAAATGATTGTCATCTAAATACCTTAATTGATAATGACTGAATTTTATGTCTCAATGAATTTAATTATGTGCTAATGAATGTTCATGAATTATGTGTTTATTTTCATATTGATGAATGTTGCGTGTTAACGAATCTAATGTGTTAATGAATGTTATCATGTGATATTGATTGAATGTTACATTTTATTAATAATTGAAAGAATGAATGAATGTTAGATGTTAACGGGGAATGTAGAGTGATGTTTAGGGGGAGGGGGGTGGGGCCAAATGAGCTTCCACCTTCACGTGGTTGGCCCTGTTTAGTAGAGAATATTAAACTATATTCTCGAAACAAAGTGAAGCTCAATAAGATACTAAATGAGTCAAAATGGTTATCAAGGTCCTCTATCCATAAGATACTTGTAGTCAAAATGGTTATTAATAAGATACTTGTAGTCAAAATGGTTATCTAGGTCCTCTATCCATTCCATAAGTTCTTCACCATTCAAACTTCCTCCATAACAAGGAATGTGCTCTAGGTTAGTCATGAAGCCTAGCATGGACTCTCTGTCAGATAGAGCCACTATTTCAGAGCCTTTTCTATGCATTTCCTTCAAGCACTGTACAGTGTACGGATGTGAAAGGGAGGGTAGACCAGTGTGGAAGTTAGAGTATTTATATCTTATGCTTTGAGAGTTTATTTGGTAGATTCAAGACACCTTATATCAAAGTTATTCCTTTTTCTTATCTGTTGTTCTGTCAAACCCTCATTTTTTGGGTTATTGCATTCAAATGGCCTTAACTTGCAAATAAACCATAGGATATCCTCTGTTCTTTGTAAAATGCAAGTTAAGGGGGTTTATTTTCATATTTTAAAAGCTTTGGAACAGGATACTAAGCCAGAGAATTTCAAGAGCAAGCCCTAGGTCAAGAATCTCAATGTTCTTGACTAGGAGTTGATGGATTATGCAAGATCAGAGGGTAGCGGCAAGTAAAGGACCTCAAACCTTGTTGAATCTAGATCTTTAGAGCATGGTGGACATCTTCAAACTCTGATCTTGGTTTCATGCACCCATTTTCAATGCCTTGTTTTGGAACCCACACCCAAAGGCATGCATTAGGTCTGCGGACTCAATAAGGACATTGATATGCTGGAGTGGAGTCAGGGTCTGGGAGTTGGAGGATTGTTAGAACATCAAAAAGGGTACTCAAAAAACATATAACTTCATAAGGTCCTTTGTCAAATTGAAGAGTTATTGCTGCAGAACAGGTTTTGGAGACCTACTAGAGTCACTAGGTCTATTTGGACCCGTTTGGACCACGACACACAGTAGCATCTACAGAGAAGAAGTTTGGTATGCAATGGTCTTGAAACCTCCTGAGAAATTCTTGGTATGCATTTGTGTGGTGCAAAAGCTTCGTTGAAAGAGAAAAAGAAGAAAAGAATAGAAATGATTTTTTTTCTTTTTATGTCATATACTGTAACTAGCTACTTATAACTTGCAAAAATTATTATAACCATTTGAAATTGAAACTTAGTTTAATGTGAAACTGAGAACTGCTTTATTAGAGCTTTCTATGATTTAGATTCAGACATCAAGAACATTGTTTGCCTAATATTGTGATTAATGTTTATTTATTAATATCTCATACTGACAAACAATTGATAATTGTAGGGAAAACGTCATTGGGGGTCTTTGAGGATCCACCAGAAGCCAAGGAGAAAATGTATTCAAATGCTAAAGATGGTGTAACAGTCCTTACAGCTGTTGAACCTTGCTGTGTAGATCATCTCCGATTCTCCAAGTTCAACAGTACTGTGGTATTCCTTTGGATACTTCTAATGGTAAATTTCAGACATCAAGTTCTTTTCGTATGAAACTACTACATTTGTAATCTGTAGTTTTAAACTTTTAGTTTATAAATGTTCATTAGCTTTAGTTCGTATGCTGCCATTTCAAGTATGATTAATGAAGTTACCTTTATCACAGGATGAAAGTGAGCAGTCAGCATACTGGTACGGAGCTGGCAGCATTGATACGGTGACTAGGGCATCGTTTAATGGTGGTATTGTGTTTTCCCGTATTTAGGGCATCGGCCTTTTGAAGCATTGCCTTCATCTTTCTTAAGTCTGAGTTTTAAGTTTGTTTATCTCTCTCGGCACTGTTGAAAATACAAATGACAACGTTCTTGTTTGTTTTGCCCTTATATCCCGATGTGATTTCGCGGAGGGTTACGGCGCTGTTGAAAACACAAATGAAAACACAAATCCCTTGTGTAATTGCCACTTGAAGGAGGACAGTCACTGTAAAGACAACATGATAATGTACACTTACAGTGAGTGTACATTATCATGTTGTCTTTAGAGTGACTATCCTCATTTGTTGAAGAAGAAAAGCATTAATGTGGCTGAATAGCAATACATTCAAGTGGCAATCACACAAGGGACAGTCACTATGAGATGTCCTCATTTGTGACTATCCTTACAGTGAGTGTACATTATCATGTTGTCTTTAGAGTGACTGTCCTCATTTGTTGAAGAAGAAAAGCATTAATGTGGTTCAATAGCAATACATTCAAGTGGCAATTACACAAGGGACAATCGATCACTGTGAGATGTCCTCATGTGTGACTATCCTTGTCACAAATGAGGACATCTCACAATGACTGTCCCTTGTGTAATTCAAGTGGCAATTACACAAGGGACAGTCACTGTGAGATGTCCTCATTTGTGACTGTCCTTACAATGAGTGTACATTATCATGTTGTCTTTAGAGTGACTGTCCTCATTTGTTGAAGAAGAAAAGCATTAATGTGGTTCAATAGCAATACATTCAAGTGGCAATTACACAAGGGACAATCGATCACTGTGAGATGTCCTCATGTGTGACTATCCTTGTCACAAATGAGGACATCTCACAATGACTGTCCCTTCTGTAATTGCCACTTGAATGAGAACA
This sequence comes from Chamaecyparis obtusa, assembly GCA_027943335.1. Classification (NCBI taxonomy): domain Eukaryota; kingdom Viridiplantae; phylum Streptophyta; class Pinopsida; order Cupressales; family Cupressaceae; genus Chamaecyparis; species Chamaecyparis obtusa. The sequence continues at coordinate 667,675 of BSBK01006991.1, read as the reverse complement.
GTCACTGTAAAGACAACATGATAATGTACACATACAATGAGTGTACATTATCATGTTGTCTTTACAGTGGCTGCCCTCATGTTGTATATTCTTCTCTGTAGATGCTACTATGTGCTAGGGAACTTCTTAGAACTGTTGGTATATTCTTACAACTTGTTACACCTGGGATATTCTTCTCTGTAGATGCTATTGTGTGCCGTGGTCCAAACAGGCCCATAAATGTGGTTGAATAGCAATACATTCAAGTGGCAATTACACAAGGGACAGTCACTGTGAGATGTCCTCATGTGTGACTGTCCTTGTCACAAATGAGGACATCTCACAGTGACTGTCCCTTGTGTAATTGCCACTTGAAGGAAAAAATCATTAATGTGGTTCAATAGCAATGTATTCAAGCGGAAATTACACAAGGGATAATCACTCTGAGATTTCCTCATTTGTGACTATCCTTACAGTGAGTGTATATTATCATGTTGTCTTTACAGTGACTATCCTCATTTGTTGAAGGAAAAAAGCATTAATGTGGTTCAATAGTGATGCAGAGTAGTCAGGGCTTTTAGAATATACAAATATACATCCTTAACTCTCATTCCACCAAGGAAGAAGGAATTCCAATGGTTGAAATGTGAGTTAAGGTCTTTACATCAGTCAAACCCTGAAAATGAGGGTTTGTAAACAATGCACAGAAAATTTGAAATAACTTAGATATAAAACAAAGAGAATCAATCAAACCAACTTCCAAAGCATCAGATGTCACTATTACAACTTCCAGGCAAATTTTATCATCCAACCACCATCCGTACAGCCGTACAGAGTTCATTTTTCACCAGAAATGCACTAAAACAGGGTTATTTTTATTTTTTATGAAAGCAAAATGATTACAATACTGGTTCTCTGTCTGTCTTCGACCATTTGAAGCCTAAAATAGGCTCTCCAAACATTGGTTCAACCATCTAGGCGGTTAGAACAGTTTATCCAACAAATGTCAACTTTGCTAAGCAACTTTTAAAGTTGCATTACAACTTTGCAAACAACTTTGCCGAGAAGGTTAAAAATGTGTTGTGAAACTTTAGGAACCTTATTAAAGTTATTTTGGACCTTCAAACTTCTTAACAACATCTAAAAGACACCTAATAAACACTTACTATGCTCATTTCATCCAAGGACTCAAAAGATGCCCAAGGTTTATAAGTCACCAAGGGGTCTTGTGTCCAACAAGTGGATGTTTATAAGGAGATAAAATCAATCCTTAATATTTATTACAAACCAAGAAAACATCTAAAACTCCTATTCTAATTTATTGTCATTCAAAAAGACTCTGATTTTTCATTCAAAAAGACTCTGATTTGTCAATCAAAAGGACCTTTCACCAGTCAATCCTTCAAAGCTCCAAGGTGAAAATCTTATGTTCCAATTGATAGGATTTGACTCCTTGGCTTCATGGCAACTTCCTTCAATCATGGTGTCTTTGGCTTGCATTAGGGATGCCCCTGCATCAAATAGCAATGCATTCAAGTGGCAATTACACAAGGGACAGTACATGCCCATTAAAGTTGGTGTTTTGTTATCCAGCATGACAATGGAGACAACATACTCTGTGTCAATTTTACTGATCAAATTTCCCTCCGCCAGGCAAAGCAACAATCTGGGTATGATAAGGTGAAATTTTGTAGTCCTTTTGGGTATGATAACAGTTCCAGTTTCCAATAAGATGGTTCATTTTTATAATCTAGCTTCAATTTCTCTTGTGAAAATCTTTTTTTCATTTTATGGGTGGTAAAATATAATTATTATGCTAGAGGTGTGTACTTATGGATGATAATGAAACAAAATGATAAGATTTAAGACTCTTGTTTTTTTTTTAAATAGCAATTTAAGTTTCCTTCTATTATAAATTACTATTTTTCTATTTTTTAATGTATCTTTCCAAATCTTTTATATCAATTTTATTTATGAAATATAAATATATTAATAATGTTTTAGTGTTTTTAGGATTAGTTTATATCAATTCTATGTATCATCATTCGTCATTCAATTGTCAGTATTATTAATTTAGACTGTGCAATTGTAGAACTACTCGAATATGGGTTGGATGGATACTCAAGCAGGGGAACCCTCCTCAAATATCTCAAGCAGTGAACTTGGAAAAATGTGTCCTGAAGGAACCCTTTCCATCAGAGAGATAAAAGTACAAACAAGTAAAAGAAGCAGGCTCTGCAAATATGTTTTTGAGAAGAAAAATGATAGATTATTCGAGTATGGTTCATGAGGTATATCTAAAAAGACATTTTTTTTCTTATTATAATAAAAGAGGAAGTTGTGAATGTCAAAGTTGAGTGAAACAAAAATTATTTTCATCAAATTTTGTTAGGCTTTCTTTTGGGAATAGTTTCTTACAATATTGCTATTAAGATTTTTATTGTGTAGTTTTTAGATTAGGTTTATAAAATTATATTTCATGAGTAGTGATTCATATTAATCAATTAACGATACTTTTGGAAGGTATTTTCAATGTGTCAAATTTTGATATTTTTACAAGAATTAGATTGTGTAATTTTTTTAATTAAAGTCATTGACTCATATTTCATAAATAATAGTTCTCATGAATCCATCTCTTATAAGATTGAATAGTCTATTTAGGAAGTATTTCTGATAGTATGTCAAATTATGATATTACTATTACCATTAGATTGCATGGCTTTGAAGTCAACCTCGTTGACCCATATTCTTCTCTGTAGATGCTACTATGTGCTAGGGAACTTCTTAGAACTGTTGGTATATTCTTACAACTTGTTACACCTGGGATATTCTTCTCTGTAGATGCTACTATGTGCCGCGGTCCAAACGGGCCCATAAATGTGGTTGAATAGCAATACATTCAAGTGGCAATTACACAAGGGACAATCGATCACTGTGAGATGTCCTCATGTGTGACTATCCTTGTCACAAATGAGGACATCTCACAATGACTGTCCCTTCTGTAATTGCCACTTGAATGAGGACAGTCACTGTAAAGACAACATGATAATGTACACATACAATGAGTGTGCATTATCATGTTGTCTTTACAGTGGCTGCCCTCATGTTGTATATTCTTCTCTGTAGATGCTACTATGTGCTAGGGAACTTCTTAGAACTATTGGTATATTCTTACAACTTGTTACACCTGGGATATTCTTCTCTGTAGATGCTACTGTGTGCTGTGGTCCAAACGGGCCCATAAATGTGGTTGAATAGCAATACATTCAAGTGGCAATTACACAAGGGACAGTCACTGTGAGATGTCCTCATGTGTGACTATCCTTGTCACAAATGAGGACATCTCACAGTGACTGGCCCTTGTGTAATTGCCACTTGAATGAGGACAGTCACTGTAAAGACAACATGATAATGTACACAAGTACCGTGAAGGTAGTTGCAAGTTACGGCTATTTCATTGCATACCCGAAACAATGAAGATGTTACGGTCCACAAAACGTTTGTGCTTGAAAGATGAACAAATAAAATTAAACTTCTAAATAACCAAAGCCGCTAACAATAAATTCAACACAGATATGTCCTCATTTCTGGGTATTTTAGCTCTGTAATAACTGAATACCAGATTACATAATAATGACAAAAGAAAAATAAACCCAACGTACTCAGAAATTGTAGCTGTGATTTCGCGGAGGGAATCTCTCTCGGCACTGTTGAAAATACAAATGACAATGTTTCTCTACATTATCATGTTGCCTTTACAGTGACTGTCCCTTGTGTAATTGCCACTTGAAGGAGGACAGTCACTGTAAAGACAACATGATAATGTACACTTACAGCCCGTGTACATTATCATGTTGTCTTTAGAGTGACTATCCTCATTTGTTGAAGAAGAAAAGCATTAATGTGGCTGAATAGCAATACATTCAAGTGGCAATCACACAAGGGACAATCACTGTGAGATGTCCTCATTTGTGACTGTCCTTACAGTGAGTGTACATTATCATGTTGTCTTTAGAGTGACTGTCCTCATTTGTTGAAGAAGAAAAGCATTAATGTGGTTCAATAGCAATACATTCAAGTGGCAATTACACAAGGGACAATCGATCACTGTGAGATGTCCTCATGTGTGACTATCCTTGTCACAAATGAGGACATCTCACAATGACTGTCCCTTGTGTAATTCAAGTGGCAATTACACAAGGGACAGTCACTGTGAGATGTCCTCATTTGTGACTGTCCTTACAATGAGTGTACATTATCATGTTGTCTTTAGAGTGACTGTCCTCATTTGTTGAAGAAGAAAAGCATTAATGTGGTTCAATAGCAATACATTCAAGTGGAAATTACACAAGGGACAATTGATCACTGTGAGATGTCCTCATGTGTGACTATCCTTGTCACAAATGAGGACATCTCACAATGACTGTCCCATCTGTAATTGCCACTTGAATGAGGACAGTCACTGTAAAGACAACATGATAATGTACACATACAATGAGTGTACATTATCATGTTGTCTTTACAGTGGCTGCCCTCATGTTGTATATTCTTCTCTGTAGATGCTACTATGTGCTAGGGAACTTCTTAGAACTGTTGGTATATTCTTACAACTTGTTACACCTCGGATATTCTTCTCTGTAGATGCTACTGTGTGCTGTGGTCCAAACGGGCCCATAAATGTGGTTGAATAGCAATACATTCAAGTGGCAATTACACAAGGGACAGTCACTGTGAGATGTCCTCATGTGTGACTGTCCTTGTCACAAATGAGGACATCTCACAGTGACTGTCCCTTGTGTAATTGCCACTTGAATGAGGACAGTCACTGTAAAGACAACATGATAATGTACACAAGTACCGTGAAGGTAGTTGCAAGTTACGGCTGTTTCATTGCATACCCGAAACAATGAAGATGTTACGGTCCACAAAATGTTTGTGCTTGAAAGATGAACAAATAAAATTAAACTTCTAAATAACCAAAGCCGCTAACAATAAATTCAACACAGATATGTCCTCATTTATGGGTATTTTAGCTCTGTAACAGCTGAATACCAGATTACATAATAATGACAAAAGAAAAATAAACCCAACGTACTCAAAAATTGTAGCTGTGATTTCGCGGAGGGAATCTCTCTCGGCACTGTTGAAAATACAAATGACAACGTTTCTCTACATTATCATGTTGCCTTTACAGTGACTGTCCCTTGTGTAATTGCCACTTGAAGGAGGACAGTCACTGTAAAGACAACATCATAATGTACACTTACAGCCCGTGTACATTATCATGTTGTCTTTAGAGTGACTATCCTCATTTGTTGAAGAAGAAAAGCATTAATGTGGCTGAATAGCAATACATTCAAGTGGCAATCACACAAGGGACAGTCATTGTGAGATGTCCTCATTTGTGACTGTCCTTACAGTGAGTGTACATTATCATGTTGTCTTTAGAGTGACTGTCCTCATTTGTTGAAGAAGAAAAGCATTAATGTGGTTCAATAGCAATACATTCAAGTGGCAATTACACAAGGGACAATCGATCACTGTGAGATGTCCTCATGTGTGACTATCCTTGTCACAAATGAGGACATCTCACAATGACTGTCCCTTGTGTAATTCAAGTGGCAATTACACAAGGGACAGTCACTGTGAGATGTCCTCATTTGTGACTGTCCTTACAATGAGTGTACATTATCATGTTGTCTTTAGAGTGACTGTCCTCATTTGTTGAAGAAGAAAAGCATTAATGTGGTTCAATAGCAATACATTCAAGTGGCAATTACACAAGGGACAATCGATCACTGTGAGATGTCCTCATGTGTGACTATCCTTGTCACAAATGAGGACATCTCACAATGACTGTCCCTTCTGTAATTGCCACTTGAATGAGGACAGTCACTGTAAAGACAACATGATAATGTACACATACAATGAGTGTACATTATCATGTTGTCTTTACAGTGGCTGCCCTCATGTTGTATATTCTTCTCTGTAGATGCTACTATGTGCTAGGGAACTTCTTAGAACTGTTGGTATATTCTTACAACTTGTTACACCTGGGATATTCTTCTCTGTAGATGCTACTGTGTGCTGTGGTCCAAACGGGCCCATAAATGTGGTTGAATAGCAATACATTCAAGTGGCAATTACACAAGGGACAGTCACTGTGAGATGTCCTCATGTGTGACTGTCCTTGTCACAAATGAGGACATCTCACAGTGACTGTCCCTTGTGTAATTGCCACTTGAATGAGGACAGTCACTGTAAAGACAACATGATAATGTACACAAGTATCGTGAAGGTAGTTGCAAGTTACGGCTGTTTCATTGCATACCTGAAACAATGAAGATGTTACGGTCCACAAAATGTTTGTGCTTGAAAGATGAACAAATAAAATTAAACTTCTAAATAACCAAAGCCGCTAACAATAAATTCAACACAGATATGTCCTCATTTCTGGGTATTTTAGCTCTGTAACAGCTGAATACCAGATTACATAATAATGACAAAAGAAAAATAAACCCAACGTACTCAGAAATTGTAGCTGTGATTTCGCGGAGGGAATCTCTCTCGGCACTGTTGAAAATACAAATGACAACGTTTCTCTACATTATCATGTTGCCTTTACAGTGACTGTCCCTTGTGTAATTGCCACTTGAAGGAGGACAGTCACTGTAAAGACAACATGATAATGTACACTTACAGCCCGTGTACATTATCATGTTGTCTTTAGAGTGACTATCCTCATTTGTTGAAGAAGAAAAGCATTAATGTGGCTGAATAGCAATACATTCAAGTGGCAATCACACAAGGGACAGTCACTGTGAGATGTCCTCATTTGTGACTGTCCTTACAGTGAGTGTACATTATCATGTTGTCTTTAGAGTGACTGTCCTCATTTGTTGAAGAAGAAAAGCATTAATGTGGTTCAATAGCAATACATTCAAGTGGCAATTACACAAGGGACAATCGATCACTGTGAGATGTCCTCATGTGTGACTATCCTTGTCACAAATGAGGACATCTCACAATGACTGTCCCTTGTGTAATTCAAGTGGCAATTACACAAGGGACAGTCACTGTGAGATGTCCTCATTTGTGACTGTCCTTACAATGAGTGTACATTATCATGTTGTCTTTAGAGTGACTGTCCTCATTTGTTGAAGAAGAAAAGCATTAATGTGGTTCAATAGCAATACATTCAAGTGGCAATTACACAAGGGACAATCGATCACTGTGAGATGTCCTCATGTGTGACTATCCTTGTCACAAATGAGGACATCTCACAATGACTGTCCCTTCTGTAATTGCCACTTGAATGAGGACAGTCACTGTAAAGACAACATGATAATGTACACATACAATGAGTGTACATTATCATGTTGTCTTTACAGTGGCTGCCCTCATGTTGTATATTCTTCTCTGTAGATGCTACTATGTGCTAGGGAGCTTCTTAGAACTGTTGGTATATTCTTACAACTTGTTACACCTGGGATATTCTTCTCTGTAGATGCTACTGTGTGCTGTGGTCCAAACGGGCCCATAAATGTGGTTGAATAGCAATACATTCAAGTGGCAATTACACAAGGGACAGTCACTGTGAGATGTCCTCATGTGTGACTGTCCTTGTCACAAATGAGGACATCTCACAGTGACTGTCCCTTGTGTAATTGCCACTTGAATGAGGACAGTCACTGTAAAGACAACATGATAATGTACACAAGTACCGTGAAGGTAGTTGCAAGTTACGGCTATTTCATTGCATACCCGAAACAATGAAGATGTTACGGTCCACAAAACGTTTGTGCTTGAAAGATGAACAAATAAAATTAAACTTCTAAATAACCAAAGCCGCTAACAATAAATTCAACACAGATATGTCCTCATTTCTGGGTATTTTAGCTCTGTAACAGCTGAATACCAGATTACATAATAATGACAAAAGAAAAATAAACCCAACGTACTCAGAAATTGTAGCTGTGATTTCGCGGAGGGAATCTCTCTCGGCACTGTTGAAAATACAAATGACAACGTTTCTCTACATTATCATGTTGCCTTTACAGTGACTGTCCCTTGTGTAATTGCCACTTGAAGGAGGACAGTCACTGTAAAGACAACATCATAATGTACACTTACAGTCCGTGTACATTATCATGTTGTCTTTAGAGTGACTATCCTCATTTGTTGAAGAAGAAAAGGATTAATGTGGCTGAATAGCAATACATTCAAGTGGCAATCACACAAGGGACAGTCACTGTGAGATGTCCTCATTTGTGACTGTCCTTACAGTGAGTGTACATTATCATGTTGTCTTTAAAGTGACTGTCCTCATTTGTTGAAGGAAAAAAGCATTAATGTGGTTCATTAGCAATGTATTCCCAGCATCTGTACCTGCATCTCTCTTATATACTACAAGTTGCTTGCCATCAGAAATTGCAGTTCCCTCACGTGACATTGATGGTGAAGTGTTCTTTTCAAAACCATCATCTGTGGTTACCAATGCTCCTGTTTTAGGCAATAAGTTTGTTGCATTCCATGAGCCATTGGTCAAGTTTCTTCTACGAGCTTCTGATGCCTCAAAATCTAAGCAGCGCCTACGCATGCCTCGTTGTGGTTGATTATCATTCTGTACATGAATTATAATGAGTAATCAGTTTTGGGCCTTGGAATCTTGTATGTAACATGCACAGGCATTTCATGGCTAAATGAATCTATTTTAAAAGCATCAAGTTTTCTTACATGATGCTGGATACATAAGTAGAACAAGCGTATATCAAATTGGAAGCAATCAGAACTCCACAATGACATATTATTTAGAGTACTCTTCAGTTTAAGTAATAATGCATATATTGACACTGTAAAGACAACATGATAATGTACACTCACTGTAAAGACAACATGATAATGTACACTCACTGTAAGGACAGTCACAAATGAGGACATCTCACAGTGACTGTCCCTAGTGTAATTGCCACTTGAATGTATTGCTATTCAGCCACATTAATGCTTTTATTCTTCAACAAATGAGGATAGTCACTGTAAAGACAACATGATAATGTACACTCACTGTGAGTGTACATTATCATGTTGTCTTTACAGTGACTATCCTCATTTGTTGAAGAATAAAAGCATTAATGTGGCTGAATAGCAATACATTCAAGTGGCAATTACACTAGGGACAGTCACTGTGAGATGTCCTCATTTGTGATTGTCCTTACAGTGAGTGTACATTATCATGTTGTCTTTACAGTGGCTATCCTCATTTGTTGAAAGAAAAAAGCATTAATGTGGTTCATTAGCAATGTATTAAATAATTTTATTTTTTTTAATCCACCCACGGGCGTCGCAATTGCGACGGCAACCCGTCGCAATGTGATGCAGGCGCCCGTGGCAATGCGATGCAGGCGCCCATCGCAATTGCTTGGGAGGTCCGTCGCGATTGCGACGGCCCTCCGAAGCCATGCGACGGGGGGGCGACACCCATGCCGCTAACAAATCTTAGTCACATTGCGACGGGATATGTGTCGCAATTGCGACGGCTACCCATAGACGTCACAATTTGTGACTAAAAAATAGCGACGTCTATGGGTGTTGCTATTGCGACACATAGCTGTCGCAATTGCGACACATAGCCGTCGCAAAATGCCCCCAAATGTATTAGTGTGGAAATCCCTCGTGACGCTACACAATATGAGTTTCTAGTCAAGTAGCTACACACGCCCGCTTACGAGAATGTTGACACTGATATGATATGCGTCTTGGTTGGTCCCCATTCCCCATGGTACCACGACATTCATGCTTATCTAAAGAATGGTATCATATCTCCTCACCTCACAAACACCCAATGCCAGAACCTTATTTGCAGAGCATCCTGCTACACTCTTGTAGCCAACACCTTATATCGTCACAGGTATCATAACGTCCTCTCTCGATGTCTAGACTCAAATGAGGTCATCATGGCTTTACAAGAGGTTCACGCTGGTATTTGCGGTGCTCACATGAGTGACATCATCCTTGTGAAGCAACTGCTTAGAGTTGGGTATTATTGGTCGACCATGGAGCATGATGCCTGCAAGTTCGTAAAGAAGTGCCAACAGCATGCCAATTTGATCCATGCACCAATGCAGGACTTACAACCCATTGCACTTTTTTGGCCCTTCTCGTGTTGGGGTTTTGACCTTGTTGGCATGATCCACCCTCATTCTTCTGATGGACACAAGTATATCATTATAGCCACTGAATACTTTACAAAGTGGGTAGAAGCAATTCCACTCAACTTAACTACTGGTGTCTAGATCTCCAAATTCATCCTCTACCACATCATTTGCCACTTCGGCATCTCCTCCACCATCTTCATAGATCACGGTTCTCCATTTGAAAACCAGCATGTCAAAGAGCTCTGTGACTAGTTCCACATCCACCAACACTTTTCTAGCCCATATTTCCCACAAGGAAACGACCAAGCTGAGGCAACTAACAAAACCATCCTAAAAATCCTATAAAAAGTTGTCAATGATTCTGGCCGCGACTGACATTTGCAAATCAATCCCTCCCTTTGGGCCTATTGCACCTCATTCTGTACCCCCACAGGTGGTGCATGAGCACCAAGGTCATAAGTAGGAGTTATGGAGAGCACCAGGATCACTGATGGATCCTTAGGTGGAATTGAAGACAAATGGCCTTCTAAGGTCATTAAAACTTATAATGAGAATGTTCATGGTCATTAATACTATTTTGATCATAAATTGATCTTATTGTAATCAAAATCCTAAATGTAAGCCTAATGGCAATGCTAAGGTACCTAGGGGTCACTAGGAAGAGATTATGGTTTGATCCTAGGTTAGGGGATTGGGAAATGAATAATAATGGTTTATAATGATGTAATAAGGTTATTAAAGTCTTTGAATGATGTTCAAAGCACTAAGAGTGCAAAGTTTTGTAAATTGCCTATATTGGCAATATGAGCCTAAAAGGGCTTGGTTGGGGTTAGTAGGTTGATTTTGGTTTAATAAAGGTTTTCTTTAAACCTTTATAAGTCTTTAGGTTGGAAAAATATATTGTGTTGTCAAGTTGACAACTTTTGTTGACAACTTGACAACAAGTTTATTGTTTAAATTGTTAACAATCAGTTTACACTAGTAAAGGGGACAGTTAGGAGTTAGTTATAAGGTTATAGTTAGTATTTAAATGATTAGAGTCTATATTTTGGGAGAGATTCATGGGTGTGGAGAGTAGAGATCAATATTGATATGTAATGGCACGAAATGGAAATAGTTTTGATCAATAAAATTTAATTCTCTGCATTTTGTAATTCACTGTCCCATTAACACAGTGGGAATACCAGTAGATTTAAATGATGGTATGCATGTGATCATTGCTTGGTAGTAATATAGGAGCATTTTCCTAGCATTAGTTTTATCTTTTTATGCAAGCACTTCATCATTTTTATTGTTTGTAACACCAAGGGGTAGTCTGGTGTAAAGCTTGTGACTGGTGACAGGGTACAGTCAGCAAATAAAGCTTTGAAACCTCCATAAAATGTAAGGCACTCCCACCACTGTGCTAACCATGGTTTGGTGGGAGATGCCAATGATGCATTGTATATACCATATGTGATGTTGACTGCAGGGAAGGATGCCAGTTGATGGAGAACAAGGAAAAGCCTGGTAAAAACCAGTGAAGAGTGCATTTGAAGAGTACCAGTCATGGCTGGGAGTGATCTGATGGATGGAGAAGGTAAATGATGATTGGAATGGTCTATTGGGATGCATTGTAAGGTGTTAGATCCCTTATTATGGTTGTGAGAATTATTAGAAAGTTTATAGGTGTTTTTGATGGAGAAAGGGAATAGTTTCCTGAGGGTGAATGCTTGACTGTCATAGAAATTGCAGACTTATTACGGGGGTATTATCTCATAAACCAACTGTTAGATTTTCCTCAGTTTTGGATATGTTTTGCACAATGAAGTTTATCAAATCCTTACTGGAGCGATTGAAGAAATCTTCTATTTTTTGAAAGATATGGATCTCTTAGTACGGGTGTGTCAAAGGAGACAACAAAAAGGTAATTTATTTTGATTTTTGTTAAGAGTGATTAATGGGTGATGAAATGTTGGGACAAGGGATGGTGGACAAAGCCTAAAAGGTTATTAAGGTGTCTTTCTAGTAAGAGATCAAGTAGAATGCTTGGGGAGGATTTAGATGATTTTCTTAACAGTGGAGTCATAGAAAGTGGAAGAATGTTGGAGCATAGGATGTATTTTATTGGGTTGTGGGTCTAGGTGAGTGGATCCAAGTCACAGACCTTGAAGGTGTTGCAAGGGGGATTGTGTGAGAGTTGATACAAGAGGGATAGGGCATGTTGAATACACTAGGTGCACTAGGTGGCCTAGGAAGGAGTTGATGCTATGAGAGATTGGAACAAAGAAAAGTGATAGTGAACTTGAATAGGATGGTTGTGGGAGTGACTTACCAAGTTAGAGAACTCCATTTGGTCCTTGAGTGAGGTTAAATCCTTGAGTGGATTCCAAGTTTCTTGTTGAATCCTTGAGTTGAGTTAGTCTCCTTAGGGTGATAGTGGAGGGCTCTGCATCAACAAGCACCACCCCATACTCCTTGGTATATGGTGTTGAAGTTGTTCTGCCAATTGAGGTTGAAATCCCTTCACTATGCATGTCCATGAAGAACTACATCATAGATGAAGACTACCACGTAGCGCGCCTCACCTAGCTAGACTTGTTGGATGAAAAGAGGCAATGGGCCTATGACCACCTAATCATGTACCAAAACCATCTCAAAAGGAGATTCAATAAAAAGGTACACCCTCGATAGTTCCAAGTGGGAGACCTAGTCTTGAAAGAGAGCCAGAAAGTACAAGCAAATCGTGAAAAGAAAGGGAAGTTCGAGCCCACCTGGTTAGGTCCCTACGTGGTGACAGCTTGCTTCGGCTTTGAAGCTTATCAGTTGTCTACACCTGAAGGGGAGCCTCTTAATGATCCTCTTAATATCATACATCTAAAGCGGTTCTATGCTTGAACCATGAAATATGATCCTGAAAAAATCCTAAAAATCAAAATATGATCCTGAAAAAAATCCTAAAAATTGAAAAATGTCCTGGAAAAAAAAAAATAAAAAAAAAATCATCATCTTGGTGAAAACCTGGCAAACAAGCGCCTTGATGAATCAAAAAAATCAAAATATGGAAAAAAGTAAAGAGAAAAATACCGTCCAATGGTGAAAACTTGGCAATTCAAGTGCCTTGGACAAGTATGTTGGTGAAAACCTGGTAAACATGTGCCATACATAGTGGACTATATAAATATCTATCAAAATCCCGTACCCAACCCATCTGAATCCATTCACCACTTTTCATCCCATTTCACCCATCCCTTATTCCCAAGGTGTCATTCCCACTGCGCCAGCACATGAGATTCTCTATCCTAGTTCCTGCAATGTTGTACATACCCGTTGTATATAGTGTCTACATCTTATATTGTTTTGGTCTCTCCCAACAGTACCTTTTGATCGCAAAGCACATGGCCCGCAATGACCACAGTATCAGCAATGTTCCCTCAGCAAGTATCTTGTGTCACTGTGATTCTCCAAAGGTTGTTCATTTGCCCATCAACAGTTTCAAATGCAATTAGTACCCATCAACCAGGTCCTTGTAGGATGCATCCTTCCTCCATGTTTGACCTAATCTCAACATCCATAGTCAGTCAATCTCTTTTGGCAAAGGACATCTTTTGGTCTTATCGCTTTGGTTTTAGTTTGCTTGTTTCATCTTTTTAGTTGATTTTGTGATCTCAGTTGACTACTCCTATTAAGGCCACCACGATCATTTATATCATGGTGTGCTGCGACAAGAAGCATTATTTTGAGGCACGGTCTTTAGTGATCTTTTTATTTCTACCTGTGAGTCAGTCAGACATGACCCTTGCACATTTCACTTGTGATCTTCTGGGTTACTTGGTGCACTTGGGAAATGTTGTTTGTTTGTTGGTTCCCTCGCATCGTTTCCACCATGCATCCTTCGGGGTGCATGCGTGATGCTAGGGAAACCCTTGCATGTCTTTTTTGTGTCATTCCTACGCAATTCTAGTGACATGGCCTCATGTTCATGGTAACTTTGGCTCGTCCCTTCTGCTGCTATATCAAAATAAGTGCTCAAACTACATGGTGGTGTTCCTTCGGAACACCCTGTGCTCAAGCTTCACTAAGCATCCTTTGTCCCATCAACCATCTGAATAAATATCCCATCATCCCTATCTAGTACCAAAGCACCACCCAAAAAAGCAAAATCCCTCACAAGAGCATCTCTATCACATCTCCCTCGCATCCCATTTTTCACCCATCTTCCCCCCATGAACCCCTCGCCATGATGCAAACTTCCCCACCTCCCTCACCTCATGTTCTTGACCTTTGGATTGTGATTGTGCAAATATCCCCCTTCGCCCGTCATCCCCTCCCTCCCTCAGTGAGGGTGCAATCAGGCAGTGATATGTTGTACCACCTCTTACACCTCACCCTCGACCCCCCATCTGCATTCATATTTTCCTAGTCGCCTTCCTAATATACATGCATTTCATTTCCCACTCCTATCCTTGGTTGCATTACGTCATCTCATCCTACGTTCATTCATTATCTTGCATTAATTAGATCCATTTCATATAACCCACTTTTGTCTCACATTATTTAGTCATATCATATCCTCTATCACCATGCATTCATGTTAGATTCATTTTAATCTTGCATCGTTAAGAGTGCATTTTAGGTTCGTTCATTTCATCTCATTTCTAGATTCATTTTAATCTTGCAATGTTAAGAGTGCATTGTAGGTTCGTTCATTTCATCTCATTTCTAGATTCATTTTAATCTTGCATTGTTAAGAGTGCATTGTAGGTTCGTTCATTTCATCTCATTTCTAGATTCATTTTAATCTTGCATTGTTAAGGATTCATTTTAGGTTCATTCATATCTTTTCCTCTCATGTTAGATTCATTTTAATCTTGCATTGTTAGGGTTCATTTTAGGTTCATTTCTTATCTTTCATTGAGTTATCTTAGATTCATTAGGTTCATTTGTTATCTTGCATTGTTAAGTCATTTTTATCTTGCATTGTTAAATCATATTACATATCCATAAACCACTGCATTTCATCATAACATACATGCATCCTACATCAAAAGCATTTACATTACATCCTGCATCCACAAAGTCATTAGAACATATATTTCATATTATCACACAAATCATCTCACACCCCGCGCATCCTACATCACACATATGTCAGTCTCACAACATATAGAAATCATATCATATCCTACATCATCCATGTCAGTACATCATATGCATCCATACATCCATACATTACACACCATATCCCACCCAGCTCATCATATATATATATATATATATATATATATATATATATATATATATATATATATATATATATATATATATATATATATATATATATATATATATATATATATATATATATATATATATATATATATATATATATATATATATATATATATATATATATATATATCAAAAAATCATCGCAAAGAATAAAGTACATGTCCCAACGCAAAAGCATGAAAGAATAAAAGTTTATCTAAGTCCATGACCAAATCAAAAGCACAAATATCCATATACAATCAGGACTATGCCCTCCATCAATGAATAAATCATTAAATACATGATCATAACTACAGCATATCACTACCTATCTGCCTCTCCTAAGGGAGGCTACATATCAAAATCCCTATCCAAGGGATCTACCTCTGGTGGTACCTATAGGACAGGCGGCCTACCCACTGTACCTTGTATACTTGTGCCTTGTATCTCTGTACTCTACACCTCCCTGGATATCTGGATAGCCCCTATGTCCATCTCCATCCCTGTACCTATCTCTGATCCCTCCACCTCTGCCATCTGTACCGAATCACCGACCAAGTGTTGTTGACTCTGTGAGTGGCCCGACCGATAACTCCCTTGCCCTGTCCTATGGCTACCATTGGCCCCTGTCCGGTGGCTACTACTAGCCCCTGTCCTCCTGCTCCCACTAGATCCTGATCCCGTGAGCAGTGGCTGACTCAAATCCCTGTAATGATGTGCCCGCTCTAGCGACACTATTGCATAGTATAGCCCTCTTTAGAATCCAATCTACTCCTCCAGTCTCACCAGTTGTTGCTGGAGGTGAGATACCTCCCCTGATCGCTCATGGGACCCCCGTGTGGTGGTGTCCCTCTCCCTAGTAGCTGATCCCACTCTGACCGTAGACCATCCCTCTTTGCCACTAGGGCATCTCTCTCCGCCACCAGTGCATCCCTCTCCCTCCGTAGCTACTCCCTCTCATCCACTGTCAACAAGCCCTCTGATATAGATTGCGCTAAGCACACAATCAAGCTATCCCTCTCCTGAATCAAGCCATCTCTCTCTGCCACCAAGATAGCCCTCTTAGTCCTCAACCCATCCCTCTCTCCCGCTAGGCCATCCCTCTCCGCTCTCAAAGCATCCCTCTCCCCCTGTACATCACGGAGCATCTAGGTGGTCCTGTCATGTGCAGCCTGCAGTGAGGCCAGGTGCCCTGTGTGTCATCCCCCCACCTCTCAATGACCCTACTCCTGTTGTGGGTGGTGGTCCTGCTGGTGGTGGTGGCCCCGCTGGTGGTGGTGACTCTGGTGGTGGTGGCCTTGCGAGTACCTATCCCCCGTCTCCTCCCCCCCATCCACATGCATCCCATCACCATCTCTGTCTCCATCTCCATCTCCTCCTCTCCCTCCTCTGTCTCCCCCTCTCCCTCCTCCATCTCCTCCTCTCCCTCCTCTGTCTCCTCCTCTCCCTCCCCTCCCTCCAACCCTCCCCCTCCCCCTCAATGCTCTCCTCCCCCGGCCCTTGTACACGGGTGTCGCTCTCTCACCATCTAGTAGTCCTGATCTACCCACTACCCTAGGTGGCTGGAACCAGGCATCATATGTTGGTGTGGTCCCTAGATCTGCCACCCCTCCAACCCAATCCCAAGGAAATGGTTGCATAGCTTGATAGGTGGCTAGCAACCCTCCCCTATCTAGCAGCGGCCCAAAATATGATATCCTCTAGCGTGTGGCCCGCTGATGCCACCACTCTCTATCTAGTTTGTCCTGCCTGAACCCAAACTGATTTGAGGTCCTATCGGGCCTGTACTGCTCAACGATGTAATCCCATCGCCCTGTGAGATGTGTCGACATCGCAGTGTATGGTAGCTCCCGTGCATCCTCTACTCATGGCGCCTGTCCAAGGTATGGGTGCCATGTAATCCCATCCCATATCCTATCCAACGTCTCTTGCCAAAAGTCAGTGTCCCTACTCTCTAGGTATGTAACCAAATCCCCCTAGCTATATGTTGCAGGCTCAACGGCCTGCCTATCCACTCGACCTAAGGGTCGTAGCACTGTTATGTGCTCCCATGCCCAAACTTGTAAGAGGGAGGCAAAACCAAAGCTCCTCCCCATAGTCCCCGCTCCGTGGTAGACTATCTGATGCAAGTCCTGACACATCTTTGCAAGCATCTAGGTCACCCATGTTGCTGATACCCCTACATCCACAATCTAGATGATCACAGGAATCAGCACTAATGTAACGCTCCTCCCACTGGTGTCTAGGGAGAGATACCCCGACACTAGTCCTAGCACATAAAAGTGTACTAGTTATGTAGCTGGCGCCACTGCTGCATGTTGTGCTAATGCCAGCTGACCATGCAACATATGTGGTACCACACCCGACCCTAATAATGGGGCCACTACCTACACCTATGTGTATACCCTTGCTACCACAGGTGTCCCTTGCACTAGTAACCGAAAGATGCGATATACATCCTCCAAAGTCACCATCATCTCCCTAGTGGGCAGATGAAATGTCCCCGTCTCTGAGTGCTAACGCTCATAAAGCGCTGTCACTAAGGCCATGAAGGTCTGCCTCCGCGACATCTGCACCAGATATCCCAGCCCAAGTCCATCCACCCGAGCCTAGTCTGCTGCACTAAACTGCTCTGAGATGATCAAGACCGCTGCGCGTCGCTCTCAACTAGTCAATCGATCCACCAACCATTGCATCCAAGCCAAGCCAATATGTTAGTTTTCTGCTATACCAAAAACCTAATTCCTCTTCCCACATTCCCGAAGGATTTTTCTTCCCCACCGCAGAGAGCATTGTCCCCGTATTCCCATAGGGCACTCCCTTCCCTCATTCCCGCAAACCCCTAGCAATGCGGGAACACATTCCCGTGCCACTTGATTTTCCCCCTTCTAACCCACAGGAATGCCATTTTTGGCACCCTGCTACCCTAACCCACGAGAACGCGATCCCGCAAGACATTCTTGCGAGATTGCGGTCCCACGAAAGATTGTGGGATTTTCGCGATCCCGCAAAAATCCCCTAAACCCCCATTTTTTTCCTACCCTTGTGTGTCTTGTAGGAATGCGATCCTGCTAGCACGGGTGCGTTCTCACCAAGTGCGCACTTCCGGGAATGCAGGTTTTCAACAAACAAAGACAAATAAATGCATGAAAAACTTAACAAAAAGTCAAGTTTTTCGATCCTACCTCTTAGTCCGGTGCTCCATTCTGTCGTACACATCTCACAATGTCCGTTTGGTGTGTCAGTCGCCCTCTTTATGCCATCTCGTCCTCACTTATCAGAGCTCCCAAATTGTAATTCCTAGGCTGTCGATGTGTAAATGACTTCATTTTGACCTCTCCGGCCCTTATAAAGGTCCTCCCAAGCCCTCATTTTTTCCCCCGGACACCCTTTCGCCCCCATTTCTTCTCCTCATGCCCAATCTCGTCCCTCATTGCCTTTTTCACCTCTCTTTTCCTCACTCATCCCCCTTCTTAGCCTACAGCACACCTCTTTCCTTTTCCATCCTTTGTCCTTTCGAGCCACCATCTAGGCCCCTTTTCTTTCCCCGCCATCCTCTCGAGGGGCTAACCATCCTGGCCTGTAAACTGGGGCAATTCTGCTACCAAGTTCATTTCTTCGTGTCGTCTATTACTAAAAACATCTTTGAAACAATGTTATTTCAACACTATGTCGAAGAGGGGCAAAATGTAGACACCTAAATTTGATTATATCATTTAGTAATTGTATTTAGTCTTCTCCTAGGCATTTTATTAATTAAATATTATTATTTAATTAATTTATGTCATCCCCTAGTTAATTAATTTAATTAATTAACTATAGTCCAATTAATTATCAGATAAATCCCTATTCCTCTATTAATTTAAATGGATACACTTATATAATTAAATTAATTCATAAACCCCTTTTTCCTCCCACTTGGAATCAAATAAAATATTTAATTCTAAAAATCCTAATTCTCCTCCATTAGCCAATAATCTATGCTTAGCTAATCTAACCCTCCACTCATTCTCTCTCCTCCCATCACATCCTCCTAATCCTCCACTTACCCTCTAATCAAAGCCTAATCACCCCTTAAACATTTGCACAATCATAATCCAAGATTAAGAAATGCTAAACCAACTCAAAGTCAACTCATGTCACCATCACCATATCCTCCAATGCCAAATCATAAAAGGCTCTTACACATCTCTTACACACTTGTCTCCTCTCACACCTTCCAAAGTGGACACATCCCTCAAGCATTTGGCCTCTCCTCTCATCCTCCCCCATTGTGACACTTGTCACAATGCTATGCATTTGAGAAAGCACAATCCATGTGCTCTCTTTTGGATGCATCTCCACCGTTGCTCATTCCCCTTTTGCCTCTTAATCTTGACTGTCCATTTCATACCTCCTTTCTATAAAAGAGAAGCTCTCCTCCTTCATTTTCATCCACCATTAAAGAAAAGTTATTATGCCCATTTCTCTCTTGAAGCTTGAGCATTAGCATTTGAGCACACATTCCATCCTTGGACAAATCTTCTACAACTTAGAGATTTCTTGGTTTTGTGAGGTTTGCATTCCTTTGGTTTTGTCTTCATTTTGTGGGTCTTAGCATAAGTGTTTGTTTAGATTGTTTTGTTGAATGCTAGCTTAGTTTGGTATTCTTAGACATTGCATTTTAGACACTTACAACGTAATGACATAATAACCCAGGAACCTAGATAATATAGGAAACCTATTCCACCTAGGGTTTCTAAAACATGACATTCCAAAAATTAGAACTTAACCTCAACCTTGTTTTTATCAAAACCTTTTGCATGATTAATTCAAATTTTTGGATCTACTCAGAAAAGATCTAACACCTTTGTAACATGTTCCTGCACACAAAAAAATAGGGAAAGGGTTGGGTAAAAGGGGTTTGCCTTTTTCAAACCCCTATTCAGGAATTAACCTTGAAAATGAAAGGAATTGCATAAAGAAAAGTATGTAGAAATGTAAATGTTGGGTTGACCTTGCATAAACCCTCATAGATGGATGTAGGAATCATTCATACCCATGAAGATGTTTGAATGTGTTTAGAATCAAGGAGTTTACCTTGAAATGTAGAATAGGAATCAAGGATGCCCCCACAAATGCATGAATCTATGAATGTCACTCCTAGACATGCTTGATAATTGCTTGCAATGAAGGAGAGATGAATATAGATGGAAGGAAGGATCTTATTGCTTAATTGAGAATTCCTCTACTTCTCCATCATGGGAGAGAAAATTTCTTCAATGGAAAATATTGCGTTGGAATGGACTTGAATGAATTGGAGAAACAAGATCTTGGATGCTTACCTTCAAATCTTGAATCCAATTGCTCAATTGCTCTTGATTGTTCAAAGGCTTCTTGATCATGAATGCTTGAGGATGGTAATTGATACCAAAATGAGGAGAGATAGGGTGTTTATATACTTCATCTATCATTTTAGGATTCAAAACTAAGTTTGGCTAACCACGAGATCTAATTTCCCACTAACACCCTGACATAGGACTTCGGGCCAAATTTGAGCCAAAAAGTGCGGGTATAGAATGTTTGAAATGTTTTGTACCTAGGAGATTGAACCTAAATTTGAATTGTGTGTTGGGATGGTGGAAGATATACAAGAAAAAAGGAATCAAGTTGCCAAGATCAAGCATAACGAACATCAGATCTTGAAATCACCAAAATGGGGCCTGAGAGAGCATGCAATTATGGGTGCTAATTTTTCAGGATGGTACAAGTACTAAAATATAAAAAATATAAATTATCTTATAAATATGCTTCTTAAGCTTCTATAATATGGTCTAAAAATAATCACTCTAATTGAGCCAAATATTCATGCCAACTTGGTCTTCATCAATCTCCACACCCAAAACATAATTCACAACCCCCAAATATGTCATGTCAAAGGCATTAAAAAATGAAAATGTGTGCTCTCTAATAATTCATTTACTATTTTAAATGAACAATATATCATCAATATACAATATAATGATTAGAAACTAATCATCAATTAATTTGAAATAAACATGTAATGATCACATTTTTTCCTAAAATACCCAAGGTCCAATGTGAAGGCATAAAATTTTTAATATTGCATCTATTGTGACTATTTTAGAACATACAATGACCATTTCAACCTACAAACCAATTATCCTATACTTTTACCCCAATTCATCATGTTATTTCATGTATATATTTCTTCGTCAATATACCCATTCAAGAAACTAGTTTTTATGTCTGTTTGATTTACTTCTAAGTCTTATGTAGTAGTAGCAATAGTAGAAAATATGAATCTAATAAAAATTAATTTTACAAGAAGAGACATTTCTCCAAAGGTGACTCACACAATCTAGGAGTACTCTTGTAATGCTAGGCATGCCTTGTACCTTTCATCAACCCAGGAACCTACAACATTTAACAATGTAACTCAACATAGTTGAGGGTTTGTGTTGCATAAAACCTATATTCCTCCAACAATACATATGACTTAGGTCCAACAATAAGTTATCCATAGAATATTGAAAACTAATGCACACAATGCCATCAAGATCTCTACTTAGCTCCCAAGTATGCAATACTTGATGCCTAAGATTAGGGTTTATTAATCATGTTCAAAGAATGTCATAAAATCCTGCGATCATCTCCTCTCATGGAACTTGTTGCTTCTTCCTCCATCTTCCCTTCCCCTTGATGAAATCTTTCTCTATTCCCAACTCAAAGTTTGAGGTTTCCTACTCCTAGTTGCTGATGGAGATTTCATTGAGCTACTAGTGAAAATTCCGCCAATAAAAAGATGATATCTACCAGACCAAAAATCACATTGATTCTGTCAATTGTAAACAAAAAAAATGAGATTACCATAGAGTGATGCTAGTCATCCCATTTGAACTTAAAATAAACTCCAAAATAATCATTTAAATAATTAAAAGGTCACATTCACCCCTTATTAGGTTATAATAATTAAAATATTATATAAAAGTAGAAGAGTTTTATTATTTTGTATGTCCTAGTGTTTATTTATATTTTATGTTAACCTTCTCGAATGTTTTAATAATTGATCAAAATTTGGATCTAATGACTTAAACATTTGGTAGATGACATAAGTGACACAATGTGTAAAGTTTTGATGCCATGGAACATGTTGAGCTAAATAAACTACACGTTATTGTAAAAACATTGTGTGGTCCTATGTGAATCAAGTAGCCTAGTATTTTATTGTTGTTGCTTTGTTAGGTAGATGACATAAGTGACACAATGTGTAAAGTTTTGATGGCATGGAACATGTTGAGCAAAATAAACTACACGTTACTGTAAAAATATTATGTGGTCCTATGTGAATAAAGTAGCCTAGTATTTTATTGTTGTTGCTTTGTTAGATGATTTGAGTTATGCTCTTGAATTTTTCTATAAATTTAAGAATCATAGTAGGGTTTCTATGTTACATATGAGATGATGACCTTACTTTATCACAAATACAAGCCAACCTATTTAGAAGAAGACCAAGTTCATAGACACATCAAATATGTAATGGTGATGTAATGATGCAAAAATATCATTTGAATGCTTTCTTATCAAACAATCTTATTGGTTAATACATTATTCTCTTCATCATACTAATCTAAGAGATGCCCACAAATACACGTATAAATAATCACTTAACGTTAGACTTTTGGTACACACATACCATAATAATAATAATAATAATAATAATATTGATAAGTAGGAAATATTTTCCATATTGCTATCAGGGTTCAAGTGTGATGCAATCATTATCATGAGAGATGGGTTCGTATGAACCACTACTCATCAAACATGGGTCAATGAGTTTGTCTCAAAAAACTATAAAGTTAAATCCTGATAGCAATATCACAATAAGTATATTGCTAAAAGATTTAGCAAGATTTGACTTGTTGTAGAAAACATTTCCTACCATGAGAAATATCTCCAAATTAAGAACAGGAAAAAATTGAAATTTGAAATAACCTAGTTAAATCACATTGTCCAAACTCATTCAAAGATTTGGTTCCAACATATGACATAATCCTAAGAAATACTACAATGAACAGTAATTAGTCCAAAACAAAAGAGACTTTTACTTGAAAATTTGAAGAAGTGCCAAATAAACCAATTTGAAAGTTATGTGACCATAAATCCTTGTTGAAAGAAAAAGCACACTTTTGATGTTACATCCCAACAAAAATTCCACGCGTGATGGGGACACTAAAGAATAAAAGCTCTAGGGTACAGAAAGTAATGGGCGTGAAAATATGGGTAGTTCCAACATATTTCCAAAAGGGAGATAAAATACGTCAGAAGTAGGTAGGGAAGGACAGGGAATTATCATGTGAATGTAGGTGAGACGAATCAGAGCATATCATTAGGTGAGTGAAAAGACGCACGGGATAGGTAGGAGTTAAAATTCAAGATCGCCATGAAAGGAACTCGGAAAAATATTTGCAGAGGATGAAACCCTAATTTACATTTTGAAACAGTCAAGTTAATTAAATCATAGTCGATGTCTAAACATAACCACCGGAGGTGGAGTATGTAATCTGTAAGCTTATTATATCATTTTACACAATCATGGCGGACATTTCTTAATGCCTGTGAAAAGGGGGGAAATCATCAGTGTACCTTGAAACAGAAGAAAGAAAGGCAATAATATATGTGAGAAGATATCTCTGGCCTCAGATCTGAATTTTCTGCGGAGATGGAGTATTTTCGGACTGTATTTCACTGGAAATGCGCGCTGAATTTGCAGGCGGCATGGATTTTAGCGTTGCTTTTTCTTCTCCAAATGATTGGACAACATTACGCGCAGTCTTCGGACACCTGCAATGCAAATCTTGAGCTCGATCTTGCTTTCGATACTACTGACTGTGTTAATGTCGGGAACGACTACATTCTCCGGGTATGTTGTTCTCTCACAATTCGTAAGGAAAATGTTTTTAACGCAATTAGGATGGATTAGCAAATTTTGATTTCTGGCTCAGGTAAGATTCGAACTCTCGTTGGGAGGCTGTGAATTTTGTGGTACTGAGTAGAGTAAGGACTGTGTTATATTATGAATTGAGAAATTATGACAAATCTCTGGAGAAATTTCGATTTAGGACTAGTGTTTGAGAAAGTATGATAAATCTCCGGAGAAATGTCGATTTAGGAAGAATGTTTGAGAAATTAGGACAAATCTCTGGAGAAATTTTCGATTAATGACTAATGTTAGAGAAAGATGTTTGAGAAAGTATGATAAATCTCCGGAGAAATGTCGATTTAGGAAGAATGTTTGAGAAATTAGGACAAATCTCTGGAGAAATTTTCGATTAATGACTAATGTTAGAGAAAGATGTTTGAGAAAGTATGATAAGCATCTGGAGACACTTCGATTTAGGAAGAATGTTTGAGAAATTAGGACAAATCTCTGGAGAAATTATCGATTGATGACTAATGTTAGAAAAAGTATGACAAATCTCTGAAGAAAATTCAATTTAGGAAGAATGTTTGAGACATTATGACAAATCTCTGGAGAAATTCCGGTTTGGGAAGAATGCCTTCAAATTGAATTTGCGACCTTTCTGGTTTGGAATTAAATTTACTAGCTTTTTTTTCCCTCCTATCTTTACAGATTAACAGAATTAATAATTAACGAGTATTTATACCTTCCTTCTGTAAATGAAGTCACGATTTAATGCCTATACAAAGTTTATTAAAAGTGAAAAATTAAAGTTAAAAAATCTAAAAGTAAGAATTAATAATTTTATTTATAAACTATTTTAGAAACAGAATGAAGTATATATATATAACTTTAAACAAAGATCTTATTAATGGATTAATTAAAAGTATTCATTTATTTTTACAAATAATTTATTAATAAAATATTAATAAATTTTTATAATGAACACTTAAATATTTTTATTAAATAATTATTTATCAAATATGTATGTGTGTGCGTGTGTGGGGAATTCTTAAAATGGTAAAATCAATTCTTAGATATGAGTTCCAAGTAAAATAGGCTTGAGCTTGGAAGACCCTCTCTAGCTAAGTATGTTTGAAGATGGGTGACCTCCCCGAAAGTCCCGGTGCTTCACCTCTATGAACATCACCTAGATGCAATGAGTGTGAAGTGTTCTATTCATTCTCATGAGAGATGGGTTCTTGTGAACTACTACTTATGAAATATGGGTAAATAAATTTGACTCAAGAACTACACAATTGAATCCTGGTAAAAATATCTCAATTCTTACCCATTAAGACAAGGCAAGTTAAGTTTATGAAATGTTAAAAGGGAAAGCTTACCTACTAAATGAGCCCTGATTTGAGGTTTACGCTCACTTGATGCCTAGTGGCAGAAGATTGGGGTACAAATTAAAAATCTGACCTACCTACCTACGGTTAACAACACTATGACGTCTTCAAACATCATCGGCTTAACGAAGTTATATAGTTGTCACTTCGTCATCGAATACTGCAGCCAACGATAAAACTACGTTCTATTTTATCATACGCTTGAATTGATATTTGGTTTTATCATACGCTTAAATTGGTATTGGTTGGTTTGTTTGTTTGTTTTTGTTTTTTTAATATGAAGATTATGATAGGATAAAAATATATTTATATTAGAAATTATTTTTTAAGTAAACTATTAAATATAAGGAAAATGAGTATAAAGTCATTTATAAATCAAATTTTATTTAATTGTATTTTATAAATATTGAATCTTGTAATTAAATATAATAAAAACAATATCATCATTTTTATCAATTATTTTAAATCTAATCAATTTTAAATGTGAGATTATTTATATTACATTATTTATCTATTTTTTTTTTAACGCATGTACATTTAAATTAGAAATTGTCTTCTTTGTAAAATATTAAAAATAAGGAGAATGCATATCAAAGTTATTTACATTTATTCCTAATTCCACAAAAAATTGAATCTTGTAACTTTATGTAATAAAAAAATATACTATCATCATTACCAATTATTTCAAATCTAATCAATATCACACTATACATTTGACAACATCTATTTATTTTTTGTAGCACATGTACATTTAAATTAAAAATTATTTCTTTGTAAATTATTAAAGGTAAGGAGAATGAGTATCAAAGTCATTTATAGATCAAAATTTATTTAATTACACATATCAAAAAAATTGAATCTTGTGAATAAAATGTAATAAAAAACAAACCACCATTCTCACCAATCAAATGTCAAATTATACATATGACACCACCTAATTATTAGTTCTTCTGCAACGATAGTAACTTAACTGGTGAACTAATTAATTATCTATAATTTGATTGCTAGAAAAATTGGGCCCATATGAACCCTTTTTGTGGAAATTTATTTTAGAAACTATGCACATTGTCATCACGAGACTTTATATTATTTTTATAGTAAATTTACATTTGAAGTTTGAAGTTTTAAACTTTTTCATAATTTTAAAAATCATAAAATTATTTATTTATCAAATTTCTTAAAAATACAATTGTCTTAAAATCCCTCTTTACCAAATAATAACAATTTTTCTGTATTAAAAAAATATTTTATTTTTTATTTATTTTAATAACTAAAAAAATTATGCAAAACAACTTTAATTTTATAATAAAATGAATTAAAACATATGTATAACATGATTATAATCATTTATTTTCAAATTAAGATGATATTATATCTTTTAAAAATATATTTTGAAAATTTATAAAAGATTATTATGTAAATTTAAATATATTTAATATTTTATGATATTAAAAATTATAAATATAAGACTTGTCTTTTTCATTTATAGATGTTTAAATTATAGTATGTAAGTTTGTTAAATGTAAGATTGTTTTTTTTATTAATGGTAACAGCAGGTTTTGAAGGGGCCCCAAAACCCTTTAACATAAATAGCTTAAGATATAACATTAAAGCTCCTAGAACAACAAGGAGGACCCACAAATAACTAACCCAGAACACTGCTATGAAATGATCATTTTAAACAACAGCCCTAAAAAGATAGCAACAAGGCTATACAAAATTCCCTTTTTTTTTATGAGAACGAAGAGTCATGTCAAACGAAGATGAAGATTTCTTAGCTTGTTTCCCTTTGATAGTGACCCAACCATCTTCAACTCTCGCAGCCACATCTTACCAGCACAACGAATCCAGGACAGAGGGCCCAGCCCCAAGCAACAATTCCAAAAGAAAGCCAAAATTACTCCCAGCAAGAGAAACAAGACCACTAGCCACCTCAACGATAACCACACCAGCAGGACCGGCAAGAAAAGCAACCACAAATCCGCCAACAGAAAGCCTGGTATCCACCAACAAAGGAGGGGGAGGTCCCAGCTTAGCTAGGAGAATAGTAGCATCATCAACAACAGTCCCAGAAGGTTCTGTCGGAGGCAGAACATGACCATTATCAGCAACAGTAGACTTTTGAAGAGATGAGACAAGATCAGGATCCTTCAAATTCTGTGAAGAGCTTTTAGAGATTGTGTAGTGCTTGGTGGAAGCATCCTTCCACCAAGTATGAGAGTCTTTCTTCTTTCTAAAATCAAAGCTGCAATGAGCTGCATGATGACCAATTTTAAAACATTTTCTGCATCTAAAGGGGATGCCCTCAAAATCTAGTTGTTGAATCCAGCAGCCTTTAGATGACTCAATTTTGAAATGACTCGTGATGACTTAAATGTAAGATTAGGGACATATGTGGAGAAGTAGGAAAAACTAAACTCAAATGATATCTAAACTTAGACCCCAGATATCATATGATATGTGCAGGCTACAAATGAAATCTAAACTCTACTAATATTGGTGTTGATCTTGCTTGAGATCATGTCTGTACTTCAAATTATTAATCGATCATCCTAGCCTTTTATTCCATAAGAAAATTATGTACTCATTTGTATTATTCCTTATATTGTATTATTTGAAAATCTTTCCAAATATAGCTGAGGCATATATGTCCCTAATCTTACATTTAAGTCATATGTGCAAAAGTAGGAAAAAGCAAGGGAACTCATGGTTTTGAGGCTCTAATTCATTCGTCTAATCCACTAGAGGTCATTTGTCATTCTAGGAGGTACTAGGAGCATACAAGGAGATCATATAAACATCATACAAGGATAATACAACACAATTACATCATTTTAAAAGCATGAATCTACGCTACACAACATAGAGCCAAATCCAAGATACAAGATTCATAATGCATTCTATTGGAATCCTCTAGTCTTGAAAGATAAGTACATTCATTCAATAACATCTCAATAACCTAGATACTCCATCACATGTACATAATCTAAGCTATTAGAATAATCATTGAATCCAATGTATGATTGTGCAAGGATACAAATGCCAAAATACAACATAATGTTACAGCACAAAGAACAATACAAGGATACAACATCATGTTGTCACAAGTCCACAAAGTATGTAAATGCAAATAGGGACCGCTCGACACCTATACATTGGCCCCCAATAGCGGTTGGTCACACCATGGGCTACCACGAGGAACCCTCAGGTCCTCTCTCACAGTGCTCACAACAATAATCATGTGGCATATACAACACAAGCAAGACTATCACACAGGGTATACACATATGCAATTTCACAACACCACACAATCCACAAGAGGCTTGATCATCTAGAATCTAAGATACCACACACACACAGTCACATCCAGGTACACCACAAACAAGGTCAAGGTATCACCACCATGCAAGTACAAGAACTCGTCATCATATGATTGCTGACTCGTTGAACAATCCGAGTGGGTGCATAATCCAAGGTTGGGAGTGTCATCACATGGCCATCTAGCCCATGCGGTGCCAAGGAATCCTCTCATGGAGATGAGGATCTTGACGTATCGATAACTCCAAGCCTTCCCCAACATGGCCATGGCTAATGAGAGCCCACAAGGCATGTAGAGGGCATCTATGGTTGATACATCCAGGCCTTCTATCATGAGTACATCTAGGTCCACATATACATACTTATCTTGATTAAGTATTTTAACCCCATTAATTTTTATTATGTTCTCACTTGTTTAAGAACTCTACAATGGGTTACTTTGGTGATCCCTTCGTGCCACAGTCACCCCATTGAGAGCCACTCCCAAGGTTGGCTTAACATCCACTCAAACACATACACAAATGACATTTAATGAGGTCATTCACTTCCACACAAACATTGTGGATTTCCAACAAGTCCCTCAACAATAATACAACCATCTCAACCATGTGGGGTGAACCAATGAATCTCACATGCAATCACAAGTGCCAATTTATGCAATTATAAGCATACTCAAGCACAATTAAGACATCAACAAGGGTGGAATATAGACACAAGGCATCCACAATCTTTCCATTGCCCTCACATAATCCACAAAAATGCACTTTCACAATGAAAATGTTATCCAAGGACACCAAGAATACAAACTTGGATATGGGCTTCCCAGGCAAAAATTTATCAAAATACAACTTCCAAATTTCAAGAAAACAAGAAAACCCATTTGCCCTCATGTCATTCACATTCCAAAAATGCATTCAAATCATCTAGAAACCCAAGCATGAATGCTTCAGCCCTTAAAAATGTCCAAAACCCTCATGTCCAATAAATATAAACAATTTGAGCATGAAATCACAAAGTTCTTTAGCAAACAAGAAATCTCTCCATAAACTCATATATTCAAACATCAAGAGTATTTTCAAACCACCAAAAACATATTTATATTAAGAATTGAGAAAAAAATACAAGCATACCTTACAAAGTTCAAGAAAACCCTCAAATCACTTACCAATTGAAAGATTCTTCACCAAATGAGTTGAAATTGTGAAGAGATTGAGGAATTGAACTAAGAAAACTAAAATCCAATGCCCACAAATTTTCACCTTCAAAAATCTGCCTTCTCCTTCAAATTTGATTTCCATGGAGTTTTTTTTTAACTCTCCAAAGTGTTATAAAACCATGTTGTGCAAAATGAAATAAAAGTCACTTTTTATGAAATTCCCAAATGACTTAAAGCTCAAAATAAAAATATGAAACTATATTATTCATAAAATTTCATCAACAAATAAATAATTACAAAGCCCTCAATTCAAAATATTAAAATCTCAATATAATTAAATTCCCTCAAAAATTTGCCAATTACGACAATTATGCCTAAACTCATGAACCAATTACACTAAGCACATAGGCACAGTAGCAAGGGAAACAACCACAATGCAACAAGAAAACTCATCATATATTACCTCCAAATCATATTTCATACCAGAATCGCCAAATGTCGCCACACAACCACCAACGAGTACTTATACATATCACGAAAATTGTTGTCCAAAAGCCAAAATGACAATTTTGGCTAAATACAAGTTGGCCACATGACTACCTCCATATGTAACCATCACCAAGGTTATATATTTTATTTTAGGCACGATCAAATGTACCAATTCAGGTGAAGTCAATGCATGGTACATGTCCACGTTAGTACAATAGCCAAAGAGCATAAATATATATCATATCACGGTAACAAGTAGTGAAGGGGATCAAGACATTGTGTGGACCTCACAAGTGAGAAACATGACTTTGTCCCTCTTCATACAGCACATCATACATGATCAATAAGAAGCATTAACGAACATCAGTAACTCGTAAACATAAAAGTAACCATCCTCAAATATCATACGAAAATATATACACTAATCATATAATATAAACATGTCCATCACATCATATAATGGTAATATCTTAAAATCTCTAACTGTAGCGCTATCATTAATCCCCATAAGACATAATGCACAAATAAACCAATGAGTCCATCATCACAACACAAAAGATAGTACACCATATCATAGCAACATAAAAGAACTTTTAGTTTCAAAATCATAGCATCATTATGAAGATATGAATGCATCCAAACATCATCATATAACATCATGACATCAACTATCATACACATCATGTATATATGATTGCAACTGAACCACCTAATGATCAACTACTCACATTAGCAATGACAACGTATGGACAAAAGAATATATCGATAATCAAATACAAAACACAATAACATCTAAGAGTCTACCTCTAATCAAAAGAATAAACACAAAGCAAAATGTGGACACGATAGGCACTACATGGCAACAATGCCAAAATAAGATTACATTTTGTCATTTCATGTGAAAATCATCATTTTTGCATGTTAGTTATTGCATAGGGATAAATAGGCCAAATAATTCCAAAACAAAGGGGACAAGTGCAAGATATGAAATTTTTGTTGTTATGAAAAATATATAATAAGGTAACTAGTTGCAAAGTTAATCATGAAGAAGCAAGTCGACTAGTTTGCTACCTTGATTAAATAGTTTTGTCAATTATTTAGTCTCCCTTTCCTTGGCATCAAATTGTCCTAATTGGTCCTTAAGATTTAATAATTAATTTAATTTTTTTAATTGCTTGTCCTAACTTTTCCTCTAGGAATAAATAAATATTATTATTTATTTATCTCCAATCATCCTGATTCCTAAATTAAATAAATTCAAATTTATTTAATTGCCAATTTTTAATGTGTGGATAAATTAATAAATTTTATTTAGTAATTATCTCCACTTAACTCCCTTTCATTCTAATTTTCTCCTCCACTTAACTCTTCCTAATTGTCATTTCCTCCTCCACTTAATAATATGGTTTTCTTATTTGTCCTCACTTAACTCCTCTCATGCAATCTTGATCGTCAATTGTCTCAAGTTTCAAATTGATCTCAATCATCCAATCAACTTGAAAATGCCTATACATTGCTATCAAATTGTCCAATTCCTTTAACCACGAATCTTCAAATTTTCTCATATCACTATCGTGTCATTGTCATTTTTAGCTTTCAATTGTGTTTATGCACCAAAAATCTAAGAGCAACATTAGAGTATAAGCAAGAAGAAACAATGGAGGCTTCTCAAGTTGAATGCATTTGGTTTGAATTTTTATTTGCATTTGAATTTGATTTCTCTATTCTATAGATTAGGTCTATTTGCATGAATTATGACTTTTGTGGTGATCTTATTAATTTCATGTGTTTTCTCCCTAATTTCCTAGTCTATACACTAATAATCTTGAGCATCATAACAAGTAACAACCATTATCCTACATCACTTTTCTAAATATAACAAGGGCATAGTAGCACATGGTATAATATTATGTCCAATACTTTACTTCTCTACTAGTCCTCAAATTATATAGAATACATGTACACTCCATAAACCTTGTTTGTGTGTTAGTATCACTCTTTTATAGAACATTACCATTCTTTGGCTCAAAGAATTAGTAACATTCAATTTATTAAGGGTTAAGGGTAAACCCTTAAAAGGATTAACATGACTAACAATGCTTAAGACAATATTCTTGACCTTACTAATTAGCACATTACACTTCACTTGTGATGTGCTATTTTAAATCAAATAATTCAAGTAAAAAATGAATTTAATTAGAAGCATTCTTGTAATTTCCAATGTAATGCATGATCAACCTAAGTTATCTAGCAATTGAGACAATATTTAAGATTTTAGAAAGATTGATGGATGTTGAGTCTTAACTATACCCATGTTGTCAATTGTTTCCAAAAGAACTTGATTGTTATTCATTGTAAAATTATTTTAATACATTATTTTACAAATATCACATTTGAACATTGCTAGAAAATCTTGTTTAATCTATTAGCCAAGATTTAGCAAACATTTTATGACATTCAAAATCATGACTAGTCTCCAGTTCCTAACTTGATTTATACTCTCTTCTATAGGAAATAACTTGTGAAATCATTGATTAATATCTTTCCAAAGAGAGTCCACATGAACTACCTTCATACACACTCTATTGACTCCAATTGATTTATTATTGGCCTTACAAAACTCAAGGGAAAATCCATAAGGACTTATCTTCCTTCACATGTACAAAGTTTTCATCCAAAAATGTCTTATTACAAATGAATCCTTACTAGACAACTCCCTAAGAACAACTTTTGTAAATACTCTTGTTTTTTTTTATAGAGTTTGTATTATTGTCATAAGTAGATAGTGATAGAATAAAAAGAATGTCTTCCTTATTGTATTTGTGTTAGAAGATATATATCCACAACATAAATTACATTTTCTTTTCCTCTTAACTTATTTTAATTTATAAATTGAAAAATATTTCTGAGTAAACCATGTGAACTAAACCCAAAGCCACCCTTTCTCTCTCCAAAGAGGATAAACAAAGCTCAATAATATTTTTATTTGCACGAAAAATAGATTGTTTGGTCTAATCAAATTGAGACTTGTCAAGATTAACTTCTTTGTTTTCAACAATATTGAGGTCCCCATCCAAAACATAGGGTTCATTCTTCAAGTTATCAACAATCTAGTTATAGAAGTCATGGTTGTGTTCATAATTGTAAGAGGCGCTGATTAAACACACAAAACAATCTTATCTATTTTACTCACAACACATGCAATTTGTTGCAAGAAAATTGTCACACTTCCATTTACTCTTTTGCATTTTTTAATAAGAAAAATCATTACATCCCCTTCTAACCTTAAAATGATTCATACATTCTTACAACTAATTACCTTCTACTAGGTCTTTCAATCTTCTCACATTCCATTTAAAAAGCACCATTGGTGTGTATTAAGAGGATGAGTTAATATTTTACTCCTTTATATAAACTATAACTATTAAAAATAGTTTTACTATCTTTTTATCCTTACTATTTTTATACTTTTTATTGATATAAGTTCAAACTCTAAGTATTGTTTAATTGTTTCCTCATTATTCAAAGCAACTCCAAGACCCCACATCTAGATCCATTTCCTATTTTTAAAATTTTTTTTTTTACATTAATATATATCATTTTCTTAGAAGCTTACACGACAACTACTATTTCATTAAGAACAACCTAATAACACAACCCTTTTACAACCTCATAGAGCACATTTGTCAATTCACCAAAAATAAGTCAATAGACTTTGTATCATCTACTTTCACTCTGTAGGGACTCTAGTCAACAAGTTTAGAAATTTAAATTTCTTTGAAATTTAGATGCTTATAAATAAATTTCTTCAACAATTCTCACTTAAAATCAATTTCAAATTTGGTGTAGATTTTTTGAAATCATAATATTATCATCTTTAAAATTAAAAAATATTGACAAAATCACTCAATATTCCATTCAAGATGAGTTCACCCCTTAACAAGAAAATATTTGTAATTTTCATTAAAACCAAAGAATCCCTATCTCATCTTAGAAATAAAATAGATTAAAATATTTAAAAACAATCCTACTTAATTAACCACACCATTAACAATAATATAAATAAATAATATGAATGATTACCTCATAATAATTCTCTCCTAGTGACATTTCCATTAAAACCAAAGAATCCCTATATCTTAGAAACCAAATTGATTAATTTTTATTTTCTTTTGAAATCCAACTCGGTCAACCACACCATTAATAATAATATAAATGATTAGCTCATAAGAATTCTCTCCCAACGACCCACGTGTTTTCTAATATCTTAAAACAGCCACCTAAGACCTGATCAGATTGTTTTTCAAATTGCAAGAAACTTCATTACTTCACATGCACACTTGTTTCATGTCTTATCGTTTTCTATTTGGATGGATTTGGCTACTAAACTAGCTCAACGTGTCTATCTCTCTCCATAGCCACCACCTTAACCCGTACAAAAGCTACATAACATTTATTGTTGATTTTTGAAAAAATGAATAAAATAGTGTGGAAAAAAAAGTGTTTTTAAGTAGAAAAGAACTTAAATATATAATGCTTAATGACTATTTATATATACCTATCCACCATTCAATGAGGAACCAGCTGCTTAATTATTATTTTTTTAAACTGGAGCGGCTACTTAAAAATATACCAGCAGGCCATTGAGTTGGATATTTGACTAATCTCAGAAGCCGGCCAGTTGGCGGATGAGTTGGTTATTGGCAGAGTATTCAGACTTAATGCCTGCAAATCAAATCGTCAGCTTGCATTGTTTTTATGTGAAAGAATAACGTAGAGAATCAGAGGTCTACTAAATAAATCCAGAGCGATGCCCAGAAATAACTCAAACAGTTCTCTGATTTAGATTTAGGAAAAGAAAGGAAACCATTCTTCCTGTTTCGATGGCGCTCCAGAGAAAAAATGTTAAGGCAGGGCGGATAATATTGCTACTGATTTTCCTTCAGATTATAACAGAGCATAATGTGCAGTCGGCGGATAGCTGTAACGCTAAACTTGCCCTTGAACTCACATTCAAAACTTCTGCCTGCACAAAAGTCAATGATTACATTCTACGGGTATTTTACTCTTTTTTCTGCTTCTGTTGCCTCTTTTTTCTTTCTATTTTCAGTGTGATTGCTACGATTCAAACTCTCGCCAGCTGGCTTACAGCAGGCATTGGATTAAGCAAAATTTGAGTGGTTCCGCATATTTGTTGTATTAAGAAAATTATAGCTTTTGGCCTGCTACTGTAAAGTTAATCTGATCAATGTAAATAGTAACATAGTTCACTATTGCAAATCGCAGTTGTCGGAATTCCATTGACGATTTGGACAGAATTTTTTAAAACCGAGAAAAATAACGTCTCTCACATTCAAAGAATGTGTTATAGTGGTCGTACAAAAGATATTTTAGTCGAATCTTGAAAGAATAGAAAACACTTGAACAATTTGTTGTTTACAGATTGTTTTTTTATGTAGTGAATTAATTTGTTCAAGCAGTTCGATGACGGATAAAGATTCGTCGGTTATATGTATATAGATTTTCTTAGAAACACTATTAATTTCATCGCAAATTACAGAGTAAATGAGAGATTAGTTTCTTCCAGAAACTTGCACATCTAGAGCTCAGGATCCAATCGTATGTATGTTGTTGTTAACAAACGGCACATGTCAGCCTCGTAGAGTGTTCAACTGAAAATAACTGTGTAAAATAAGTCGTCTCATCAAGGTTTCTAATGATCTGATCCTCATAGACTTTATTGCAATTTATGGCCTGTCGTTTTCTGGTTTACGATTTTCACCCTTTTGAGCTTCCCTATTTGTTAATTCTGTAACTAGTAAAAGAGATTCAAGAAAAGTCGGAGTGCTCAACTAAAATTATTTTTCTAATTGTTTAGGATTTCCCCGCTTTGAGCTCCCATATTTGTTAATTCTGTAACTGGTGAAAAAGAGATTCAAGATGCTCAACTGAAAATGTACAACTTGAGTTGGTCTAGTGGTGAAGAACTTGTGTTCTTGAAAGAGAGATCACAAGTTACAAAACAGATGGCTAGTATTGACGACTATAAAAGCTCCCTTTATTTCCTTCCCTTTCTCCCTTTGCGATTTCACATTTGCTAATGCTTAACTAGTTTACAAGACACATGTCAGCCTTCTAGAGTGCTCAAGTAAAATTATTTGGCAAAACGAGTCATTGACTTAAAGTTTCTTCTGATATAACACTTCAAGTGTTCATCAAAATTTGCGTCCTCTCCTGTTCTCTGTTAATACATTTCTGTCATTGAGTTTCCATATTTGTTAATGATGTAAGCAAGTGCTATTATTTTGCAGCATTCTTATTTCTCAATTCTCACTCTGTTCACATGTCCTTAACTGAAAATGTACAACCTGAGTTGGCCTAGTAATGAAGAACTTGTGTTCTTAAAAGAGAGATCACAAGTTAAAAAACAGATGGCCAACAAGAACTTGTGTTCTTAAAAGAAAGATCACAAGTTAAAAAATTGTCGACAATAAAAGCTTCCTTCTTTTCCTTTCCTTTCTCCCTTTGCAATTTCACATTTGCTAATGCTTAACTAGTTCACAAGACACATGTCAGCCTTCTAGAGTTCTCGAGGAAAATTATTTGGCAAAACAAGTCATCGACTTAAAGTTTCTTCTGATGTAACACTTCGAGTGTTCATCAAAATTTACATCCTCTCCTGTTCTCTGTTAGGACATTTCCGTCATTGAGTTTCCATATTTGTTAATGATGTAAGCGCTATTATTTCACAGCACTCTTATTTCTCAATCTATTTGAACTGGAACAGCCTTTAATCCATACATTTAGATATTGAATTCATCAATAATATCAAGGTAATGTCTAACAAATAAACAGATGTCAATCCCAACACTTGGTTGACAGTGTATGTGTTTAGTTAACCTCAACCAGATGTTATCATGCTGTTAATATAGACCCTATGGCTGATTAGCTGTCACCTTTTTCATTGTTTGGATGCCATCAGATCTAGGCAGTGGAGCTATCCTGTTGTCTTGTTTGAAGTTATGATACCATGTACATTACAAAAGCTAACATTGAGTTTCCAGCCACATATTTCAAGATACAGGCAAGTTTTGCGCTCCTTATAGATCGCCATAGATGTCTTGGATGAAGATCTTAAAGACTGCAAAAGTGCAGATGAGAAATGGTGAGAAGATTCACTTGAATGCTGGCAACCACTTGTATAACTGGTGCTAGAAAATTAACTTCAAATCTGATCACTGTTGTTTCCCTATAAGGGTCGCAGATCTGATGTTAGGGTTGTCTTCCTAGCTGGAGATAACTGGAATTGGTAATCAACCGGCTGCCACTTGTGATGCCTATCTTCTGTAACATGGGAAGAACTCCAATTTCAGCCTTGCCAATTTCTTTTGGAAGTCAGATTTTTAATAGGACACGAGGAAGGTTTTTGTCTTCCCTTAGGATTAGCACCTTAGGGGTTTTGTCTTAAAAATGCAGGTTCGGGAATAAATCCACCTAAATTTCCTTTGCACCCTCCATGGAAAGCAAACCTTTGTATATATGAGTTTATATGGGAGTCCTGGGCCCCAAAACTTGGTGCCAAACTGCAATATGAATCTTAAATTTTTTTATTTATTTTTTTGAAGTTATATTAGGCAAGTGATCAGAAAAAAAAATTTAATTAAAGAATAATAGTATCAAATAGGGCAGACAGGAAGGGACATGACATTAAACAACCACTTTTATGCTCAGATGTTTCACAAAATGACTATCCATGAACAAAATTTCTTGGGTGCATTGATTTCGTTAACAATCTTTACTTATCAAAAAATGAGGCATTGGTTACACTTGGAGGGGCATATATCTCTGTTGTGCTGGAAATAGGAAATTTCTACACAAACTTTCTTTGGTGAAAAGATCGTACTTCAAAAAGTTGTTGGATGTGAAGAAAAATGATTGTGTCGAATGTTTAAACAGCCAAGGTTCAAGAATGCTGCTTATAATGTTGATTATGATTGAGGCAGACAGTCTGAGCATTACAGTTTAGTATGCTTTTGGCATCTTCCAATTGTTTGTCCAATTTCTTTTAGTCATTCAGTGCATGTACTGGATATCATAATTAATTTCAAAGGTTTGAACTTTTACGGTTCTTCGTAGGCTGATACTACTTTCAGGTTATTGTTATCAATGTGAGTGACACCTATTTTCCTCTGGGTCCTTACGAATATATCTTTTCTTGTTTAAAGCATTTACTGTTTAAAAATATATTAGGCATCCATCTAAGATATGGGATAGAACAACCCATTACAGAACCTTTAAGCAGGTATAGCTGAACGAGCAGGATTGGATTCTAATTCGAATTACTTTAATTGTGACTTGTAAGAATCAATATCCATCCACAAATACTGAAAATGAGTTAAAGATATTCCATTTTAAAGCATCTAAATATATACTTTAAGAACTATTGAGCAAAGTTTGAACGTCTGTGTCTGTTATTGCATTAGAGAATGACATTCTTCTTAACTAAATGTTTTTATTCAGGTCTGCATAACATGCCTTGCATTTGATTAGGCAGCAATGCTATGATATTTATTTCTCCAAATATTAGGTTGTGCATTTCTTAGCCCCACAATTGTGCTTGAAATTTGTAAGATACTCTCATCTACACAAAACACAACTCTCTGGACACATCTAAAATGTTATTGATGTTATAAACTCCCACTCATGGCTTATTCATTTCCATTTCATAGTAGTGGCCCTTGCATGTTGGCCACACTGACATCAGGACCTGTTATTTCTGAAGTCTTCTTGATTATTATTTAAGTTCTCATTTTATATTTACAAATTGCAATAATGGTTGCAAGCTAGTCTAAAGTAACCATCTAATTATGAGGACAGAAGCGCTTTGCATCACTATTTTTTTCCAATAAAGTTCCTATATATGATTCAGATTTTCTGCTGCTAAAATGCTGAAATTTGTTGGATTGTTGCAGTATGAACAAAATGATTATACTATAAGCATTGTACTATCCGCGCCTTACACAGCTGGCTGGGTAGGTATGGCATTTTCAACGAGTGAATTTATGGTGGGTTCTAGTGCCATGGTTGGATGGATCGGACAAGATGGATCTGGAAGTATTAAGCAATATTATCTAGGGGGTAAAAGTGTAGATGCAGTTCAGGTAGATAATACTCATTTGGATGTTATAAACAACTCTGCAAGTGTTCAGACACGAGGATCTACCATTTATGTGGCCTTTCAATTAATATTTGCCGAGCCTGTTAAATCACAAAATATTTTATATGCATCTGGGAGTGTAACTCCGTCCAATGACAAACTCTCAAAACATTCAAGTGCATTTCATACTACACTTGACTTCACTACAGGTGAGATTGAAATCATTTTCGGCAAGAATTGGATGATTTTTAGTTCATGAAATTGACCTTGAAGAGTTTAATCTTTTATCCATTCTGTGATGTTCCTAAATTCTGTCAAGCTGTCATTTCCAAAGAAACTTCTATAACTTGTTTTACTCATAGCTAGAACTCATATGAGGAAACTCAAGGCAATGATGAATTGACAATAGTCTTAATGATTTAATCTGCAGGGACATCATCAACTTCTAGCTCTACTGATACTATGAAAAGAAATCATGGGGCGCTGAACATTTTTGCATGGGGGGTTTTACTTCCAATAGGTGCAATCATAGCACGTTACTTTCGACAGTGGGATCCAGCCTGGTACTATCTGCATGTTGGTATTCAGGTCTTCGGATTCATCTTCGGGGTGGCAGGAGTAGTTCTTGGAGTAGCATTGTACAACAAATTGGATTCCAATGTCCGTGCACATAGAGGACTTGGAATATTCGTACTTGTATTGGGCATCCTTCAGGTTTGTCAACAGATTTGTATGTTTTTGCTTATTTCTATATTTATTTTTAAAAAAATTCAAAAAGATATTAATATTCTCTCATTCCAATACTCATTTAAAAAGATTGATAGATATATAAATAAGTATCTATTCAATATATACAGATTTGTATATAAATAAGTATAAAAATTCAAAAAGATATTAATATTCTCTCATTCCAATATTTTGCCTTGAAGATTTCAATTCACCTCAAATTGTATATCACACCACCCCCTCCACCATTTTGCTCCTACACTGTCCCCTTGTGGTCCCCAAATACAAGCCCTTAGTCCCCCGTCTCCAAAACCCCATGGAACTATGGTTTTGGGCTTTTGGCTGATTTTTTCATAAAATTCGAAGCATCTGTAATTTTTTGACCAAAAATCAGGGGTTTTAATTTCTGGGCTGATTGCCTTAAACTTCGTGCCAGCTGCTCACTGAAGGGTTTGACTGATTTTTACCAGAAAAAACAGACTTTTTTCAAAGTTTGTTGATGGAGTTGACTTTGACCTATTTTTTGTGCATTTGGAAAACATGAGGGATTGCATCTTTGACATTTCAAATATTACCAAACTTGATCTCAATCCTTCTTCACATGAAGAAGATATTCACAATTCCCAAGTTTCAGCTACTAAACTGGTAGTACAAATTAAGAAAGATAAACACACCAAAATCAACTTAACAACATTTAAGAGTCTTGATTTCTTTTCTCAAATCTATGATAAACATTTCAACTCAGCCATTGACCACAGTAGATAATTATTTTGACCTCAATTCAAAGAGCAATAAGGATATTATTGGAAAGATCTACAAATAATGGTCTTATGGCAAAGTAGCAAAAAATTGGGTCAAAGAAATAATAGCAAATCGGCTTAAATTCATTGAAGAAGCAAAAAGATATACAATGAAATTGATATTAAGAGAACGGAGGTCGAAGAAAAAATAGAAACAAATAAAACGGAAGAATTTATATGAATTAAAGTTGATAAAAACCTCAAAGAAATGACTGAAACAAGTAATGATACACTTGTTGCTAAACAAGTATTTTTGAATGTCAATGAGAACATATGCCACCTGTGGTAAAAAAAAGTATTCAGTGGAAGATACTAGCACCCAAATAGGATGTTTTAGAGCAAACTAAAGTTTTGAAAGGCTACAGATGGAAATGCAGATGACTATTTGTCCATTAGCTCAAATGTTCAAGCAAAGGATAATTCTTGGGTTATTGATGTTGATACTATCAAGGAGAATTTCAAGGTGATGATTGAAAAACAAATCTTTGATAAACAGGTGTTTGATGTGGGAATAAGGAAGCGTAGTAATATTGATGCTGCTCTTGCTCATTGTGCTGCTCATCTTTCAATATTTTGATAACAAAATGTAATATACCAAACATCAAATGACACAAAATTGCAATGGTAAACAACCTTATGAACAGAGAGCAGAAAACGATACCAAGCAATATTCAGATGAGCTCAGATACAAAATAATAAGCAGAGAAAATACGTTATTTTTCTGGAGCTGATATGATAGTGTACACAATCAACGCAATGATTTATTACAGTATGCCGTTGATAAGACCCAATCTGATAAGTGTTCTGTATGCAATCAGAATGATCAAGGATGATCCTCTGTATGCTGACAGCAAGGTATATATTTGTTAGCCACTATTTGAAATTGGCCAAATTTAAAAAAATTATTTACAATCAAGGGAGGTCATATTCCACATGTCAAAGCCATCTGAAGGCAGATCAAAGAAAGCCAGAAATTGGTAATTAAAAAGCTCGAAAGAGCATAATAACAGTCAAAACAAAGTCTCTAATAGTAGCCTATGGATGGTATAGAAGAGACAAAACATACAGAAAGATGTAACATTCTCCTTGACAGTGGTATAAGGCGTTTAAAAAAAGTGAAAATGGAACTCGAAGGGCTACTTGATCCACAGGCCACCCCTAAAGAAATATCGTCTCCATGAATATAATGTCTGAGAGACTTGCAAAAGTATATTTGGCGAAGCTACTTTAGAAACTATCAAGCACCTGCAATCTGTAGGTGTAAAGTCACATTTCATAACCTTTGCCAGCATTCTTCACATCTTTGAAGTAGTGTTTGGGACTGCCATTTAAGTTATTAAGGATGAAATAGTTTATGTTAAATATTGTGGTTTCAACTACCTTGTTAGAACTATATGCAAAATGTGAAGTCAAAGACAAGGCATGTGGACTACCTAACAGAAAAGACCAACTGTAAACTATGCCCACAATCAAGCTATTGAGAAGGTTTTAAAATCAAATACAAGTGTTAAGTCTGAGCAATGTGTGGAATCATAAGAAAAGCATTTGAAATGTTCCACATAATGCCTCAAGGAGATGCCATCGCAGCAGAATGTGCACAAAATAACTTCATTCAAAATGGCATTAGAAAGTTGCAACCAAATGCAATAGTAGGAGTAAAAGCTGAGCCAACCAATTTTATCTGCAGCCTCCCTGTTCATGCCAAAGGCAAGAAGTTTTGGAACAGCATTGAGCATTCATCCAAACATAAGGATAGAGGAGCTTGGTCAAAATGTATTAGGCACTGTATGCGGATGCAGTTGCATAGATGATGTACACTCCACATTGTTTATAACGTTGCTGTGATTGATAGTGAATTCAACCAAAGCTTTAAAAGATCACAGATTGTCCTGATTGCACTGGAGCATATGAGTATGATGTTAAAGCAGTTGTAGAAAGTGGAAAAACCATAAAAGGCAAAATTTTTGTTGAAAGGATCTTAGCATCTTTTTAAAGTCAGATAAAGACATGATTGGGCACCACTAAAAATCCCGATTCAGTTCAAAAGGAGAATGCAGACCTGATGAACGTTATAAAAAATGTATTAAGAAGCTTTGAAGTCCGAGTGTTGTTGGGTGGTAGGCAAGGATCGTGAACTCACTAAATACCTGGCATGGTTCAATAGTTCAGAAAGCGCCCGCAGACCCAATCAGCTTTTGAAAAC
The DNA here is from genome assembly GCA_027943335.1 of Chamaecyparis obtusa. NCBI lineage: Eukaryota > Viridiplantae > Streptophyta > Pinopsida > Cupressales > Cupressaceae > Chamaecyparis > Chamaecyparis obtusa. Next base: position 624,129 of record BSBK01006991.1, on the reverse strand, counting down.
AAATTTATATGAAGTTTAAGGTTCGTGTGAAGTTGGAGCTTCGGGCATTTCGTGAACTCTTTAACCCTGCAAGCACTGTTCAAAAGTTCAAAAGCCCTGCGACTCCCTGACTATTCAATGGTTCAATGATTCCTCACAGTCCTGACAGAATATTGAATGTATTTGTAAAAAAAATGTGAAAGTGCTACTAGTTATCGGCACTTTATATTGTTCAAAAACCAACAAAAAAAGCCTGATTAGGTTCGAAAATCCCCATAAGTGCCAACATTGTCAACATAGTTCAAAAACCATAAAAGGACTTGATAACTAATAGAAATCAACATCCATCAGAACGTAATTAAAGTTTCAGAATGAAAACATAATAGACAGAAGAGTCGGTTAGATGTTGTAATTGCAAACTTGGTAGAAGATGCAATATATCAAGTAGAGAAATTAGTCACAGATCAAGACATTAATAACTGCTCGATTACTTAGCCCGATCAGCAGATTTATGGTTTTTGATGTGGAAACTTGCATAGAGGCAATTTAGCGCATGGAGGAAGATCAACCATTCAATATGGAGAATGTGTTCTTGGTTCATTATGCCCTTGTATATTAATGGTCCCAACAGCCGATGAGGAATACAATCCCATACTCCAAAGAAATATTTCAGATTTCAAAAAAAGATGGGAACGGAGTAACCTTTTTTTTATAAAGCCACAACAAACTACATATATCATTCCAGGCACCAAAGACTTCGAGCCTGTAGATATTGCTGATTTTCTTCACAGGGCTAAAAATCTTTTGGACTCTTCACTTCTAAAATGTGCATGGGAAGAACTCTTGGAAAATGAACAAATAGTCAATGCCAAAGGATTAATAGAGATTGTCTGTGGTAAAACCAGCCCTTCGGAAAGCTACTGTGCTCATGTCTTGTTATTGCAAGATAATGTTCATTTCAGGATTCAGGAGTCCAAAGGTTATTCTTCAGTATATGAACCATGATCTATATCACAGGTGATTGAACTTAGTAAAATAAAAGAAGTCAAAGAGTCTGCTCAGAGAGAATTGGAGGCCTCTATATGTGTCCTGAAATCTGCCAAAGAACAACCTATTCATGCCAAACCTTCAAAATACACTTGGCAGGCATATGAGGAAAATTTGACATCGAATAGAAGCTCTTGAAGCATTTGTTTTGGATGCTTGCAAATCTGATAAGCAAAGGAGAACTACTACTGAGGTGTTGAAGGCTTTGGGAATTCCAAGGTTCTCATCTTATGCTGTAGACCTATTGATAAACATCACTTACTTTCCTGTTCATGTCAATCTTGAGCTTTTAAAATTTGAAATCCCTACAAGACATTCAGATGAAGTGCTTTCTCTAGTCAATGATATTGTGGAGCATCCTCCTAACCAAGATGAGCACTTTTGGGAGGATTTTATATACTTGAAAAGTTTATGAAATTGCTGTAGATGAAGCTGATGAGCTAGATGATGCACTGAGTGTAGAAAAACTACCGGATGCACATCAAAATCATGTTCAAATATGTGAATATTTTGTCCTCATAATGTTTTAATTCATTTCCAATGAATTAAAAATTGTATTCATGAGAAGTCGGACAGTTCATTTCTAATAGACTTTAAAAGAATCAGTTATAGAAACTGAAAGGAGCTCTGAATGGTGAAAATCTATTAATATGTAATCAGAGGACATAAGAGGGGATCCGAATTTTGAAGCCTATGCTCAGAAAGAGGAGGCATTTTCTAATTTTAATATGGAAAAGGGGGAAAGAGGAGATTTTTCTCTATTTTTCAGACATGATCATGGGACAGAAATGTAATGGAGTAGAGTTGGGCATATGCTTTGCACAATTGCAGGATAATACTCCAACTTCTGCAATGTATGTTTCTTTGTGAATGATATGCAATGTAAGATCCTTCAATATTGTTGTTGAAGACCGGTTGCTACTATTTCTTTCCTGATGTTGATAGAACACTATCCCCCAGATGTGAGAGGTATGGATCTGCAAAATGGGATGAATTTTGGTTAGTCCAATAAGGTCGTAGAGCAACTTCACCTTATTGGAGAAACCAGCAGACTAGGGAGGATACCTCGCCTCCGAAACTGCTTCTCCAAGCTTGACACCTCAACAGGAATCAAAAACACAATAAAGATAAACTTGGAAATGATGCCAATGAACAAACAAAGAGCTTACTTAAATATGAGAAGGCTAGGTCCTAAATCTCAAGAAGTGGCCACAAAGTGGTGCCCCAAATACAAATTATAAAATTTAATCCTAAACTAGATTAAAGTGATGCACAAGTACATCCCTTTAACTGGGACCCCTTGTTGAGACAATTAATCCCCAGGCAACCATAAGGATTAATTGCAAATTGGGTTCCCTTGTTGTGACAATTAGCTCCCGGGGGACCAAGAGAGTTAACTGCAAGCAGCAATAATGAAATGTGTCAAGCCTAAATAGGGAACATGACACAAAATTGTGAAGTGTTCAGAATAATAGAATTTTGTGGAAAATTCAAACTAGTATACCAAAGCACAAGCATAATGCTTCATCAGCTTTAAGGCCATTTTGTGCCTATATAATCCGGGTTTTGGTTCAAACTAAACAATCTCAAGTGCCAAGATTGCTCCTAGAGAAGGATAAAGAGAATGTGGAAGGAGATATGGTTCCTCCAAAGCTTGATACTTAGTTTATTTTCAAAAACTTTAAAGGTTATACAAATGCCCGTGTTTATGGAAATATTGAAAAAAATATAAACTTTTTAAATTTTTTGTTTCTTAAAAGAATCAGCGACAGTTAAAATACTATATATATGGTGCCAATTGTAAATGAAAGGATCTTTTCTTAATTTTGAGAAAAAGTAGTTGAAAGATTGGATACACTTTATACGGAAGCAGAAGAGTCTGTGTGCTCTACAATTTTGGATATGAATAGAGAAGTTAATTTCTAATTTGTATACTGGACATAGACTACTTAGGTTGTCATTTCCTTTGATGTTCATGTGATAGTTATTTATGCACCTATTGTTTCTGACATTGTTTGTCTTATTCTATTCTTAAGGTTTATGCGATTTGGGTTCAAGTTAAAATGGTGGCCTGTGAATCAGAAAACCATCTGATGCCTTAGTTGCATGTTAAATATTATTATTCAGGAAGACAAATATTTGAATTTATCTCTTTTGTAATCTTTTCCTTTAGCATATTAAGACATTTATTTTCTCGTAAAAGCCCATGCCTTTCTTTCTCTTTGGTGAAAAGCATAACCAAAAATCATAAATTTTATCATATGAGGGAGCTGTCCCTCCAAATGAAGAGGAAAGTTGTTAAATAATAACTTCTCCAACTTTTGGTTCATTTGCTGCTGCTCGTTGGACATTTCAGAGATATTTTTCAAACAAAATTGTGGTGACAAATCTGTTAACCAGCATATGGATAAATAATAGCACGGTAGAGAAATATCATTCAATGTTCCTGGAGGGATTGTATATAGATGATTAATAACATTTGTAATTGCTTGCAACTTGCCCTAAGTCATTTTTGGATGTCCTAAGAGCCATGTCTTTGATAAAACAATAATATTAAGATCAATACCTTGTTTGGCTGCAGTCTTTCCTAACAAGATTCCCATATTAGCTTATCTTTGCTTCATTTCCTACCTAGTGGGGCAGTATTTATAAGTAGTTCCCTTGGAATAAAATTGGGTCATATTTGGCTTTAAAGGGAAGGCTATGGCTAATAGTTATCAAGTGATAAAAAAAAATTATGTCATGACCTCCAAGCTAAACTCATCCAAGGCCACAAGGACATTGTTTTGGGGATGGATTTGATAAAAATGAAATCGTATTCCATCCAAAATATGAGGGGTGGAAATAATAAGGGAGATAAAAATGTTCTGAAAAGCATGGGTAATTACGATATATGGTGAAAATAGAGGGTATAATAATTGGGATAGTGCATTAGGAGGGGTTATCAATAATAGAATATTGGGAGATGAAAGCAAGAGTGGGGATACTCTTTAATACCCTGCAAGTGCATATCCTATGCTATAGATTTGCAAAATCAATCCCCTGTGGTCCAAGGGGTGTTGGGAGATGTTGGTGTACCACAGGACCGACCAATGGTACTTATAAATAATAGCTAGGGTTCCATTCAAGTTGCTCATATTCCAATTGAGATTGCCAAGAAAACATCTTTTTAGGTTCATAAGCATTTTATATTTGGCATTTTATTTAGGACAGGCTGTTGGATCTCATTCATGATGACATGGATCAGATAGCAGACATCTTAATGAAGTCATATATCAAGGCTAAATTTGTTAGCTTGGATTTTAAAAGACTTGCTTGGATTTCTCAAAACTTTCATTGAGGGGTGGCGAGTAAATGTCCATTTCCTCACTGTCTGCTAAGCTGTGTTTTAGGGAGGAGTGGTTAGGCAGTTATTTCACTCCTGATGGTTTAACCCTTACATTATGTCCCAATAGTAGTTTCACTTTCATCAACACATTTCCTTCCAAAATTGTTCTTATCCTCTCACAAAGGTGCAAGCAGTCTGAGTGGATCAAGCATTTAAAAATTTAGACCATAGCATAAAGGTGCAAGCAGTCTGAGTGGATCAAGCTTATTAAATTTGACTCACAAATAATCTAGAGGAAATAGTATACCAACTTCAGAGAAAGAAGCAAGATCACACTAAGAGCATTTGACGTATGGAGAGCAGGGTCATAATGAAGCAGATTTTGAGACAAAGACCTTTTAACAGAAATACTAGTTACAAGAAATGACTAAATATCTTTCAGAATTAGCAATCCTGCATCTAGATGAACTTTAATTAGAGGCAACCAGATTCTGTGAAGGAAAAACTTTCTTATGTTCAGTGCAGAGATGATATAGTACATGTACGATTTGCCTGCATTCATAATGTCTACATTATATTATTCCAGCATTTCAGTTGTGCATTATATAAAGAATATCAAAACAAAAGTCCTATAAATAATTATCTTCACCAGTTTACTAAGGAGTTTCTCATGTTGTCAGGTGTTGGCTTTACTGCTGCGTCCTCAGAAAGAAGCAAAGGTGCGAAAATATTGGAACTGGTATCATCAATGGTTCGGAAGACTAGCACTTTTCCTTGCTGCAGTAAACATTGTCTATGGAATACATGTTGCAGAAGCAGGACAAACCTGGAAAGTTGGCTATGGCTTTGTGCTAGCTATATTGCTTCTTGTTGTAATAGTTCTAGAGACAATTTTCTGGATTAAATGGTTCAGGCGGCCTACAGAGGCACCTGCTTTTCAAATGTATAATACTAATGCTTGAAATTCATGGCCTAGAGAGTTGTTTTCAGATGCCCGAGGGCATTTAGAAGTTGCCCTGATTCATACTTGTATTTCTGTGGGAATCCTTCCAATGGATGAGCTTTATTAAATTTCCCCCCTTTTATTCTATTGTTCTTAGGTTCAGTTGTAACAGATTTAACCAGACATGGGATGTATAGATCTGAGGTTTTCATTATCATTTAGCCAGATTCATAATGGTAAATATTCTGTACATTTTCAACCTGAAAGCATTTCTTTACCCATATCAAACTATTGCTCAAACGAGTATAAAGTAAGTAAATTGTTTCAAATTATCATATATCAGACTAATCTTGAATGCATATATGCATAAAAGATAGTAGAATTCTATATCATTTCTTTTTTATTTTGACTAAAGATGCTCAAATAATGGGACAATAGAAGGTGTACATTCATTACAGAGAACATGGAGTGCATATACATCATTCCATACACCAGTTATTTGAGCATCTTTAGGGAATTTCTTTTTGAAGTTGGATTTAAGTTGCAACCTTAAAACAATAACTACATCCTACAAATTAAGTGCAAATTTTAAATTATATTTCAAGATTATGCTGCACATACAAGTTGAAAACCCCTCATAATGAGGGGATAAATTTGACAGTTGGCCCTGCCTGTCAAGCAGGTTGAAATCTTGTCACAGCATACGACTAAATTTGACAGTTGGGCCTGCCTGTCATACACCTGTCATACAACATTTTTCTGATGGTTATTCATTCAAAATTGCCCTTCAAGTACTAAGAGATAATTCAATGTATACATATACGTTACAAAATATACAAATAAAATCCTATATCAATTTTGACAGTTCGACCAAAATCTTCACTTTCATGTGATATACTCTTGAGTTTTAGGATAAAAATATCTATATATGACTATACAGCCCTCAAATTTAAGTCCCCATTGATCAACTCATTTCATCCTATCTTTTCTAAATTGTTTTAAGTTTTAATTTTATTAAATTAATTTGCTCATATATAAAGGTGGATGGGTGAACCTTTGGCCTGGCATATTTGTCACTTGAGGAGCATAATCTCAACCAACTATTAAGTGCTAACTTCAGCAACTTCAACTATGTTCCAGATATAAGTTCAATTCAACGTTTAGTTGGTTGCGGGGGCCTAAGAAGGTTCTGAAGGGGCCAATTCCTATATTGTAATGAATAACATGTCAAAAATAAAGCCTAAATTTGAATACATTATAAAATTTATTAAAGTTAGATTTAAACACAACAAACAGTATAAAAAGAATCTTAAGAGTTAAGATAGTATTTAGAGAGCTACTAACATTTTTATTGCCAAAAATTTCAACCTCAAATTCAAGGAATTCTCATCTAAAAATCCTAACCACACTTCCTTTTGAGTTAGAAAGCATAATAAAAGAATAAATGATGAGAAGATTACCATCTCTCGAGATAAGCCATATCCTGAAAGCGGTTATTAGACGGCATTGATGGAGAGACAGGAGGAGCTCTAGCATACAAACCCCTTGATGATTGCAACATAAAATCACAGAGTTTAAAGGTTTGAGATTGCCCCAACAAATGGCGTACTGTGCCCTCCTCTCCCACAGGAAATCCTGCAGAACACAGAAAACGGCCACCATAGATCCTGCAACCGCAAACGGTCCTCCAAGCAAGCTGATAGTTGAACCAGAAGCCTCGTTAAACTGCTACATATAATCAGCTCACACAAGCCTCCATGGAAAGAATAAATTCTTTATGTTCTGCTATTTACCTGTGGGAGATAAATGATAACAGTGTTTGGACCGATTCGATGAAACCATACCATTCCAAAAGGCAAGATCTGTCATTGGCGGCGTAATCAAAGGGTCCCGAAGACAACAGAAATCCTCCCAAAAGTGGAAATTTGGCATTGGTGACGTAATTAAAGGCTCCACAACAACCTTAGAAAGGTCCTCTTGTCTTTCACTTCCTTGGACCCACGCTTGTGGAGAAATTACTTCCTCTCCAACAATGACATTTCCCCACCTCACACCCCCCACCCACGCACACATTCCTTATTCATAAATGGCAATTCTTTTGGAGCTCAAAAATTAAATCTTTGGCCAATGGAAATGATTTAGTCTCCTCCGTGCTAGAAACGATCGAAATCCTTTGTGCAAATTCCTCTTCTTTGGCCATGATGGTCTTCTGGATAAATGCATGAATATTAAACAAATGAATATAAAGCACATTGTTTACGATTGCCAAAACTAGTTGTACCCGTATCAGAGGATCTTGATTTTTTGTTGTCTCTGTATTAGGGATCTTGAAATTTTGCCATATCTGTATACAATATCTATTTTCATTCAACCCTAGTGAAAACAGCTAGAAAGAAAATAGACAAGTGAAAATAAGCTAAAAATAAGTGGACGTTTTAACAGTGTCAATGGCCTTTAAGGGTTAACAATGATGTTTTTTTAACTATCTGGCAACCCTTCATCCTTGTCAAGTCCTGAGCTTGGAATTGTGGGTTTCACAAGTCTAATTCACAAACTTGCCAAGGGTTCCTTGGACTTGGACTCAGACTTAGTCAAGAATCCATTCATCTTGCACTGCGTATCCATCCACCCACCTCCGACAAATGCATATATACAATAAAATATCCCTCTCCTGTAGCTACATCTGAAGGCTTTTATAAATCTCTACCTCACAATGCATTGTGAACATGGCCTCTCTTGCTCCTGATTGAATATGTAGTCATATTGCGTATGCACACTGAGTATATCTCTATACCTATTTTTACGTAGTATACACATTATCTCAGCCTTGCATACCTTGAGTTCGTACTGCACGGTGAGAATACCTCCATGACGACCATATATACACTGAATATCCATGCTTGTTGGTGGTTGAAGTAATGGAGGTTTCTCTCTGCATTGGCTATTGTAAGTGGATATTATTCTACACTACATTTGCACATATACATCTGACAGGGAAAATATATACAACTAAACATACATCTACTTAGACTCCATAGGGACCTTCTTTGGTTCTACACACATCCGATATCCATGTTCTTTCGCTGCAAGTACTCCTTTCCTTTGCCTTTATTATTCAAAATAGTATTAAATATCTACTTGTCGCATACACATTGAATATCCATCCTTTCTGGTTGCATACACACAGAGTATATGTGCAAAGATGCCTCCATGAGTGCCTCAGTACCAGGGAAACATGACCCTGCAACACGCCCCGTCGAAGGCCGTCATTGAAATCAATGTTGGGGTACAATTTTCCAAACATCCGTTGCATATTTATGCAACGCCGATAAGGGTCCGATCCTCACCAGTCTCCTACACACTCAATTCCTCTGAAAGTTGAAAACCCTATATTCTTTGATCGCGTCCCAGGACTCTTCGTGGTTCTACTTTTGATCATTAGGACCTTCAAAAAACTAGCATCTATGAACGACCTTTTTTCTATCAATGACCTAATTGCACAGGCCGAGTATTATGGCGTTTCAAGCGCTTCAAGTCATCTATGGCAGCTTTTCCGGCAACACAAATTATCCCGATTTCGACGCAGCTGCCTAAACCATGTGAAAGACACTTTTCGGGTGGTTTGTTTCTCGAGAAGCGCTTCACTTATAGGAGGTTCACGAGTAGCCCATAGGAAATTAAAATCAAACTATATTTTAATATTTGTAAAATCACATAAAATATTTGAAAATTATGTTTTTCAAACTATTATATAAGGAATAAAATAAATATAATTTGTTAAAAATGGTAAAGCAAATAAAAAAAAAATTCTAAATAAGAATTATTTTGTAAATGTATGAAAACTTATGATAATCTAGATTTATAAATAGAAACTTATAAATAAATTGTTATAGCTACAACTTACTATTGAAATAAGAAGTCAATCATTCTTTTAAATAGAATTACTTGTTAAGCAACTTCATACATGTGTACATATATATCTTTGTGTGCTCCAACAAAAAAATAGATAGTTTCATAATATTTTTAAAATAAGAAAAAATAGATGTCTTTAAACTAAAATATTAAATTTGTATAAAACTTTAGATATTTGATATAATTTAACACTTATATGATAAGTTACAAATAAATTTAATAAGTTAAAAATAAAATAAAACCTAATTAAAAAGTGAATACTTAATTCTTCTAAAATTGAAGTTTATAAGAAAGAAATATTTATGATTGTCAATTTTTTGTTTTCATAAAAATAAAATTTATCATATAATTAAATTTAACAATATTTTTATATTCATAACCGTTTAATATATTTTCACATAAAATAATAGATATAAAATAGAAGTAAATTGTACAACTTTATAAAGATTAAATATTTTTACATTAAAAAATCTCAAGTAAAACATTATGACAAGTAAAAAAAATGTTATATATTGAAAACTAAAAAAAATTTAAAATTTATGTTTATAATGTGATTTAATATGTATATCAATATTTGATAAATATATATTTCCTATTTTAACGATGTTTGCAAATTGTAAAGACTATTTCTATCTCACAAGAGACACATAAGCTCAACAACGAAAAACTTAGAAAGTCGAACACTTAATCAAAGTCTACTAAAACATAAAGGCTTTTTCCACATAATTTATTTCATTCTTCAAATAAGAAATTACAATAATCTGAAATATTGTTGGATAACCTCAAAGTACAATAATAAGAAATCGACCATATTGTCGACAATACATGAATCATCCAAACAAACATGAGGTAATAAATACATAAAAGATGTTGACCATATTGTTGCACATCATACATCAAAAGTATACAATACAAAAAGGTACATGACCAAAAGATTGAAGTGATACAAGATATCAATATGTATGTCATCAGACTATCCATCATTCATCTGAATGCTTCGGTCTCCTATGTCATCGAACATATATCCATCTGCAAATCTCAAGACGAAAATGTGATACAGGCACTTTTTCCACCCAACCACGAAGTGGTTAGCTCCCCTGGGGCTCATCCTGAAATGAAGAGCACACCGACCCTACTCGAGTAACTTATCAACTCGACACTGATAGATCAAAAAGGAATCTGGTGCAAGTTGTGAACTAACTACTTTTCTCATACATAAAAGTAGAACTAACACAGATATGACAAAGAGAATGAAAATAAACAACACAAAGTCTATCATGTGTTTCCATAGCTTAGGCCTAAGCATTTAATAACCAGATTTCTACTAACAGGTAAAAGAAAAATAAATTTACCCTTCTCTATTTATCCATATTCAACACCCTTTCCCATGATATCTTTCTCAAAATAGAATAAGCAAGACCAAAATAACTCATAGTCATGTTCCCAAAACAAACTCCAATCTCTAATTTACCCTTTCTATAACGGTAATATCGCATAGTCAATCTTCTATGTTAAGAATATGTAGTTTTTAATGACAAACTAGCATTTACGTCTTTCCAAAATAATGCATTTTTAAATCAGAAACATGGTAATAAAAGAATCTAATTTTCTTATCTACGTGATAATGTTATTGCTACAGGAAAAACACATGTATCATGTTGTTATTGAAAGAACAAAACAACAACATATTTTCTCAAAAAAATTGACAAAAACTCAATATGATGGTTGTCAAACAGATTTCTTGTGTATACTGTCTTTTTTATCACTTACTAGGTTCTAAGATCTATAACTAATTTCAATTCCTAAAAGTTCATTCCAATTCCTTCCCAGCTTAAAAGTCATAAAAAAGATCAATAAAAAATGATTGTTACAGGAGATTTGATATATCATTTAAATACGTAAATATTCTTTCAATTTAACCAAACAAGTTTCGAAAAGTATTGTTTATCAAAGCCTAGAGTTTTAAAATTCTCTTAAAACTATGTAACAACAATTAGTCCAATATACAAATTTCATCAAAGCTATTCTAAACTATCAAATACTGATACAGAAAAATATCGGGCAAACAAAATTGTCCTCCACAAATTTGTTGGTTTCCTCTTGTCGCTCCATAGTTTTCCTCCTATTCCTTCCAATCTATTATTGCCTCTTATTACTAGTCTCCTCCCGTCACTATGAAATGCAACAACTTTCTTCGAAATCCTCCTTTTTGTGTGTGTTATCCTATGCTTTTGTCTCGCGCATCTTCAAAACACTCTCCTCCATTCTCTTTCTCTCATTTCGTGCCTCCCCCTTTCGTGACTGTGTTCTAGTCTTATATAATAACAAACTTTCCCTGACAAATGCATCCTTTTTCCATTCCCCTTTCATTTTTCCTCTATTTTTATTTCCTCCTCTATTGTGCACGTGTTTCTTCTATGTGCGTGCATACCCCTTCTAATGCATTTCGTCCTCCCTTAAACTTCTAACTTCTTGACATGTTCTTTTGTCTGTCACCCCAAATCTGTGTGTAGCTCCTTGTCTATCACCTTCAAATGGCATAATTAAAGCCGAAGACAAGGGTCATAGTAAAAAAGAAACTGTTAACTCGTTGTTAATTCCCCATCGACTCCTCTAGTCAGGCAGTGTACTAGGGATTAACATACACTCGATAGTCAGTCCCAGTCTAATTCACACGTGGGTGGTTCTTCCAAATATGGAGAGCAGAGTCATATGTTGTATTAATTTACTTCCCCCTCTTGTTTCAAACTTCCATGCCTTCTCTCTGTTGCAACATCCTCTAAGTCAGTCGATCACAGAGAAATGACTTCGTATTCATGTCGCTTCTTTTTAATGCAAGGCTAACTTACATTTAGTTAACTATTTAAATTATCTCTTGTGGCATAGTTAGTATTTTTCTTATAATGGTTATTTTAGTTTGTCACATTAACAAAAAGATTGAAATTTATTTAAATATAATCATTTATATATCTTAATTTTCACTTGGTTAATTTCAAATTATCAATTCTAACATAAAATGAAATCAATTGAATTCCTTTACTCCCAAGATAAATTCAATTAAGTTAACACACACTCAAATTTACTCAACCATTTATTTTCATGAGATAAAGAGATAAAAAGAAAACTCATTAAAATTAAATACAACTATGTGGTGTGTACTTGCAACTATCTTTTTCCCATCACATCCTTACCAAGAAGATAGATTCCTCTACCTCAATCACATTTCCATCTTCCTCTCATGTCATTCATGCTTAAACTCAAATGGTCATTAGTAGGTTAGTCCATTAAATCCAAAATTGAATTAAAATGCATAACTCATTTTCATGACATGTATAACATTTTCAATTCATCAATATTCATCATTAAACAACATTTCATAATGCATTTCAATTTCCATACATAACATCATTTTTCATTACATCAACTTATTTCAGGAAATGGAAATCCATATCCAGGATATGGAAAAAACTATGAATAACATGAATACTAAAATGGGTATTATGGAGAATAAGTTTTTGGATAAGGTCAAAAATAAAGATACTAAGGATGATGGTACTGCTGAGATGAATAAGAAGGTTAAAGATAAGATGAAAGATTTAGAGACTAAAATCAATAACAATGACATCATGATAAGAGGTGTCCTAAATCATAGCAATGAGGGTCTGAAGGTGACCATTAAGAATCTGAAGGTGTTGCAAAATTACCTGGAAAGGAATATGCTGGAAAAAACTACTATCACTATTGAGGAGGATGTTGGAAATACAGGGCCGGGGACAAGAACTAGAGGTTGCATCTAGAGAAAGGTCCCAAAAAAATCTACTGAGCTGAAGGAAATGCAGGATACTCTCCAAAAGATGGCTGAGGAAATGATAAAAGATAAATAGTTTACTCAGGCTAGTAGATGTTTTGTTGTTAGTCTCTTTGACTGTTGTAGTTTTTTTTCCAGCTGTTAGATTGTTGTTCACTGTTGTGGGTTTCCAGCAGCTATTTCATTTTGTTGTCTTTTTTGCTCTATACTTTGTTGTTTTAAACTCTGGTTTCGGGTCCATGTAAAACTTGTTTTTACCTTATTCAAAAACTTATTTCACAAAATAATTAAAAGAAACATAATAATATCTATGTCTAAAACATTTATTTAATACAACTTGGGGTCGACAAACTTTCAACCAAGTCAACATAAGTCTAAAATAGTCGCTAAAAAGTCCTAAAAACTAGGAGAATTAGATCGGATTATGACACAAATAATGATTTAATTATTAAGATGAAAAATTATTATATAATTAAACTAATAACGTAAGGGAAGTACATTAAGTATAATTAAAAACTAACATTTTATTTATAATTAAAAATTTAGATCTTAAATTTTCATTTATTTGCTCACATGGTATAAATTGTAGAAAGGAAAATTAAGACAAAAAGAATATATCAAACATTATATCTAAACAATATAAAAAAAAATCTTATATTCTAATATGAACCCACTAAAATGTAATAGTTGTTAAAGTACTTTTATATTGCATTGCATAAATACATAAAAATTGTTGAAAATTGAACTCCACTACAAGCATATATAAAAACAAAAGTAAACTATACTTTTTTAAAGGTTTAAAATAAGTATTTACATAAAAATTAAGTAAAACCAAATTATAGCAAGTAAAATATAAAATGCACTATATTAGAAAATAAAAAGTGAATTGTAATTTTGATTAAAATATATGATCTAAAAATTTATTTCATTTAAATCCATCTAAACATTAGTTTAAAATATGGTAAAAGCATAAATTTTACAAATTATTGAATGTGAACAAGTTACTTAACAAACCAATGTGGAAAAGTGTTGGTGCAAGTTAATGCAAAGTACAAGTAAAATTTGTTTTCTCCAATCCCTAAAAATGTGTGAATATTCTCCATCTCTTAACTTAAAAAATATTTTTTTAATTAAAAAAACAATTATTCAATACTTCAAACAATATTTTCATTTTTATCAAAAAAAATACTAATTTTGTCTGATCACATACATAAAATAGATAGAGGACCTATGGAGGCTCAAGTTTTAGCTAGTTTTATAATGTTCAAACAATTCTAAATAGCATAAAGAAAATAGACATAGGGACAATAACAGTTCAATCTTTATCTATCCCTAATTGTCAGATGACGTGTTTTAGTTTACTTTTGTTTACATTACTTTTAAACATGCAATGGATGGGTCCATCCATCAACACCTTATTGAGTTGGAAGCTCTCTAACTTACCCTCAAAACTGGGGTAAAAACCAACCAAGGTGATAAGGGCATTTGTAGGAGAAATAATTCTTTAGCACCAAATAAAAATTGATTATGGGCTACTTCGATAAACATGACTGTATAGAACTCATTACAAAAGCAAATAAATTAATTTTAGGAGAAGAAATGTCATGTATTTTGGGCAATGTGGCCATATATACACTCTGCCAAACATGCATGAATCCATGTCATAGTAATGCTTTTGTTGTTGTAAAATAGATAAATTATGGTAGATTCCTCATGAAATGTAGAGGGATTCATTCTCATTAAATTGGAAAACCAAAGAAAAATGAGGTTACAAGGAAGTTGTCATTGCAAGATAGATTTGAATGGAGTTGAAGGATCTCGTGCCTTACCAAGTATCTTTGCTGCTGTAAAATTTTCAGTTAAATTTTCTTTCTTTTCAATGGATTCAATTCCTTTCAACCCAGTTATGCTACTAGGAAGTATGTTGAAAACTCAACAATCTCAACCAAAGGGAGGGCACCTTTGGTTCAATGTGGAAACATATTGGGCAAGGTTTTTTTTAATGGGTTCAACAAAATAAAACCTTTTTTGTGTGTTTACAATTAGTAGTTGATTCAATATAGAGCTTGGACATGATCATAATCCCTCTTGAACTGGGATAATGATTTACCAAAAAATCTAGAACCATGAATGAGTAAAGGCAGGTTGGATACGAAGGAGATGAAAATGGACAAAGGAAAAAACCTACAGTTAAGAAGGGAGGGTAAATTATTTTTCCCTCCTTTAAATTATCATTGTGAAAATGTTAAAAAAGAAAATAAACTAAAAAGACCAAATAATGCATACAACAAATGGTTTGACGTAAATACTTCCAAAATAAGAAACCACCTAAGGATTGTCCAACCACTCTATTAAATGGTGATGGCAAAAATAAAGTCATAGGTTTGTGTTTATATAATTTGTGAACATTGTTGGGAGAAGAATGCAGCTGAAAACATAAATGTATTGTGTTTCTACAAGATCTGTACACCCTTCTGATGATCTCTGCCAGATCCTGCTTCACACCTACAAATCACTTGCTTGGCTTATTAAAAATTAGCCAAATGGGTATAAAATTTTGATGAAAAAAATATGAAAATAATTGTATATAGAAATCGGTTTTAGATAATGAAGCATTCCAAGAGTAAAGATAAAAGAAATGGATAAAGAAAGAAAAGGAAAAGAGACAAGTACCCAATTTTGCAAGTCAAATTCATGTAGTAGAGATGAAATTTTGTAAGTGAAATGATGCAGCAGATTTGGCCATCTTTGTAGCATCTTGACAAATGAGGTTTCCTATTTCTTAGCACAAGGAGTACTTGAGGTGAGAAGCGCATACAAGTAGGCCACCGATGAAGGTATTATGAGACCAGAGTTTATAAGGAGTCTTCATTTTTGTAGAGGGCGAGTAGAACGACTATGGATTTTTCCTTTCCTTTGGAAGAAGACCTACTAAAATGGGTTGTAGATGTCTGGTTGATTGCAATGAGACCATGTCTTTGTCTGCCCAAAACAATGAGAAGTGTTAGAGCGTTGTTTGAAAGCCTAGCCATTTGTGTTCATTGTCACCCAAAATTTTCACCAGGAATCCAGAACATTGTTGGCTTGTACAACTCTGAGGATGTTATCTTTGAAAATGGATAAATTAAAGAGTGTTGAGGCTACATCTCATTTGTCCCTTGGGGTTCATGTGTGCAGCATATCTACGATCAGTGTAGGAATGGCGACTGGTTTCTCGCCTATGATCTTATTGTGGTTGTTAATGGCAGAAAGGATGAAGATCGTTACTGTTGCATTTTCCTTGGCTTTGATGTTGTGATAAACAAGGTAAATATTATAAAAATTGGCATTGACGAGTTTGATAACATTTCACCTTCTTGTGGTGTCTGTGAAGAAATTTCAAAGGCACACATTTTGGCATACTAAACAAGGTAAGAGATCGAGATAAAACCTCATAGATCTTGCTTCTACATGCTCGTACTTAGCAACATTAATTACTATAGAAATATAGAAAACTAGGTGTTCGATAGTTTCAGGGGCGTGAGACAGGTTTCATTGTGTATGGATGCGAGCAACCTCACAAGGAAAGCACCATTATCACAGGGACGACCATGATCACAAAACCGCTTACAAACACCCTTAGAGCATTTTCGAGCATGATACAATTTTGTGTGATAAAATTCCAGTTGCAAGCAACCTCATAGGAGAAGCCTATCAGCTAATTATAATTGTTATAGGTTTTATTAAGAACAAAGAAGAAGAAGATTTAATGTTTACAAGACTAAACATAATTTATGGGACAACATGTTGAATTCAATAGATTGATTCTTTTCCTATGCAAGTTGATGATGAGTGTTGTCAACTTCTCAATGTAGTCCTTGCTAAATAAGTAATGCTAAGAGATAGCAGTTAATATATTCATACATTTTCCTTGTTATCCTTGTAAGAAACACACTTAACAATAGAATGTTGTTCAGTTTCCACATTCCTAGAATTACAAAAAGTACTAAATGATTTGAATTTATTACGATCTAGGTAGCTATGATACAAGTTTGTCAAAGATTTTGCTTCATGTCTACAAAAGAAACCTCCTTTTAGGATGACTCTAAAGGATAATTTGTTAAGCTCAAGTCACATTTAGTAGCATCTTCAAAATTTAGGACAATGTTTCCCTTGGGAATATGATGCCATTTGTTTCCAAAACATTTTCCTTCTCAAGACAATTTATTTATTGAAGATTGTTAATTTATTTATGTAAGTTTGTTATTAATTAGATTATTTTATGATTTTAAATTATTTAATAGGGTTTCATGAGTCCCCTTAGTTTTTTCAATCATGAGGGTTTGTTCACATCATTTGCACTCTCATACAATTTATTTGTTAAGATACTACTTTAGATAATGCTCTATTAAAATATTTGTCACAATAATTATATTAAAGGTTTCACTTGATTTGGAGACCTCATCTTCTTGCCTCCTTTCTCCTCTCATGGGGAATTGACTTTTATCTTCTCCATCCGTCACTCATATAGCCCAAATGCTTTCTTTTTTTATTTTCTCTCCTAGGAAAACTACTTATTCCTCTATGTTTTCCTCATTGATCATTATTAGGCCTACTGCACATTATTGATAGAGTAATAATATCACTCTAGCATTACCTATAGACACTTAGATGTATTTAGGGAGAACTAAACCTTTGTCTCATAGATGAGATCCAAGTGATCCTACCAATTGATCACAACCCATTTTACACCATTTTACACCATTTTACATTTTTTAGTGTGTGCTTGCATTTTTTTTCTTCCCAAAATATATTCTATCCTAATCGGCTTGCATAATTGGTAAAGTGTTGCTTGGATTTCTTTTACTTCTTATTTGAAAAACAACTAATCATCCCTGTTGAATCCTCTTCACAATAAGGGCATGAATTGACACAAATTTTGTGAAGACCACTATTCCCATAATGAGATATTGTGATTGAATATGCAACATGAGAAAGATTGATATGAATGAATGGTGATAAGCGGTTATAATAATTTTATTGCTATGTTACAAATGATTTATATATGGTGAGTATTACCATGTAAATCTATCAACAACTAATCAATCTTATTAAATTTTTCTTTTGCATAGTCTTCTAGATACACTTGATTTGATTAAACTTGCAAAAACTAGTTTGTCTTTACCACTTCTATCTAAATTATTGTAATTTATCTTTTCTATTAGCCCTATAGGGTTTGCAATGAGCATTGGACAATGATACGTACAATGCATCAGTTAAGGCTCCAATCTCATAAGCTTATAGAAACCTTAAAGTAGTTAGAACATGCTTAGAGATAAGGTTTAAACAACATGAGACACATTGTGATACAACAAGCCTAAGCTTGCCCACTTGTATAGTTCACACTAAATTTTTCTAAAGAGATAATAACTAGTAAAGATGGGCATGTCCTAGGACTCAAAAGATCAAGGATCATCTCTAGTATGAGGATAAAATGAAAAGGATATAAAAAAGTGAGCCTTGTGTGTAAGATGTGATGGGAATATGATCACATGAGTATATATGCAAGTAAAAGAAAAATGGTACAATAGTAAAAGAGTGTACTGACAACAATAATGGATATATGTAATACAAATTTCTATTCCAATAAAGAGGAAATCAAAAATAAAAAAATTAACCACAAAATGGATGGATGAAATACATGTAAATACACCTCCTAGATGTATGACACTCTAACATGGAAATAATACATTTTATTTATTTTTAATGTGTGTTGCATCAATGTAAATGTGACAAATTGAGTCTAATACTTGGTTGTGATGCATTCATGCAAACAAAACATGAATGCCTATATGCTAAGGAAAATAATAAAGATAAATAGATTTAAATAAATGAACTTGAAATTATTGAGACCCATTTAGATAGACTAAATGATAGTATATAGAAGTTATAGACCAAATTTCATTAGTTTTAGAGCTCACGAATTTGTTGTAAGTGTGTACACATTACATGAAGCACACATAAACAAGATAAACTAAGTTAACTCGTTTAATTATAATCAAATGCAACACTCAAGATTGGACAAAAATAAACTTACCTCCTTGTTGAATGAGAATATAGTAGATAAGTTCAATGATTGAGATTTGATTATGCAATATGTTAGTGCTCAAAGTGGTATAGTAATATTACATTCATCACCTTTTGTCAATTTCTAGATGTTTGGGCCAAAGGTTGGAAATAATGTTCATTGATGTCAAGGAGGAATTTGTTGTTGAGCATATTTCCATTGATGTCAAAGGCATATGAACGAGATTGTTGGATGTCATTACTAGTCCATGGAGTTCAAGAAGACACACACACATATCTAAAAAAGAGTAAGAAATGTAATCTTGAATTATTTCATTTACTTCAAAATTATTTTATTTTGCTTTACACTTATTTATTTATTTAACAATTAAGTCTTACTTAAAATAGAGTTATTTAAACATTATTTTATGTTATTACATTGTTTAGAGAATGATAATTTATGTATTTAAGATGTGTAATGATTCCACTGCAAATTATCTCTAACATTTTTATTTTCCTTTTTAATGATATAAAAGATGTGATTTACAGATTTAAATATTCTAAAAGTAATCAAACACTTTATTTAATAACTAATTATTAATTACCAAACTAACATTAAATAATAATCTCCATCAAATCTAGAAACTTTGTAGCAAGATTGAGGTATTTGCTTTATTAAATAGTTTTTTTCCTTTTCTTGCTAAGATGATAGATCTAGGATTATTAATGGATACCCTTCATTTTTGGGTTTAAATGGTCTTAATCTTCAAAATTGGTCTCATGGTTTCAAGCCATGGAACAAAATATCCTTGTTTCTTGTTTGGGTTTGTTTGCCTAGGATGTCACTAGAATTATGGAATGAAAATATTTTCATGATTATTTCTGAGTATTTTGGGCAATACAATGTTACTAATAAGATTACTAAATTTATGAAGCACTTATTAATTACAAGATTTTATGTGTTTGTGGAGAAAAATCAAGTTCTCCCCACTCAAATCACCTTATCCTCTAACTTTGGTGATCAAATGCAAAAACTTGAGTACAAAGAGTACCCAGTCCTATGTCACACATGCAATATGGCAGGTCATGCCCACAATCCTTCCTTGAACAATACAAAACAATACTTGTAGGTCATGACCATGCAATATGGAAGGGCATGCCCACAATCCTCCATAATAGCCATTACCATAGGTTCTTGTAAAATGTTATCAACCTCTTCCTGTGTACATGATTTCCTAATGTTCTTAGTCAAGAAATCATATCCTAGTGGAGGAATGTGAGGTAATTGTGAAATGTCCATCTTTGTTTTCTACTAACATTACATTTTCTTAGGTGCATTGAAATCCAATCTTAAGGTTCTTGGGGCAGTGAATTCAATGTCACTAGTGAGATTATTTGGGGGGTCCCTGTTGTAGTCTATCTTATCTTGTCCCTTTTTGGATTGTGTGAATGACATATAAAATAATATTTTGACTAAGGTATATGCAAGATGACTAAGACTACTAGCTTAAGACTCTCTTTTTTTTTGGTATTTTGGATTTTGAGAGACAAATAAGGGAAATAACAATAAGGGAAACTATTTTTTTGGATTTCTTATGATTGGAATGCTAATGGAAACTATGAATGAATGACTAAAATGATGACTATGGTGTAGGAAATATACCCTAAGAGAGATTCTACAAACTTCAAATGTAAACCTCCTAAGGAAAGACCTGGATGACAATGAGGACTATCTTGAGTTCAAATTTTGGAACAAGTAAAAATCATAATTTCGACAAGGTGTCTATGAATAAGATAAATTTTGACAAGAGTGGAAGGTGTCTAAGAAAAGGCACATGGAAAAATATGATAATTGAATTTCTAGGAAGTCAAGATAATGCATAAAAACACTATAGGAATGTCCTAAGAAGATGTGCCCTATAATTTGGAAAATGACCCTAGAAAGTGTAATACTTGGCCCTAAGATATGCAATCTATACTTTTGGATTTTTTGGATTTCTAGATCTAAGATGAGGACTATGCAATATGAAAATGACTAAGAAATGTTCTAAACTCTAAATGTAAGAATGACACTAAAATGCAAGGGTATGTCGATGATAAAAATTCTAGATAAAGAAAAAATGATATGTATAGGACCCATGTCATTTTGTTGCTATGTGTAGGACATTGTGTAGGAAAAGTTTTGGTGATGTACAAACACAACAATAACACACTTAGAATTATGGCTACAAGACTGGTTGAAAATAAATGATCTATGTATATTTAGTAACTTTTTCAAGTTACAAGTTTTCACGTGATTTGTCACAATGAAAAATAGAGACAATAAATCTAATCTGAGGTCAAATTGGCTTCAATGTGTTAAGGATTTTAGGATCATTGCAAATGTAATAGCACTATCTGATTGTATGTGTTTTCCAAATGCATCGATCTCTTTGTATTTATACATGACAAGGACAAGAAGAGACATGTCCCTTCATGGGACATGTCTATTCATTATTTTATTTTATCAATTTAACTATTTAGTTATTATGAGAATAATTATAATCTAACTTTATATATATATATATATATATATATATATATATATATATATATATATATATATATATATATATATATATATATATATATATATATATATATATATATATATATATATATATATATATATATATATATATATATATATATATATATATATATATATATATATATATATATATATATATATATATGTAGTAATATCAATTATTATATATATATTGATATATGTGTATATATATAATAAATCATTTCTCGTAATAATCATATAGTCGGTATTTTTTATCTGGCCGATGCTACAAACATCAACACTCCCTCTTAGCTATGGAGGATAAATCAATCTAATGTCAACACTTAAGACACTTGACAACATCAATTATATGATGTAAGCAATAAAGGAATCATCCTCATGCTATAATCAATAGAAACATACTCTCGGTGTGTGGATTGCCTCCATTGGTGATTCTATCCACAAGTCCTTAGGTGGATTGCCTCCATCGGCAATTCTATCCATTTGATATCTTGAGTATTGGCCTATCAAAATGTCAACACATGACATTCACCTAAGTACTCAAGAGTTCATAAAGATATCATCTCGTGATATCGAGAGCATTGGCCTGCAAAATATCAACTCTCAAGATATTCACCAAGTGCTTAGAGTAATGGCCTACCAACATCAATTCTCATGATGATGTCCACCAAGTACTCAAGAGTTCATAAAGATATAATCTCATGATATCGAGAGCATTGTCCTGCAGAATATCAAGTCTCGTGATATTCACCAAGTGCTCAGAGTAATGGCCTGCAAAATATCAAGTCTCATGATATCCACCAAGTACTCAACAAATGTTCATAGGTAATGTGCACTTACCATAAGAACATTCACATCATCTATTATGATTTGTTTCAGCCATCACAAGATGTCTATCACAATAGAAGATGCCATCTATTATGATTTGTTTTATCCATCACAAGATGTCTATCACAATAGAAAATCCCATCTATCATGATTTGTTTCAGCCTTCACAAGATGTCTATCATAATAGAAGATCAAGTTATTGTAAGATCAGCACCTTCCAATAAATTTTATAAATACAAGTGATAATCATTTGGAAGTCATCACTTCCTCATGACTTACACAAGGGGAAGTCCCATTAAAAATATACATGATTCATTAGTATAATAATCAATTATATCAAGTTTACCTCGGAAGTGTTTCACCTTCAATAGTGAACTCCCTCTCAATCAATATGATCAAGATTGTCACAAGTTGAATAAACCATCTGCTCCCTCTAAAGCTCAAGTTTATCAACTTCCTAACCTCTTTTGAAATGCCAGACTCCCTTTGCATCTAGTCTCAATCATCAATTCATTTGCAAGCATCAATTTCTTTCTCCCTTGAATGCAATTATCTTGTGCTTCTCTCATGAAGGCATGTCAGAGAGAGATTACAAATAGCTCACTAAACTATCTTGACTAGAAATATCAATGATAGAAGCATACAAGATTTTACTAACAAATAGTATAACATGAATTACAAACTCAAAAATTATGTGCATTAATAAAACATGAAATACTTATCTTTTATAAATTTTAAGTATTTCATTTTGTAAGGTGAATCCATATAGAAAATATCATGTGAATTCACAAAATGATGTCGTCATTCGTGATTATTACCATATTTCTTCACACGACCTATCTTTAATATCCAAAGGTTATAAAAATGATAACAACCTTCAATATGATCAGTTCTCCCTTCAAGCGGTTAGGCTTTTAAAGAAGGAACCTCGCCCTTTTACAAATTTTGCATAGACCCATACACAGTCGGTCATAACTTTTGAACCTGACATTTCTCTCCAATCGCTCCAGTGAGATTCTTCTAAATTTGTTGATCACCAAAATATAAAAAATTTAGCAAAATCCAACGGTGCATTTGTGAGATATGGTCCTCATACTGAGACTATATTTTTTGAGATAGTCACACATTCACCATCAACAAACTACTTGCTTACATTTGCAACTTGGCTCTGATACCATGTTAAGGTTTTTAGGATCATTGCAAATGTAATAGCACTATCTGATTGTATGTGTTTTCCAAATGCATTGATCTCTTTGTATTTATACATGACAAGGACAAGAAGTGGGACATGTCTTCATTATTTTATTTTATTAATTTAACTATTTAATTTTTATGAGAATAATTATAATCTAACTTTATATATATATATATATATATATATATATATATATATATATATATATATATATATATATATATATATATATATATATATATATATATATATATATATATATATATATATATCAATGTATATAGTAATATAAATTATTGTTAGGGGATTAAATGCCCCTAACAAACAGAGACTAATAAAAAGATATTTAAAAAACTTTGAATCAGAAATTATTCTAGTGCAGGAAACTAAACTTAGCAAGGAGGAAAGCTTTAAGTTTAGCGGTAAATTAGGAATATGGAAGGTAGAGTTTGTAACATCAAAAGGCTCTTCCGGTGGCTTAGCTATTTTGTGGGACCCTCGAAAAGTTTTAGCCCAACTTACAGCCAAAAATAATAATTGGATGGCCCTAGAAATTAAAAGCCTTAAATCCAATTTAAAGTTTAAGTTAACCAACGTATATGGGCCTATTCAAAACGAAGAGAAAAGGAAAGTATGGCAGGAAATTCAATTTTATCTATTAGCCAACTTAGGAGAAACTCACATTATAGGAGGGGATTTCAATGCCATCTTAGACATCAAGGAAAAATTTGGAGGATCACAATATATCTCGCAAGCACAGAAAGACTTCAGTAAATGGGTTATGGATAACCATTTAATTGATATCAACACTAACAATGACATATATACATGGAATAATAAAAGAACTGGTTTTAGTCATATTGCAAAAAAACTAGATAGATTTTTTATTAGTGGAAACTCTGATAACTTTAATCAGATATTAAATGCTGAGATTGTCCCAGAGGCAGGATCTGACCATTTTCCTATCAGGCTTTCTATTACAAAAAGTTGTAAACCTTCTAGAAACCCTTTTAAATTTGAGTTTATGTGGTTTCAGAATCCGGAATTTATCAACCTCCTGGAGCAATGGTGGAATCAAGTATCCATAGAAGGATCTAAAATGTATAGTTTAACGGCAAAACTTAAAATTATTAAAAATAAAGCTTTAGAATGGAATAAGAATAAATTTAACAATATCTTTGAAGAAAAAATACAACTAGAACAAGAATTAGCAGATCTCAATAATATAGTAATAGCGCAAGGTATGAATGAATCTAGCTATCACAAAGAAAAAGATCTTATGGCTAAATATAACACAATTTTACTTAAAGAAGAGATATTTTGGAAACAAAAATCTAGAGAATCATGGCTTAAGGAAGGAGACAGCAACACAAAATTTTTCCATAACACTACTAATTTTAAAAGAAGCATTAGTAGAATCTCTAAAATTAAGAATGACGAGGGTTTAGTCATTGAAGACCCAAATCAGATCTCAGCCATACTCACTCAGTATTACCAATCCCTTCTCAATAATACAGAAGTGATAGACCTCAAAGCTCAAAATGAAATGTTAAATGCTATCCCAAAGTTGATCTCAGATGCCAATAATAAGATGATTAGCAATAAATTATCCATGGATGAAGTCAAAACAACGGTATTCCAACTTCATCCAGATAAAACCCCAGGTCCAGATGGGTTCCAAGTAGGCTTTTTTCAAAAATGTTGGCATTTTGTAGGTGATGAAGTGTGGCAAGCAGTAGAAGCAACTAGAAATTCGGGCTCCTTATTAAACGAAATAAATAACACTTTTTTTACACTAATCCCTAAGAAAAATGAATGTATAGATCCAGGGGATTTCTGTCCTATATCTCTCTGCAACACCATTTATAAGATTCTATCAAAATGTTTAGCCAATAGACTCAAAACGCTCCTCCCCACTATTATCTTGAAAGAATAGACATGCTTTGTTGCAAATATATCGATCCTGGATGGTATTATTATAGCCCAAGAAGTTGTACACACTGCTCAATTAACTAAGGAACCGAGTATGCTTATTAAAATAGACATTTAAAAAGCATACGATAAAGTAGATTGGAGGTTCCTCTGTAAATGCCTGGAAGCCTTTGGCTTCTCCAAACAATGGATCAATCTCATTTTCAATTGTATATCCACCCCTAAAATCTTGATTCTTATCAATGGCACCTCGAAAGGTTTTTTCAGTATTTCTAGAGGCATTAGGCAAGGAGACCCTCTGTCCCCTTTCCTTTATGTTATTATGGCAGAAGCGCTAGGTAGAGCGATT
Organism: Chamaecyparis obtusa; assembly: GCA_027943335.1. Taxonomy (NCBI): domain Eukaryota; kingdom Viridiplantae; phylum Streptophyta; class Pinopsida; order Cupressales; family Cupressaceae; genus Chamaecyparis; species Chamaecyparis obtusa. Next base: position 598,191 of record BSBK01006991.1, on the reverse strand, counting down.
ATCAAGAAACATATGGAAGGTAAAATCATTGGATTAAAGGCATCTGAAAATGTCCCAAATATTACACATCAACAATTTGTGGATGACACGATTCTTTCGGGTTCAACTAATTGTCAAGAAGCTAAAGCGTTTAAAGGTATCCTAAATCTCTACATGAAGGCCTCAGGTCAACAAGTCAATCCCACTAAATCTAAAATTTTCTTTATCAATACAACACCAAAATTGGAAAAGGAAATTTGTAACACGATGGGGTACAAAATTGGCAAATTCCCTTGTAAGTATTTGGGTATTGACTTGGACAAAGGTCTTCTTTCCTCCAAGCTTTGGCAACAAGTGCTTTCTAAAATTCAAAACAAAAAAAGCTCGTGGAAAGGAAGATGGCTCACAAAAGCAGGTAGAGAGACAATGATTAAATCAGTACTTTTAGCTATTCCCACGTACCATGTCAGTTCTCCCCCTCTCGACTAACATTAAAAAGAGCCTAGATAAAATGTTTAGAGATTTCTACTAGCAAGGCCCAGCAAAAGATAAAAAATTAGCCCTTATTAAATGGGATACCTTGTGTAAACCAATTTCCAAGGGTGGTTTGGGTATTAAAAATCTATAGTGGCAGAACCAAGCATTAGGTGCAAAACTTATTTGGAGACTATATAAGGAATCAAATAGTAAATGGGCCTCAATACTATTACATAAATACATCCCCAGTGCGGACCCTATTAATATTTTCAAGGCCCACTTGCACGTAAAAGGCTCTCAGATTTGGAACTTTATAAAGGAATGTAGAGGGATTATTAGTAAATACCTCTCTCGGGATGTAGGACAAGGGGACAAGGCCCTATTCTAGGATGACTCTTGGGCTAGCCTACCTCCCCTAAATAAGTTAGGTTTCTCCTTGAAGTTTATGGAAGATTGTAAGAACTCTTTAGGCATATATCTTAAAGATTACTTATGCAAGGAAGAAGAAGCAACCTGGAAAAATATAGAGAATACGGCCTCTGCAAGCCTAGAGGGGCAGAATCTTCTGGTTATTCTCAAGGATCGAGAAATATCTTACAAAAATAGATCAGACAAACTAGTATGGGCAGGTTCAACCAATGGAGATTACTCTGTTAAGGAGGGTTATAAATCAATAGTTCTAGAACATAACATGGATAACTTAGATATGCCCCTGAACCTTTGCTGGAATAATGTTTTTATGGGCAGCTATGCAAAATAGGATTCTAACAGCGGATAGACTCAATAAATTGGGTTTCAAAGGGCCATCTAGATGTCCCCTGTGTGAGAATCAGTCAGAGGATGTTAACCACCTTCTCCTTAACTGTACCTTTACACAAAACTGTTGGAACTGGTTACATCAATGTCTCAGGTGGAAATCCACTCTCGAATCTGATCTATTAAGTTCACTCAAAGCATGGCCAGGCCTCTACAAAGATAACTTATATAAAGACATATGGACTATCTCACCCTCCATATTAGTCTAGGAAGTTTGGAAAGAATGAAAAAGAAGGATTTTCACTGGTCAAAAACTAGAGTGGGATACTATCATCAATAAAATAGAAACATCTATTACTGAAATTATTAATAGTAAAATCAGAGACCAACTATGCTACGAGGAATCCTTTAAAAGCTGGGATAATAAAATCAGGATAATATGGCCTAAATTAGATATTCCACCCTTATATGGAAAAGGGGGTTCCAAAACGAAAGCAGACAGAGCTACATGCAAATGGATCCCTCCAAAGGAAGGGTGGTACATATTTAACTTCGATGGGGCATCTAGAGGGAACCCCGATGTAGCAGGTATTGGGGGGATAATTAGAAACTGGAAGGAAGAGGTTATCGCCAAATTTTATAGGCCCATTAACCCCACCACGAACAACATGGTAGAATGTAAAGCAACATTAGAAGGCTTAAAAATATGCAGGAAACTCAACATTTCAAAATTAATCATAGAAGGGGATTCACAAATTGTCATCAATGCTATTCGAACCAAAAAAACACCTAATTGGACTCTAAATTCGAAAATAGAAGAAATTTGTTGAATCTTGGAGAACATACTCAAATACAAAGTCAAACATACATATAGGGAAGGCAATACAACAGCAGATATGCTAGCAAATCAAGGAGCAAATGGAGTTATACTATTGGACCAGTATGTCTAGACTTAACTCCAAAGGTTAAGTTTATTGATGTATATCAATTTATTAGATAAGCCCCTATTGTACATTAATTTTAACAAATGTAACCTTTTACCTAATCTCTCAATCCATTGAAATAAGTAACGGTTTAAACAATAATCTTAAATCTAGAAACAACATTAATGTACTTATAGAACAACAATTAATAATTATAATCTACTAAGAATGGCAATATAACACACCTCTCGCTATCTTTTCAAATATTTTAATAGCATATAAAGCAATTTAAGATACTCCACAGCAAGGTTGTTTAATCCATAATATGGTTATTAATAATTGTATCTTAGAATTATAATATTAATAGGATTAAAATATATCCTTGTATATTTTGTTTTAATCATCCCTGTCCTTAACCTTTAATCATTGCTTCCCCTTTTCTGGTTTAATTACCCCTCATTTGTAAGGATTATAAATCAAGATTCAACATGATCTTACTCAGGAATATAGATGCATTTGGAGCACGACTCATTAGAGAAGCGACATACTGCAGACTATCATGAGCTCTTTCTAACCCTTATCATTACCAGCACAATCTAGAAATGGATTGTGCTGGTAATGATAAGATCTCTATGCAGTAGCATTAATTATGGTAAATGGAGTTTAAGAGAAGAGTTCATTGGCTCATATCCATATTTATCTATGATAGAACTATCTTTAAGCTTAGTTTTCAAGGATATATCTGATACTTAATATAGTACTGCAGGATGCAACAACGGGACTCCTCTTTGGTAAAATGTAGAAATAATAATATACTGTTGTATATACATGGTATGTTGATGTATGGATTACAACTTCAAACATAGTTATTATGCTATTAGTCATATGCTTAATATTCTGGGTGCACTAGAGTTAATCATGAGGCTACGATATTAATTGAAAGATAGCAATAGCTCTGAATAGAACTCCAATAGAATTGGATAATAAAATCTTGGAATTCTACTCAGGATACTTTGGTTAGCTATGCATTTCTTATTTAAATATTCTACTCTGTATACATAAGTTGGTATCTGGCAGGTACAGAAGAATAACCACAACTTATTTATATAGATATGAATGGAATTATCTAGCACTATATTACTCTTCAGTTCTCATTATAAATGGTATATTTAAGACGTTTAATATCCATTAGAACAATAAGGGTAAAATTTTAGTTAATCTTCCTGCATTCTTTCTTCGGATTATGAAGCTGACTAGCCCTACTTAAGTCAGGGTCATAACTAGTAAATGAGCTGAGAGCCCTCTAACCTATAAATATAGAGTGCTATGTTAATAAAGTTATGGACTCGGGATCTTTTTGATGGATATCTTTAGGTTAGGAGAGGAATTCATTTATGATCAGACATTTTTATATTCAGTTATAGCCCTAGTGGAATCAAAGGATATTAGGCTTCAACATGATGATATTAGGCTTCATATAGATTTATGTTAACATCTGATTTTCAATTTTATCATATGATAAACATAGATCAAAATCTCCTTACAAATATGTACATTCATTTCTAATTATATATATATATATATATATATATATATATATATATATATATATATATATATATATATATATTATTTTTAATTTTTTTTGTTTTTATCTACATATATATATAGTCACATAGATTTATGATTACATCTATTTTAATCTGTAAACTGATAATTTAAATGGAGAGCTATAGTTCCTAGCATTTATTTTCAATATAGTCTCCTTCCATATCTTCTTATCTCAAGGCAGAGTATTTAGGTATAGTTAAAAAGGGAATAGCTTAGTCCCCTTTTAACTATACCTAATATTATATGATTAATGCCTCTTTCCAATTTGTAGGCTTGAGATCAAAACGTAAAGGGGTTTTAATCATAGAAGTTAAGACTTTATAAATGAGATTCGATTTTCTCTTTAGTTCACTTATATACTGATGTTGCTTCTTATGGCTTTATGAATTTTTCATTAAAGGATAATGGTGCCAGTTTTATATGACTATCGATGCTACTAGATATGGTGTAGCTGTGGAACAAATTCTAAATAGAATGTTAGTTTATGTTTTCTAACAGCAGCCCATTATGAGTTAACAAATTTCTTGAATGATTATAGATTAATTTGGCTTTATAAGGATATACGGTTCCTTTGTTAGAAATTTGAAATCATAGAATAATTTTATTATCTCCTTACTTTATCATAGGTTTTTTATACTCCAAACTAGCATTTGGGGTGGATATTTATATTTTTATACATTAACCTAGGCATCCAAAATGCTTACCATTCGAAGAAAGGTAACAATGCAAAGATGCTAGACTTTATTTTAATTTATACTTGATACATCTCAAATATCCCTTTGATGTTTAACCACTTGGTTTGGAAGAATTTTGTTTCACATTTCAGGAGGAAGTTATCAATCTGGCACCAAGTACAACTTCCTTCCGAAGGTTTAGGACCAGATGTTGGTATTTCAACTGTATTAAACAAGAAATGTATTCACATTTTATCATTGTAATTAAATTGTATCATGATCTTAACAAACCTCGATATCTATCGAGTAGTGGGTATGCCCACGGAAACTATGTATATTGGACAAATCTTGATAGATATTGAGTCATGGGCATGCCCATGTATATTTTGTATTAGTATCAAGACTTATAGTCCTAGGCACGGCTGGAGGTTTTCTCGACCTTGCTCTTTCCTACCAACGCCCGCATTGAGCGGGGTTATTTTGTAAATTTTTTAATTTAAATATTAATAAAATTCAGGGCTTTGGCCTTTTACCGATAAAAAAAAAATTAAAAAAAATAAATCATTTCTCATAATAATCATATAGTCAGTATTATTTATCTGATCGATGCTACAAACATCAACATAATGAAATATTTTAGGCCCATTTCTTGGTAGTCCTTCAACTCACACAGTCATATCACACTACTAGAACTTTAATAGTCCTCTTATAGGTGTCTATTTTTTTTTCCTTTTGTTAAGTATTGTTGTCATGTTAATTAAGATCTCTTTCAATAACACAATACCTTGGGACACATATGATGGGGATATTGGGGGCAAATTCTTCACTCCCATTGCAATAAAATAAGACAATGATTCAGAGGTGAACCATGTGGCCTCTAATTAACACGATTGTAGTTAGATCCATGGAGTCTTTGCAATCATTTATACATGTGTTAGATAATATAGTCTCTAGCTGACCATGTCGGCCCCTTAGGTAAGTAGGTTCGATCTGAGCTATCATCAACACACCTTGTCCAAGCTTGGTTAGATGTAAGAAAATTCTGGGGTTTACCCCATGTCTTATTTCTATACTGGCCAAAAGGATTTTCTTATTTGAGATTGTCCTATGGTGGTTAAGTGCACCCCTAGACAAACCTTTCTAAAAATAAAAAATGTGTTTTACTCTAACAAAATGTGCAAGCACACCAAAAACCCAAGACATGAGGCTAATCAGATTAAACACCAAAATCAAAATGTTAACAAATCTACTAATCATTCATACAAGCACATGGGTTCATTTTTAAGCACTAAACCAATTGAGATTTTCCTTGTTCAATTTTAATGCACCAATCTCGAACATATTTTTCTTTTGTTCAGTTCTTTAACCCACATCAATTTTAAGAAACAAATCAAAAGATGAGCTCATGATGTTTGTTCGTACAATGTTCATTTTAGGTGCATTGAAAGGGAAAGTGGATTAATTTTAGCTTTAAAAAAGTTAACACTGCCTCCACGCAACAAGATAGAAAATTAAATGTTAGTATCAAAAACCTAAGATCTAGCAATCAAATTTGGTAGTCCATAAGCGCATTTACATTAACATGAAGATAATCAAATTTTGATTGATTCTACTTACCTTATCCAAGTATGTGTTGAAGACCCCTTCATACCTAATTTCAGCTTCTAATATCGCATTCATAATATGTGAGTTGGTCCTTTGTTTTCCTTGATTTCCCTCTCTCTTTTTTGTTGTTATATAGGATCTTGGATCTTGAATTCCTCATGTTTTAAAATTTGATTATGTCATTTCATATCTACATCTACGACATTTAACATTGCAAGTATGTTGTTTTACAATATAGAAAGCAGATTTTACAATAGAGAAGGTGTTTTGCTAAAACTATGTCTGTGTCACTTTACAACATTAACTATGTCATTTTAAATATGTAACTATGATGTTTTATAGTAATGATTGTGATGATTCAGAGGTATGACTGCGACAATTCAAAGGTAAGACTGTGGTAATCCTCTTGTCAACTATGTGAAATAAAAAAAACAAAGACAAAATAATAATAAGATCTTGATTGTAAATAGCAATGTGTCAATGTCCAAAAATGTGTAAATGTCAAAGAGATAATCAGTTGTCAAAGCAATTAGTACTAAAGTCAATTCATAAGACAACCAAGAAAGTGCAATTAATGACATAATAAAGTAATAGTGAAGTGTGTCGCATGATGATATCGTGTATGTCGATTTAGTATTTTGTCTATGTCGATCTACCAAGGTACGTGTGTCAATTTTGTGTATCGATTGCGTCGATTTAGGTAGTGACTCAGATGAAATAGTGTATTAAGTGCATCGATTAGGGTATGTAAGAATCAACCTATAACTTGCATTGAATGAAACTTGTATCTATGCAATACAGAAAGAAAATCAATTTTTTAGAAGCCTGGTGCTTCACATCGAGTTCACCATTGTAATCAGGGGTAATATTTAGATTTGGACCTGCCATATCAAGACAAATCTAACCACAAAGATTTGTTAATAACATTTAGTATTCCTTGATATCAAAAAAGGAAGCAAGGAAACAAAAAGCATAAACAATCAATAATGAAATCAATTTCAACAAATGAATATGCAAATCATATTTAGTCCTCCTATGTTTTCTCCTTTTTGATGCAATGTGAGCTCTTAGTTTCAAGTTCAAGTGTGCCAACATAAGAATTTGAAAGTCTATAATTCATGTGGTTCTGAAATATGATAATAAGCTCTCTATTTATAAGAATCTTAGGGTTTCAATCAAGATTCCTAGAGTGATGGGATTGATTCGCTATGATTGAAGAGTGAACTCAGATTGATTGAAGAGTTGACTCACTTGATTGCCTTGTCAACAAATTTGATTGATATGTTAAGTGAATAGATTGGAGAGTGAAGTAAATTGATTGAAGAGTTGACTAGATAAATGGATTATAGACTAAATAGATTGATTAGAAGATTGAATAGATTGGTTAGTCATAAAAGGTGATTGAGGAGTTAGAAAGTGTGACTGATTAGTGAACTGAAAGTTGGTATTAGTCATAAGTGGAAGAATAAAATACAATTAAATAAATTAAAGAATTTATTTATTTGCACATGGGGAATATAAATAAATAAACTTTATTTATTTTTCAAAGGAATAATTAGTAAATTAAATAAATTAATCATTCATTTAATTATGAGTGAGGATTGATTTATTAAATGTAATTATTATAGATGTAATAATGATAAAGATGAATATTAATTAAATAACATAATTATTTAATTAAAGTGTAGACATAGGGAATAATTAAATAATGATAATTATTTAATTACTTTATAGAAGAATTAGTGATGCATATTAAATAGACTTTTAATAATTAAATAATTAATTAAAATTACTTAATTACAAAATTAGGTAGAAATTATGAATTCAAATCGAGAATCTAGTAGAAGGACCCAAATTAATTAACTAATAAAGATTATTTGAATGTTAGTAAAGTCATTGTGTTAGAGCAACATGTCATTTTTGGATGTCTACATATGGGAATAGTAGATATAACAAATTTCTACATGAGAATGAACCAAGTAGAGGATAGCCAATGAATTTTCTAGCCCTCAAGTTTGCCCAAACAAGATTCAAGAATTTTGGTCCAAAGTACTGATTTACAAGCTCCACCAAATAGCAGTAATCCCAAAAACTTGCTAGGGAATCTGCCCAATTTCGCATTCAAGATCCTACCAATCTCTCTCTATTTATTTATATTGGTGTTGAAGAATATTACCTCAGATTTGTGCCAATTCACTATATGACCAAACAATGAACAATATTTTTCTAAATTTTTCTCGACGCACCTAGCCTCTCCAAATGAAGATTATCCCATAAGAAGAGTGTCATCAATAAATTATTGATGTGATGAACCTTCCGTATCTTGTGCAATTTTGATCCCTTTCCATCTCATCTCATTGTGTTTTCTAGAAATAAACCTTCCAAGGAATTTTTCCATGATGATAAACAATGCTAGTGATAGTGGATCTCCTTGTATGATACCCCTAGATGATTCAAAAAATCCTCGAGGGCCATCATTTACCAAAATAGGAAAATGTGGCATGCCTATGCAACTCCTTATCTATGACACCCATTTCTCATCAAAATCAAAATAATTCAACACATGTAGAAGGAATTCTTAATTTACATGGTCATATGCATTTCATATATTCAATTTGACCAACATTCTATCTATCTAGGCCCTTCTCAATGAATGAATTGCTTCATGTGCAATTATAATACCTTCAATTATAGATCTTCCTCACACAAATCCACTTTGTTCCTCTAAAATAAGGAGAGGGATAAGTGGTTTTAATCTATTGGCAATAACTTTAGTTGTGACTTTGTATGTTGCATTTCTTAAAGATATCAGGTAAAAGTCATCAAAAGTACAAGCCACCTTTTTTTTTTGGGACCAAGGCAATGAATATATTATAGAGGTCCCTACACATATAAGATAGTGCTCTTGATTCTTCCACTACCCCTAACAAATGTATTTTAATTGTATCCCAACCCTTCTAAAAATGCTCAGTGGGAAAACCATCTAGGCCCAAACCTTTATCACTTCCAAGAGAAAAAGGGCAATTTTGACCTCTTTTAGAGTAATCAATTTCAACAAAGAATTATTCTACTGCTATAAAATAACCTATGGAATGATGGTTTCTACTTCCTCCAAATTAGTCCCCATTAAATGATAAGAAGAGAGTAAAGAGAAGTACCTGATTGCCTCCATATTGATATCCTCTCGTTCAATGAGTAATTTACCCTTGTCATCCTTGATTACATTAATTTTATTCCTGAAATGCCTTTCCTTCATAGAAGAATGGAATAATTTGTTGTTTCTATCCCTAGCTTTGAGCCACCATTCCCTATATTTTTGCTTCCAATATAATTCTTATCATGCTAGAACCTCAAAGATCTCATGCATTAGAATTTTATCTTTCTAAAAATAAAAAATAGTCATCCCCTGACTATTTAAACATTCTAGCTCCTTCTCAATTCTCTCCTTTTCCACAAAATATCTTCGAATTGGTTTGTATTCCATTCCTTCAACCTTTCCTTGATAAGTTACAGTTTTTTTAAAAAGAAGAATGCCTTTGTACTCTAGTTTTGGAGCATTCTTCTACCAACAATCTTTGAGATGGAGAAAATTTGGATCTATGAACCACTTGAATTCAAATTTGAAAGGATAATGGATGGGGGCCAAGTCATCTTGAAAATGAAAAATAATAAGGAAATGGTATGACCCTGAGAAAGGAAGAATGAGAGATTAAAAAATGAAAGGATGTTGATTTTGATTCCTTGACACAAAAAAAAGATGATCTACCCATTCTGCAATATTTGAAATTACTTTTCTCTTGTCTGTCCTGGTGAAATTCTCATCCTTAGGAGTGATCTATTCCATATTTTTGTAAAAAATAAAGGCATTAAAATCATATTGTACTATACCAAAAATCATTCTACTCTTTCTTTTATCTGAAGGCACTCTAGTAGCATTGAAATCACCTCCCAAAATTATGAGATAGGAGCTGAGGGGTTATATACAATTGCTAATTTGATTCTAAGGTAGTCTTTTCCAGGTTGTTCTGATTAGACCATAAATGTTGAAGAAGAAAAATTCCTTACTAACACCTACCAACTACACCTTCACCAATTGTCAGTGAGTCCCACCATTGATTCTTGTCACATTTTCTTTATGTGGATTCTATATAAATGAAAAATCCCTTGATGCCCCAATATAATCTACACACAGACCCTCTCACATTCACCATTTCTTGAGAATTGCTTCAAACTCATCTTTGAATAATTTAGTTTCCTACAATAATATGAAATTTGGATGCTCTTGATCAAAACATATTTTTATCATGCACCTTTTGTCAAAGACATTGCAACCTCTAACATTACATGATATGGCCTTAATGGCTCCTCGAGAAGGGAAAAGCCCTTCCTAGAAAGTAGCTTTCTTTTTTCCTTTTGCACTACTAGACAACTCCAACTTTAACTTATTAGTTTTGAGAGCTCTTCTTCATTTCTCAACAATCTTAACTTTATTACTCTTGGTTTGAGTTTGGCTCGCCGTTATCTTTTCCAATATGTCTTCTCCATCTGAATTGAAATCTTTATCAGACCATGATAATCCCAACTCCATTTATAATTCTTCTCCTGAGATTCTAGAAAAAACCACCTCTAATTCTGTTGACTGAGGATTCATAATCATGTAGGAAACAGATGGTGGCTCTCAAAAAAAGGATTTGACTCCCTACCACTAAAAAGGGGAAAGAGATTTGCTCCTACCTCAAGAGCAACTTGTAAATGGGCCAAATCACAAACTCCAAAAATTGGAGGCTTTATGTCTTCCACTCCTTCCTCATTAGAATCATGAAAAGGGGTTGTCTTGGCACGAGAGTGCAAGACATCCATCTTGATTGTTTGTCCAGTAGGTTAATCTTCTTGTGATTCAAGGACTCCAAAGATGATCAACTGAACCTCTTCATCTATGATGCTCTTGGGAATAACAACATTGAGAATAAGATCCTTCAATTCCTTGCCCTCCTCAATAATATTTTCCTACTAAACCACTTGACGATTATCAGATGCCCCTTCTTATTTTCTTGTAACAACCTTATCTTCCTATGCTGGTTTGTTTGGAGAAACTTCCCTTCCATCCTCATCTTCTCATTTGTTTGGATCCCCTTCCTTAAATTCCAACGTCATTTCATTGCGATCCTCGTGATAAATTGCAATATTCTGCACTAAAGTTTGATTATTTGTCTCTTTGTTCCTTAGGAGTTACACATTTGGCTCATAAATTTGGTTCCCTTGTTGTGCCTCCTCAGAAGAGGGCACTAGTTCCACCTAAAAACCTTTTCTACTTCTTTATTGTCCTTTGGCTTATCATCGTCCCTATGATTATCTATTCCCCCTTGTTTTGATACTTGGTTGATTTTTTGCATTAAGGCTTCATTCACCGTGTTAGTGTTTAATTTGATTGCAGATGTTAATTAAAAATCTAAAGCATAACTCTATGGACCCAAAGATGCATCTGACAATAATAAACACTACGAAAATTGGCAACTCTACTGGGAATGATAATGTTTAGCAATAGGGTTGTTAAAATTCAAAATTCACATTTAACTGTCTATTGTTTCATTTGTGACCAGTGTGTACAATTTTCCCCATAAGTTTTGTGGGTGGTGACTCTAAGTTTTGTGTATTCCAGTTGTTGGTTTAGCATATTGAAATTGTGCAAATATCTTGTTAAATTTACAATGATTCGACAAAGATATACAAGGCCTTATTATAGAGATCACCCTGAAAGTAATGTAGGTAATGAGATTACCACACCTGGTAGAAGATAATGGTCTAGGAGAGGTATGTTTAACCCAAATTCCACAAAACTGTCTAGAGGAAGAGTTTCAACCCCTATCCCTAAGGAGGCCTCCTCCTCTTCTGAGATTCATGTGCCTCTTAGATCAGTTGACCCCGATGTAGTTAATACATCTTTTGATCCCTCCCGAGATGAAGAATTTATAGATGTAGGGTTTTTCCTTGCACAAGAAAGTCTGGACCAACCATGAGAAACTTCTGCTACTGAAACTACATCTTATGATTCTAAGAAACTACGTGATGAGGTGATAGCTTTAAGAAAAAAGGACCATGAGTAGTTATTAGAGATAGACAATAGAAGAAAGAAGCATGAGCAGGAGGTTTATGAATTGTTTATGGAAAGACAAGAACTCTTAAGGAAAATAAAGAACAATGAGCTTAAGGCTCAAAGTTTCAATCAAGAGTTTAAGGGTTTGGATAGAGACTTGTTTAGTGATATTGGAGCTTTGAGGCAACAAGTTAGTAATGATGAATCAAATTATAATAAAGGTGAATTTGAAGGAGAAGGCCCTATTCTGAGGCAGTTGCATCCATCAGAGATCAAAAGAAATGATAAGCTCAAGAATAATACTAGGGATGCATCTGACAAGGGTAAGCAAAAAATGGGTGGAGTAACTATAATTGAACCCAAGTAGGGTAAAATTATCCCTGATGGTATGTCTCAAGTTAACATACAATTGGAGAAGGCTAGAAAGGCTAAGGCAGATTTGGTTGTCCAATTAGAAAAAATGGAGTTATAAGCTGATGTAGCTGAAATGAAAAGGAAAATTGCTTTCCTACATGCTACTATAAATACTATTGCTAGTAGATCAGTCCTGGTTACTATTGGGACAACACCACAAAACCAACCAAGTGGTTTGAAGCCAAGTTTTCAAGCTTCTAGTTCTAAGCAAGGTATCCCACAACCCACATAAAATTTGAGTATTGGAGTTCCATTAGTTGGTGGCTCCATGGGAAATATGTTGAGTCAAAGTGCTTTGGCTGGAGATAGTGGAGCTCAGACCTCACAAAATTTTCAAAGGAGACCTGTTCATCTAGATAGATACCATCCATTGTTCTTTGATGGTATTCCTAGACAGTCAAATGCTATCCCAAATGAGGTAAGAAACCGAATCCCTAAATTTACAAGAAATAATGTTGTTACTTGTGAAGAGAACCTTAAATATTTCATAGATAAAATAAATGATTATGAAATTGAGAATGAAGATGTTGAAATGAAATTGTTTGTTCAATCATTGGTGGAAGATGCTAGGGATTGGTATAGGGGATTGCCTGAAAATAGTATTGCATCATGGGGTGAACTTGTAAAAAGTTTCAAAGAGAAATATGGAGAGCATGTCAATTCTAGTTATATGTTCAATGAGTTTAATAATATAAAAAAACTTCCCAATGAGAGTATGTCTGAACTTAATAATAGGTTTCAAAAAGCAATGTATAAACTTTTCCAAGTCTTAAGATTAGATGATGAAGTATGTTTGACTACATATTTTAATGTTGTAGATGGAAAAATGTCTTATCTCCTGAGAGATAAAATCCCACGTACTTTAAGAGATGCTTTCAAGTTAGTAATTAACATTGAAAGTAATAGGAAATCATCTGGTCAGATATACAAGAGAGAAGAAGGAATGCTATGGAAAGAGACCAAAGAACATGCTGGTAAACCAACTAGGGAAGATGATAAGGTTGATAAGTTGGTAAATGTTCTCAAAGATCTCTCAGCCAGGATTGAAAAGGGTGAGAGAGAATTTCAGGACAATAGACCTTAGTATCAGAGGTAGGAGAGATTCCCTAGGTTACATGATCAGCCTTATAAGACAAATTGGAAGGATGGGAAGCTTGTCTTTGATGCTCAGGAAAATCAAAAGAGAAGAGATACATCAAACCCTTTGAAGAAGAATGCATCACACAATGTAGAAAATACTCCATGGTGTGTGGCCTGTAATATGCCTCAATCACCCTATCAATGTGTCGCGGCTCAAGCTTTGGAAGAAGAAGTTGATGATGTAAATGTAGGAGATGGTGAAGGATCTACAAAGCCTGCAGTTAACATGTTTACAATTGAGAGAACAAAAGAACTTTCATCTTCAAAAGATGAAGAAATATTTATTGATGTTGATTATAGAAGAAAAAAATTTCCAAGATATGAACATCAAGTTTTTACTCATTTTGATCAAGGGGAAGCATCTGAAAGCAATATTCATAAGCTAGTAAAGGTGGCCAAGTCAAAGTAGGGTGATGCTCATCGGAGGAATCCAAATGAGGAATAAATTAGGACTCTCACTGTTGTTGCCATTACTCAAGCTATATCTTCATATAACTTGAGGAATAGAAGAGTGGACCCTGATCAAGGAGTACCAAGATCAATTTTTGTGAAAGAAGATTCCCAAAGTAAAGTTTCCCCAAAGATGAATATAACCAAAGGTAAGAGTGGTGATGATAATAAAGAAGAGCCAATTATTATTCAAGAAATCAAAAGAAATGAAGAAGTTGCAATAGATAAGAGAAACAAGAAAGCTAATAAGGGTAAGGACTTGTTTGGTTTTTTGTATGAACCCCCAACCTTTGATATGAGACATGCTTTGTCTCAAATGAAAGTGTCAATCCAATTGCTAGAAATGATGAAAATAAAGGAACATAAGGAAGCAAAATTGGTCTTAATAAATGAATAAGGAGATGCTCCTATTATGTCTGAAAAGGAGAAACTAGTGAAAGGCCTTGAGACAAGAAAGGAAACTTCTAATTTCTGTGTTGGGATCATGGTTACTCAAGAACCATCACTGATTGATCTATTTTGTGTTACTCTAATTGTTAATAACTTCTTGTTAAAAATTGCATGGTAGATTCTGGTACTACAGCTACTGTGATACCATATCATGTTATGAAGGATTTAGGACTTCAAGTTGACACTTCCAATGGAAGAGGTTATGCAATGGATAATAGGGTTATTCCTGTGGTGGGAACCTTGACAGGCATTGAAGTAAAGATTGTTGCATTTCCTGAAGCCACATATAAAATGGATATGGTTGTTGTTGATACCAAGCCTCATTATGGTATGTTGTTATCTAGACAGTGGGTGGAAAATTGCAATTGGATTTGTCATATGCTACAATACCTATGAATGGCATTGAGGTTAAGTTGTATAGAGAACCTCGTTCTTCTATCATGGTTGAGATAGTGTTACATGAGGACCTGAATTATTGTGCTGATATTGTCATGGAGAAATTTGTTGTTGAAGTCAAGCCATAATTGAGGAACATTGATCCAATAATTGATGAGTTGTTGTTGCAGCAAGATGGGTTATGGAAGATGTACTTTGATGCTCTAAGGAAGGATCAGGAGATGGTGTCTTGTTTATATCCCCATTAGGTATTACCTTTAAGTACTCCTTTTTATTAACTTTTCAATGCACCAACAATACTATTGAGTATGAGGCATTGATATTTGGAATAGATGTTGCCATCAAGCATGGTATTAAATGCTTTAAAATTCATGGTGATTCTCAGTTAATCATAACTCAAATTAGATCCAAATATGTTTCCAAGGATGATAGATTAAAATTGTATAAGTATGTTGTCTAGGATATAATAGAACTCTTTGACGCTTTCAATATTCAGTGGGTGGAAAGGTCAAAGAATATCATGGCATATTCCCTTGCAAATGTTGCATTGAAAAACAATGATATTACCCTTACTAGTGTATCTATGTTGGAAGTCAAGAGCAGGACTTTTGTGCCTGATAATATTCACAATTGGAAAGTTTTTAAGGATGATGATGATATCCTCATATTTATCCAAGACCTAGATCAGTATGATGGCCAATAGATTGACTTTAATTCCTCAACAGAGTTTGTTAATGGTAAGGAGTACATTTTTGGAAATGAGATTGTTCAGTTAGCCTCTAACCATGTTCCTAAGGGGTTAGTTGAGCTAGAAGGCATGTTTAGTATCAATGATAATTGCATGTCATAGAAGTCCAATGCTAAGTTAGAGGACTTGGAAGAAATAAATTTAGGATCAGAGACATCCCCTCAGTTGGTTTATATTGGAAAGAAGTTGAGTAGGGATGTGAGGATAAATTTGATAAAATTACTGAATAAATATAAGCATGTATTTTCTTGGTCCTATTATGATCTCAAAGCTTATAGGAAGGACTTATTCCAACATGAGATCCCATTGAAGGAAGATACAAAGCCATTTAGGCAGAAACAAAGGCCTATTAATCCATTATTGGCTACCGAAATGCAAATGGAATTGAAAAAATTAAGGGATGCAGGGATAATTGAGCCCATAAGACATTCATCTTGGGTTTCGAACTTGGTCCCAGTCAGGAAGAAAAATGGGGACATAAGATTGTGTGTTGATTTTAGGAATTTGAATGTAAACTCATTAAAGGACAATTATGGATTGCCTAACATGGAAGCTATGCTGCATAGGGTAACTAGATGTGAGTTATTATCAATGATGGATGGGTTCTCTGGGCATAACCAATTGTTGGTCAAGGAATCTGAACAATTTAAAACAACATTTACTACCCCATGGAGAGCCTATGTGTATGTCTGTATACCTTTTAGTTTAAAGAATGATGGAGGTATATTTCAAAGGGCAATGGATGTGGCTTTTAAGGACCTCATAAATGTTCTCATGGTGGTGTACCAAGATGATCTGACTTCTTATTCAAAGAAAGTTGAAGACCAATGCAGTCATTTAGAAAAGGTCCTGGTCAAAAGCATTGGAATATGGCATATCACTGAAACCTAAAAAGTGCCAATTTGTTGTTATAGAAGGAAATCTCTTGGGACATATAGTGTCTAAGGAAGGAGTAAGGATAGATCTAGAAAGAGTTGAAGTCATTCAAAAGGTCCCTGCTCCTAAAAACCTTAAGGGTGTGCAGTCATTCCTTGGACAAATTAACTTTGCTAGAATATTTATAGCTAACTTTGTAGAGATAATCAAGCCAATAGTCAAGTTATTAAAAAAGGATGCAAAGTTTGATTGGAATCAAGAAGCACAAAAGGCTTTTGAGAAAATTAAACAATTGATTCAAGAGTCTCCTATTTTAATCTCTCCTGATTATTCCAAACCTTTCTCTCTATTTTCATTTGCATCTTTTCACTCCATTGCAACAATCTTGTTGCAAAAAGATGAGGAAGGGTTTGAGCCCCCCATTGTATTTTTTAGTAAGTCACTGCAATCCATTGAATTGAACTATGAATTAATGGAGAAACATGCTTATGCATTGGTGAAAGAAGTAAAGGCATTCAAACCTTATTTGGTATGTGCTAAGGTCAATGCATATATTCCTCATGCTGCAGTAAAGGACATCTTGGTTCAAAGTGAAGTAACATAAAAGAGATGTAAGTGGATTAGTAGAATTGAAGAGTTTGACTTGGAACTTCACATTACTAAGCTGGTAAGAGGTTTGGGATTGGCTAAGTTGATGATAGAGGAAAATATGGACTTAGTCTAGGTGAATAATGTTACCACTAGTGAAGGAATGGTTACACGCATTGAAATGCAGCCATGAAATACCAATATTGTGTATTTTCTTAAAAGTGCAAGTTGCCCAAAAGGCCTAAGTAATAATCAAAAGAGGAGTTTAAGGTTACAAGCTCAGAGGTATGTATTGTTGTAGGGTGACTTGTTTTGGAAGGACAAGGATGGATTATTGCTCTTATGTCTAGACAAAGGGCAGCCTGAGAAGGTTTTAAAAGAAATGCATTTTGGATTATGTGGAGGACACTATTCAGCTAGAGTAACAGCTCATAAAATATTAAGGGCTGGTTATTATTGGCCTTGTCTATTTAAGGACACCCACTCTTTTATTAGAAGGTGTGAACGATGCCAAAGATTCTCCAGTAAATTAAAGTTTTCAGGTGCACTATTACTGAACCATGTGGTTGCAGAAGCACCTTTTGCTATGCGGGGAATATATTTCATTAGGGAATTTGTAGAAAAGTCCAATGGGGGACATAGTTGGATATTGGTTGCCACATAATACTTTATCAAATGGATTGAGGCAATTCCAACTAAGAAGGCCACAAGCACAGTGGTAATTGACTTTCTAATGAATAATGTAGTTACTAGGTTTGGTGTTCCTGTCAAACTAGTAATAGACAATGCCATGTGCTTCAGATAAGAGGAGTTTGTTGATTTATGCTCTGAAATGGCCATTATTGTGTCATACTCATCCCCATATCATCCACAAGAAAATGGACAAGAAGAATCCAACAATAAGAGCATTTTGCAAATTCTAAAGAAAACATTAGAAAATAATAAGAAAGCTTGGCATGCAAAGTTGAAGCTTGCATTGTGGGCAGATAGAATTACTATAAAGAGGGCTACAGGAAAGTCCCCATTTGAATTGGTATATGGTATTTAGTCTAGCATGCCTGTGAACAATCTGTTGCCAGTCTATAAATTCATACTGTAAGAAGAAGGTTTAGAAATTGTTGAACCTATGTAGGAAAAATGATCCAATTGGTAGAATTGGATGAAATAAGAAGATAAAATAAAAAAGAGAATGCCAAGTTACAACAGAAAATGAAGTATCTTTTTGACAAAAGAGAAAGCCTTGGAAAATTCTATCCTGGTGACTTAGTTCTTCAGTGGAATGCTAGAGCTGAAGACAAGGGAAAGCATAAGAAATTTGAGTCATTATGGTTGGGCCCTTATGTAATTCATTAGAGCCATGGAAAAGATTCCTATTTTTTAAAGGATCTGGATGATGAAGAATAGGAATTGGCAATGCATGGACAATTTCTGAAGTATTTCTTCAATTGAACTCAAATGTTCCATACACAGTAGCTTTGTAATATATGTATAGGTGTGTTTGCTTCTTGTCATGTGTTTTCTTATTGCAGTAGGTTAGTGTGATTGTGATCTACCTCCCAGAGATCCTAGATCCTTGCTATGAATTTACCTTCAAGCATCCTCAGATAGAGCCACTGTTGGGTCATGTTTTAGGTTTTCTGAGATGTGTCACTATTTTCTGACAAGTGAGTTGTGCCTTTGCTTCCCATAGTTTCATTGTTCCTATAAAGGTTCTCTACGAATGTCTGGTCTCAAAGAAATTATATGTCTAAAATGTCTAAAACCCTATGCCCTAGGTTTTGTTTGACTTTGGTAGGGTTTTTATCCTCAAATTTTCTTGGTCGTTCCTTGATTCTTATGTTTTAGTGTTACCTTTTTGTGTCACTTAGTTTCCCCTTTCTGCACGAGGTTATTGTTTCCCTTTGTATATCCAAGTCTTGTAAGGTTGGGTGTTAAGTATAAAAGATCTAGAGATTGGGCGACAAAGTAAAGACTTAATGGTTAAAAGGTTATCTCTTAATCTCGCAATGGACATCAGTTAGTTCTTAACATCTGGTGACTTGGTGAAAGTGCTTTCTCCAAGTCTCATGATATTCAGCGGTGATGTCTAAACATTCAATGACCTGGTGACAAGGCTTTCTCTAGGTCTCCAAATGTCTGGCAGTTAGTTCTTTTTGTCTAGTGATCTAGCGTAACAATTATCTCTAGATCTCATAAAGAAATGGTTAAGTCATGAAGGATCTAGAGATCAAGCGATAAGGGTAAGAGACTTAACAGTAACAGTTATCTCCAAGTCTTGTGATGAAGTGGCTATGTTGTTTAACATCTAGAGATCTAGCGACAAAGGTTAAAAGAAATAGACAGATGGTTATCTCCTAATCTCATGAAGTCACAGTTAAGTCTTAAAACATTCAAAGATTGAGTGACAACCGTAGATGATGATAAAGATCAAGGGCTAGCGTTGAATCTCAAGAACTTGCATGAGTTAAGTGAAACATCTAGTGACCTAGAGATAAGGTTATCTCTCAATATCAAGATATAACTATGGTCAAGCTAAGCATTCATAGATCATGAGATGATTGGTTATTGTGTGATCTCTAGATGGTAAGTGGTTAAGATCTCATGGCGATAAAGAAAAGAGAGATCCTAACATGTAAAGTACTCTACTGAGATGGAAAAAGAAAATGAAAATGGCTTCAAGGGCTTTAAGGCGAAAGGATATAATGATGGCTTTTTTCACTTTCTTTCCAAAATTTAATGTACATGTCAACTTCATACCCTATAGCTAGCCTAGATTTGAAATTGGTTACACGTAGAATGAATGCTGAAGTGATTGAGGAAGGATATTCCATGATCTAGACAAGTTCTCTGCATTCATTACTAAAGGCTATAAAGATAAGATGCTCCTTTCTCTTATACTTAGATTTTCATCGAGCTATGATTGAGAAGAGCATTTACAAGAAGTGATTTAAGAAGAGTTTTTTTTTAGAGTAGAAGGTATTCAAAGCTAGCAAGATGAGTCAACCAGAGTCTAGTAGGGTCTTATCCAGTGAGGGGATTAGAGATGTCGGGGAAGAACAAAAGACTAAGCATAATTTTTTAGAGGAGTTATCACTCTACTCCTTGTGTCTACACAAAACAAAAAGGTTAGTGATAAAGACTTCTATGATTATTTGTCAAATTGCAGAGACCCGGTTACTCCATCTTTCTCAGGGTACCATTTGTTTAATTATTTCTATAACAACCAAGTTAAGCAAATCCCAGTATGCAATGCTTGGAAGTTAGGCATGGGAAAGCTTATTGTCCCAGATGTGTTCCTGGATGTAGACTTGTTAATTGAGTTGGCCAGGAAGTATGACCCTGTGTCAAAGACAATTAGAAAAAGTGATCAGCCTGCGCTAGTCACTCTTGATAGGGGATCCTTGATGAAGGCCTTTGGCACCTACTTTTTCTCTTCCACAGAAATTGACTCGGGCAAGGAGAGGGAGAAGTATAAGAAACAAGTAAATTTGGTAAAGACCCTCATCCCAAATTTCATGCTAAAAATGGGGAAATATATAGCCCCTCTATCCAATCGCATGAATTCACCATATAAATTCAAGGACTTACACTTTTACATGAGGTATTTAGCATATGGGTTGTGCAGAGTATTGGGGATGGATGGAGATGCAGAGAGAATGCCTGCAGACTTAGTGATGATTATTCTTAACATCCAAAACTCCCATGTCAAAATTGACTATGATTATATTCAGTATGTGATAAACTCAATGCATGAGGGTCCGATGAGCATCAAGGAGAACAAGAAACCCAAATTTATGCATTATTCCTTGTTAATGCACTTAATCTTGTTCCACAATATTGACAATCTGGATGTGCACATGATGAGACCTAGAATAATGGTGAATGTTCAACCAAACCCTGTGCAACTATGGTTGAGGGTATGGAATTATACCTCAAATGAGCATGAGTTCTGTGGATTTCAGAATTGGATTGTCAATCCAATTCTCAATTTTCTTGGGGTTAATATCACAAGACTTTCTGTCAAGGTGCTTAGGCTTCTAAGGCCTTGTGAGTATGTTGACAAGTGGCATATAGACCATAATTGGGGTGACTTCTACTTGGGGAAGACCTTCACTTTGATCTAAGTATATGGATGTCCTCAACCTCCACATGTGCTACCAAAATTTGTGCCCCCAAGGGTTGCTCTCATGGAGTTTGTTTGGCAGTTAGTATGGACAGATAAAGAGCATATGGCTCCCCATAGAAAAGGGACCTTTACCCCTATACATTTCAAAATAAATGATTTTACCATTGGAAAGAGGGCTTTGACTGAAATAAACAAGTGGTTGAATCAGTACAAGATGAGCACAATTGAGTATAGGTATGTTGATCCTGAAGACTTCATCAAGAATGCCAAGAGGTTGCTGATTCCCAGCATTGGTGCCATCTGAGAACATGAGGGATGTGATGAAGAGGACATCATTAGGAATGTCCTAGATGAGAAAGAAATTGAACGAAGATTGGGGAAGTTCTGGGACCTAAAGAACTTAGAGGCACAATTAAAAGGCAGGAATTACCTTTGGAGGATTCTTCCTTGGCCTTCCCTACATATCTAAAATTAATAGGATGATTAGCATGTATGATACTTTGTACAATCAGCTTGAGGCCCAATTGGAAGAGAAGCTAGTAGTACCAAAAGAATATTCATCCTTTGAGTATGATGAAGATAGTGAGGGATCCTATGGGCAGGATAGCCCTCCTCAAATGACTGAGCCACCTGTCTTGGTGCAAGGACCAAGTATTCTTGAAATAGAGGTAACAAGTGAGCCTCCACAAAAAAGACAAAGAACAGAGGTGGGAGAGTCCTCAAGGCATAAGGGGTCAGAGAAAAAAATTGACAAAGTTGTTGCCTTGGTTCCCGGTGATAAGCCTAATCATCATCAATTGAGGAAGAGTATTAGAGAAGGAAAGAAAATGGAAACTCAGAGAAGGTGGAGTTTCCCCTCCAGATGTGCAAAGATGAGAGAGAATTGTATCAAGAGGACCTACTGAGTGATGATGATTTCATCAAGATGGATGAAATCAAAAACTTTCTCATCTGAAAAAAATATCATGAAATAGGTAGCCAACTTCAGGTGACTAATGGCACTGACCCTAATAATGATCCTTTGCAAGCCCTTGCAACATATGACCCCAATTCTAAGAATATCACTATAGAAGAGGCCAGACAACTAGTAAAGGCTAGTGGGATGTTTCTTGTCCCAGGCCATTCCCCCTCTAGTTCCTGAGATTAAAGTTGTTGTGCCTCCAGTAACAGAGGATCCTGCTATGTCAATTGAGAAATCAGACAAGGATAAGAATGAGGTTTCTCTCAGTGCCTTAGCCAATATAGTGCAACATAGATTTGAAACAATCAGAGGAAAAATGGATGCAATCCATGATTCATTCAGTTTGTTGCACAAAATAAATGGAGATGTAAAGGCTGCAGTGACAACTTTGGATCCATTGTTCAGCACATGGTCATGTAGGGGCCCATTATTTGAGAAATTGGAGGTGTTGCAACCTCACAGACCAGATATCCCTGAATCAGTCAGTCAGGTTGGAGAGGTGATTGAATTGATTGGTGCAACTTTGTCATTCTTCAAGGGAAAAGCAAATCAAGTGAAATCAAAGGTGGACATGTTTGGTCCTAACTTCAACAAGTACACGCCTCCTATACACAAGGAAAATAATGAAATAAAAAGTATTGAGGAGTGGAAGAATGATTTGAATGCATTGCTGACAGGGCATGAGTCCTTCCTGAATGAAGATGGTACCTTGAACATGGACAAGTTTAATCATGTCTTGGATGACATGTTCAAGGTTGAAACTAATTGTACAAAGTTTGTTGCTGACACCAGGGCTATAACTGATTCCAGATGGGATAGGAAAATAAAGCAACTGTAGAGCTAGAAGAATTTCACGTGGCTAACAAAGGAGGAGGCTGTACTATGGGAAAAAAGTACAAAGCCTAAGAAGAAGAAGCAAACTACAACGGATTTAGAGGTAATGAAGGAGGACTGAGCAACACCTGGCACCTGATCAATGAGCATAGGGAGGGTAACTATCATAAAATGGATAATATATGTTAGCTGGTCAAGCAGTCATTATCCACATAACTACTTTTAGAAGTTACCTTGAACATCTGCAGATGAAGGTTCCACCTATTGAAGATTCAAAATGATTGCAAAAAGATATTCAGGCTTTTTCCTCCACTATTGAAAATGATGTAATTGTTTTTTGTCCTCTAGTGTCTTTCGCTTTCCCAGCCATCTGAAGCTTGTTGCATCATTTCTCTAAGGATTCCAAGATGGCTAGTAATTGCTATAAATAGCAGGGTTTTGTATTGTAAGAGGATGGTGAAATTACTATTGTAAAGAGAGTTTTGGATCTAGAGTTTTGTCCTGGGAATGTTTGTCATTTTGAGTGTATCGATACAAAGAAATTTTAATGAAAATATATTGAAACTCCTTTGCACATTTATGATGTCTTCTTGTATTAATTTTGAATTTTTATGTATTGAATTTGTAAGGCAATTTTAATACATCGTTTACAAGGCGAATTGTGAGATTATTCTTAAAGTTTCTTTCAAAGGAAGGGTAATTCTTAAGGGTAGTTTCAGAGGGTTCAAGATTTATATAAGGATTTGTTACCTGAGTGTGAGAATGAGAGGAATGATTTGTAAGGCATTTCATTTGGGTTCTGGGTATGTTTAATTTGAAAGATTTTTGTAAATGTAGGCTCATTTGACTCTTTGCCCTGGAATTAGGTACCGGTCTATACTTAATTTGTAGCTATCATCATCAATCTTTAAATGATAATTAATCTTTCAGCTTATGTTTGAAGAACTTAGATGTTTATGATTTGTGTTGAAGAATAAAGATAATTGTTGTTGATTCTTTGAAGAATTGAGTCCATTAGGTATACCTGCCTGAGCTTAGAGCTTGAAGTGAAGAAGGATAAGTATCCTTAATACCTTAGTGTTTATTATTATCAGATGCATCTTTGGTTCCATAGAGTTATGCTTTAGATTTTTAATTAACATCTGCAATCAAATTAAACACTAACACACCCCTTCCTTGCCCTTAAATGACTTTGAACATTCCCATTTTGTGTGGCCTATGCTTTTGCAAGCCTTACACTTCTCCACTATTTCTTCCACTTCAATGCTTTGTTTCCACACCCCAACATTAGTTACCGACTTTATTACTTTCAAAAGTGGATGCATCAGACACCATCTTATACATATTCTAGCATACATGCTTAAGTCTAAGTTACTTTCCACTCCCTCCACAACCATGATAAATCTTCATTGTTTGTTGCCAATCATCCTAATAGTGTCCACATCCCAATATTCGAAAGGGGGGTTGTAGAGTTGAATCCAAATGGGTACCTAATCTATTGTAACCTTCAAAGGGTTGACATTTGGCCCCCACTCTCTAATGTAAACCCCCATTCCACCCATTATATGAGGCCCATTATCTAGAATCTACTATTTTGCTTGTGTTGTTTCACATATTACCAGATAAAATGCATTTGGGAGGATTTTGAGCTCCACTTTAAATGATCAAGACTCCTCTCACCATCTCCTTATCAAGATAATGGAGGCTATTCACCCATCCATTTCATGAATAAACCCTTTTCTCTCAACCACGAGATGACATTATTCTAGCTTACATGATCTACATTGACCAAAATATGAGGATTGTGATATGAAACAAAACATACCTTGGATGTTTCTTCCTTAGCTGCAATCTCCTTTTGTCCTTTTTCCCTAACCATCTTTAGTCTCCATACCTTGTTTTCCACTTTACTCCAGGTTGTTCCTCTCTCGAAAATACGTTCATATCCATTCCTCAGATGCAAACCTCTTATGATTTTTTAATTTCGATTGTTGTTGTCTAGAAAGGGTTTTTTGGGTCCATTGCCTATCCTTCCACCAAAGGAGTTATTATCCTCCCTTCTCACTCATCCTAGTAGATGCCAGGCACAAACATATATGTTTTCTCTAACACTCTGAATGTCTTGATCCACCCATGTCCTGTAGAACCCTGGTCTGCTTTCAAAACCCTTTCAACAAATTGCTCCTCGTCCTCTCATTCTCAAATTCTCCCCAAAATTAAAAATAATATTAAAATTTACCATAATTATTGAAATAATATTTTATTTTCTTTATATTATTTAATAAATAATATTTTTTTCTTTACTTAATAATTAAGTCTACTTAAAATAGAATCATTTAATAATTATTTTATTTTATCTAAATTTTTTAATGAAGAATTATTTTATGTACTTAAGAATAAGTTTATTTTATTACAATTAACTAAAGAAAATATTTCACTTAAGAATTGTTTTATGGTTTTGATTTTTTAAATATATGTGGAATATACTTCAATTTTTTTTGTACATATATACCATGCATGATTATTCCACTATATACATATTAAAAAGTGATAATACCATAGAAAATGAGTAATGATTTTACTATAGAAAACTTGTAACATAATATCAAATTCTAAACTTTAATAATAATAATAAATTATAAAAAATGATATTGAAAAATTACAATAAAAATATACAATTAATGAACATAGTGGACACCTGTAACATCATAATGAACGGTAAAATTTACAATTAAAAATGAACTGAACCTTGTAACATAATAAACTATAAATTTTATGCAAAATTTACAATTAAAAATGAACGGAACACCTTAATAAATTGTAATTTTACAATAAAAAAGGTCCCAACACCTCTAACATAATGAACCGTAAAATTTACAATTAAAAATGAACCGAACACCTGTAACATAATAAACCCACACCTGTAACATAATGAATGTAAAATTTACAATTAAAAATGAACCGAACACCTTAATAAATTGTAAATTTTATGCAAAATTTACAATTAAAAATGAACGGAACACCTTAATAAACTGTAATTTTACAATAAACAAGGTCCCAACACCTGTAAAATAATGAACCCTAAAATTTACAATTAAAAATGAGCCGAACACTGTAACATAATAAACTATAAATTTTATGCAAAATTTGCAATTAAAAATGAATTGAACACCTTAATAAATTGTAAATTTTACAATAAAAAAGGTCCCAACACCTGTAACATAATGAATGTAAAATTTACAATTAAAAATGAACCCAACACTTGTAACATTATACACTGTAAATTTTACAATAAAAAGATCCCAACACGTGTAACATAATGAATGCAAAATTTACAATTAAAAATGAACCAAACACCTCTAAAAGAGGCTCCTATAGAAAACAGGTAATGGTACCCCCCTTAGAACTCCTCTAAACACTTGCAAATTTCTATAAAAACTTTTATAATAATAATAAATAATATTTTTTAAAAAATTCACACAAACCCCAGAGCAGCACATGAAATGGAGGTGAAGGAGACTGGTTGAATGTTGAAACCTCCCAGCTGGAAGTATCCATTGCCACCCAACTCAAGTTGAACAGCAGTTTCTGATTTTTAGATGGAGTGCCCAACACGGAATCCAGCGGCTACTTGAAACTTCCTTCACATTCAAACCCCCAAAAGCAACGGTTGGAAATAAATGCGCGGCACAGAAAGCGGAGAAGATCGACAACTGGACGAATACCCAGCATTTCCAAGAAAAGGAAGACCCCGTAAAAACGAGCAATTCTAACCACATTGTGAAACCCTAAAACGTGAATCGTCTTAATAATGATAACTAAGCAATCCTGAATCCACAGGTGTCAACATGCTAATGATTGAGATGACCGCTCCCATATAAATATAGTCACAAATCTTTCTGTTTTCTCTGGGAAATCTTTTACTTTCTGCCTTCTTTTTTCACAAGTTTTAAGCCATGTCATTCTCTTTTCAGGCCATGTTAATCCCCTGTGGAGGAACTGCTCTGGTAGTTGTGATTTACATTTGGTTGGCCTGGCATGTGCTGCGCTCTGCTGCATCCAATGCTACAAATGTTGCAATTGCAATTGGGGATGAGAGCTCCAAAAAGGAAAATGGTGGGCTTTCTAAGGATGACATTCAGAAGCTGCCCACATTCATCTGCAACTGCCATCATCATGAGAAACAGAGTGATGGGGATGAGAAGAATGAGGCACAGAGTGATGGGGATGGTGATGGTGATGACAAGATTGCTGAGGAATTGAGCATCTGTGATGATTTGGAATGCTGTGTGTGTTTGGAGCAGTTCAAGGATGGAGACAAATGTTTGCTGATGCCCACATGCAAGCACTGTTTTCATGTTGATTGTGCAGGTGCATGGCTCACCAAGCGCCCCATCTGCCCTCTTTGCAGAGGTGCTGTTTTGCCCA
Organism: Chamaecyparis obtusa; assembly: GCA_027943335.1. NCBI lineage: Eukaryota > Viridiplantae > Streptophyta > Pinopsida > Cupressales > Cupressaceae > Chamaecyparis > Chamaecyparis obtusa. The sequence goes on along the minus strand of BSBK01006991.1, from coordinate 570,661 downwards.
AACAGGAGGAGAAAGATGAACAACATTGCTCTACTTCAGATGATCATATTCCTCACTCTACAGTCATTGATATGCCCTCTTAACATTGGATTTATGTGTGCAGGGGATTCAGATAAGAGTAGAATAGAGATTGTGACTTCCTATTGCAGTTTCTGTTTTATTAGTTGATTAAACTGATTTATGATATGAGAGCATCTATACTTTTGGGATTCAGAGATTCCCTTTTTGTATGCCCTTTGCTGTGGGCAATTTTGAATTGGGTATTTTGCATCTGATTGGCCTTAGCCAGGATCTTACCTGGGCATCTAGTATCTAACTGCCTTGGCCAGAATTTTACCTGACTGGTCTGGCCTCTAAAATCAGGGTATCTTGGGGTATCTTGTATCTGACCAACCTAGGTCAGGACCTTAATTGGCTAATCTGTCCTTCAGTGAGGGGTATTTTGTATCAGGTCAGCCAGGTCTATTCAGGACAGTGGGGTACCTTGAACCTTGCTGGACTGGCTTCTGTCAGGTAGTAGGGTTATCTTACATCTGATTTGAATGGATTCTTCATCTGCCCTGGCTGTTATGGACAGTAGGGTATCTTGAACCTGGCTGGACTGGCTTCTGTTAGGGAGTAGGGCTATCTTACATCTGATTTGAGGGATTTTTGCATCTGCCCTCGCTTTTATTGACAATTCAGGATTCTACATATGGTAGGTTAGCCACGATTAAAGTGCATTTTTACACTTGCATTGAAACGTATTTTGCTTCTGAATTTATAATCTGGTTCCAGGTGGGAATCACATATGTTTCCTTGGTGAAATAGCTTAACATTGAAGGGTGTGATATGTTTCCTTGGTTGAAGATGCAAAAGTTTCTGGTGCATATTGTATATGATCTATGGAAAAACCAGAAGCTTCTGCACTTACACTCTTTTCTATCCAATCTTACATGTGCTAATTTACATATGTTTCCTTTCTAAAATTATTTGACATTTTTACATATGTTTCCTTCCTAAAATTATTTAACATTGAAGGGTGTGACAGGTTTTCTTTTGAAAACAGGACTTCACTATTATTTATTGTTTTAAATTTATTTAATTAAAAAAATATACAGTCGACATTAATTTTTCAATCTAGATTAAAATTCAGAAGCTTCTGGTTTATATTAGCTTTTAGTCACATTGTGTATGCTGTTTTTTCAAAAAGATACAAAAGCTTTTAGTCACATTGTGTATGCATGTTTAAAAAGATGCAAAAGCTTACAGTGTACAGTGTGGAAGACCTATTAAGGAAAAAAACCATACACAGTGTAAACCACAGAAGTTTGCATTTTCATCTAACAGAGTGTTGAAAATTTATGCCCACTTTGTCTTTTTTAAAATTCAATAATTTAGATTTTATAATGAAGCCCTCTGGGAATCTTTAGACGCAACAATAGGTCATTCAACTCTATAAAGGTTCAATACATTCAAAGGATGTCCACTCACTTAGAGGAGGAATTATAAGGAAACCTACCATATTAGTTAACTCTTGAGACAACCTAAACAACTTACTAGAACCAACACCATATGTGCTGAATAAGAAGGTATTAAGTATTAGATCTTTTCTTATTCAATCTTAGGGCCCATGTGTAAAATTTGTTGTTTCTTTTTAAGAAGAAATGTATTTTGAAATGATATTTGTAATAATTTTTTTTTACATTTTGAAGAAAAAATTAAAAGAAAGTAAAAAGGAAAAAAAAATGGTGAATCCTTATGTTATTTATCATTTTTCTCAATATTACTTCTAACTCTCCAGCTTTCCAAAACTTATTTTCAATTTTTAGGTAACCACCAACCTCATTTTTTTCAAAGCTTAAGGTTGCTCCGCTACAGTAGCAAAATATTTTAATTCATCATTGTTTTGTAATTAAAAAATTGTTGCTTAAATATAAGCAAGGGGCAAGAGGTTAGGTTCTAATTTATCATTTTTCCTTAATTAAAATAGAAAAAAATTACAATTTATTATTTTTTCTTAAATAAAAATTTAGATCAAATCCATATGAAAAATATATCCCTTCAGGTAAATGGATTTTGTTCACATCTTAACTATTTTTAAAAATAATAATAATTTAAAGGCCTTTAATACAACTCATAAAAAAGAAAACTACTTCTCTCTACACTATTAGAAGTATTCTACTGTAGTATCTATTCAGATGAGGAATATATATAGGCCCAAGACAATCCCATTTTGGTTGAACCAATATCGTACCTAGATGACAAATTAATAGGCAAGGTTGTGAAGTGCACCATGATAAGAATCTACATAAGTCTAATTTTGAATGGATAAATCTATCATGGCCTCCTACTCACTAACTAAATCAACACATGAATTAGTAACAGTAGCCTTGGATGCCTCAATAGAACCAAGAGTGAAAGAGGCTTATGAACCAACAATAAGCCTCATTACCTAAGCTATCACAATAACCACCTAAGAACACAAATGAGTAGGTAAATAAATTACAATTACTTGCTCAAAATATAGCCAATCCTTATGATAAATTAACCTAAATAACGAGTTTATAATATGGATTGAAACATAACAACTTTGATCATAATAATTTTTTTAATGAAGTAAAACCACATTCTGTAAAAACATTGGCAAAACCTTCTCCTATCCACTTAGATTGATCAAAATAAAAGAAAATTCTACAAGAAAAAAAAAATGAACCTAATCTAAAATAAGCATTGCACCCTAATAAAAAAATATCTAGCAAAGTTTTGAATCCTTAAAAAATACCATTTTTAAAGTTATTGTAGCTAGTGTAGTCAACTCTTTAAATTTTAATGAGGTAAAAATACATTCTAAAAAAATATTGGAAAAACCTTCTCCTATCTATTTGGATTGATAAAAATAAAAGAAAATTCTATTAGAAGTCAATAAAAATGAATCTAATCTAACACAAGCACTACAACCTTGTCTAAAAATACCTAGCAAAGTATACCATTTCTAGAGTTATTGTAGCTACTACAATCAATTGCAAAGAGTTTCAAAAAGTTACAAAATTCTTCCCCAAACTCTAAATTAGTTAAGGAAATTTTAAAAGTTAACATTAAGGTTTCCTCAATGCTAAAATCCGTTAAGGAAATACTTGAGTTAGTAACACTAAAAAAAAAGAATTTACAAAATTTACAAAATTCTTCCCCAAACTCTAAAATAGTTAAGGAAATGTCAAAAGTTAACGCTGCGGTTTCCTTAATGCTAAAATACATTAAGAAAATGCTTGAGTTAGTAAGAGGAAATACTTGAGTCAGTAACATTAAAAAAAAAATTATAATGTGTGTATTAATACATGAAGAAGGAAGAAGACAATTTTAAGTATAGGCATATAAGGTTTTTTTTTTTTACCTTTTATCAACATGGATGTTCCGACTAACTTTGATGAAGATACTTATATTTAGCCATGATCAGGATAGAAACAAATGTTGAATAATACTATGAGGACAAATGAGAGAATATGTGGGATTCCACAAGATTAATACAATGAGATATCATGAAATGAGTGCATAAGTCCCATGGGGGATCAACGAGGGAATTTAACTACCATCAATAAAAAATAATTTTAGTAGAGGTGATAGATCACTGAGACCTCAACATGTTGTATAAACTATTTCCCCATACTTGCCATCTCAACACTCTTGATGATTCACTACCACAATTTTTTCTATATCTACCAAAAAAAAAATGTATCACCATCAAACTAGGAAAGCAACTTGCCATTAATAGTTGGTTGATAGAAAAAGAAGAATTCCAAGTCATAATTTTTTTGTAGAGCCATACACATCCATTTTATTGTAAATACAAATACATGAAAGGAATCCAACCAAATAATTGCACACATCATATTTGTACTAAGGATGTTTGATCTATTATACAATCATAGAGACATAGTGAAGGATTAGATTTAAAAAAACTCATGTAGGTAGGATTCTATCCTATCTTAGAAATTCAATGAGTCTCACCTCTAGTAATTATGCCTAAAAATACGTGGAAAGGATGTGTTTGCATAGGTTATATGGAGCTAAAAAAAGCCACTAAGAAAGGCTACTCTCTTTCGTTCATTGATCAAGATTTGGATAACCTATTTGGCAACATCTACTCATTTTTAGATAGTTTTGCTTGTAATTAAACTCAAGGAGCCTTAAAACATCAAGAAAATACTACAATGACTTCTCCCTGAGCTACTTATGTACACAATGTCTTACCATTTGGATTATGTAATGCCCTAACAAACTGTCAACATGTTGTCTTAGGAAATTTTTTAAATCTAACCAAAAAATACATTGAGGCATACATGGACGATTTTATAATCCATGGGAAAACATTTGAAGAAGCTCTAGATAGTTTTAACAAACTTCTCATAATATGTGAAGCTGATTTCTCATCATATTTGAAGAAGATCTACATAATTTTAAGTGGCCTCATTGCACACATTGGTCAAAGGGGTAATTATGATCTATGTTTGTATCCACACTATGACATTGTTTTGATAACACCACACTCTTAATAAGATTCGCTTAGTCCTTGGCATCTATCACTTGATCATTTCAACATGCTTGATGTTTAACATCCTCAACTAGTATTGGTGGTTGTAACATAAAGGGTTTAGGGTTGAGGTTAGACTTTCAAAAGGCTATAAGGAGCTCATCTTTTCATAGAGTTAAGTTTCACAGTGTTAGATTGACCCACTACTCATTTCACTTTCCATGTTCACTACTTGGTTAAATTAGAGGTTGGCACAATACATGTTTCTTACATTTGTATAAGGCTCTTTTTGTCCTCCAAAATACAATCTAGGGTCTAGTCAATGTGTACATGCAATGTGTTTTAAGGATCCATCTACTATATGTTTTGAGCCTTAATTTTATAAAACTCTAGTATGTTGAATTCATCTAATTTGTATTCAAGTTATATAAGTTACAAGATAATTCTATTAGGGTTTCAAAGAATAATGTTTATATGATAGAATGAAAGTTTCAATATTGAGTGCACAATATTTATAATGTTTATTTTTTTAGGTTTATGTTTTTGATTAATGGTAACAATAGGTTTTGAAGGGGCCCCGAAACCCTTTAACATAAAGATCTTAAGATAGAACAATAAAAGCTCCCAAAATGAAACAATCCAGCCCGAAAAAAGAAAGGACCCTCAAACAACGGAATTAGAACACTGCAAAGAAATGATCATTTTAAACGGCAGTCCAAAAGAGATAGCAGCAAAGCTATCCTAAATTCCCTTTTTTGTGAGATCGAAGAGTCATGTCAAACGAAGATGAAGATTTCTTTGCTTATTTCCCTTTGACAGTGGTCCAACCATCTTCAACTCTTGCAGCCTCATTCTGCCAGCACAACGAATCCAAGACAGAGGACCCAGCCCCCAGCAACAATTCTAAAAGAAAGCCAGAATTACTCCCAGCAGGAGAAATAGGAACACCAACAACCTCAGCTAAAACCACACCAACAGGGCTGGTAGGAACAATAACCGCAGTTCCACCAGCTGAAAGCCTAGTATCCACCAGCAAAGGAGAGGGAGGTCTCTGCAAAGCTGGGAGAGAAGAAGCATCAACAACAAAAGACCTATAAGGTTCTGCTGGAGGAAGAATAGGAAGAGAACATTTATCAACGACAAAAGGCTTCTGAAGACACGAGGCAGGATCAGAATCCTTCAAATTATGAGTAGAGCTTTTAAAGATAATGTAATGCTTGGTGGAAGCATCCTTCCACCATGAATGAGAAACTTTCTTCTTTTTAAACTCAGAGTTGCAATGAGAAGCATGATGGCCTATTTTGAATCAATTTCTGCATCTAAAGGGAATGCCCTCAAAATCTAGTTGTTACATCTAGCAACCTTTAGATGACTCAATTTTAATTTCAGTAGGGAGACCCTGCGAAATATCAATATCTACCAGAATACATGCAAAAGTAGAGTGGAACATATTAGAAGAGTTGTCATCAATAAGAAGAAATTCCCCCATAGCCTCCCCCACCTCCTTCAGGACAAATCCTTGCCAAAGATGGAGAGAGGGATTGGGGAGTCTGACCCAAATGGGGAAGTTGTTAAAAACTTCAGTGGAGGGACATAAATCCGAATGCCACGGTTTGAGCATAAGCAAGAATTTATCATCCTCCCAACTGAAATAATTATCACATAATCAAATTTCTATGCTTAAAAGTATCAAACTTAGCTTCAAAAAAACCTTTAGCTAAGGGAAAAATATGAACATCGTCTAAGATTATTGGTTCCTAGTTATGGGAAATCTAATCATGAAGTTGGGACAGACTCGGCGAGAACCCCCAAAAATGACAAATCAGAGCCTGATTCAAAAGGATCTCTGAGCAGGTATCTAGATCCCCATCAGCAACAACAAAGAGCTTAACTAAGAGGGAACCACCAACAAAGATCGGGATGGAAGAAGGCACACCCCGTGAAAAGCCCCCAGTCTCATTCAAAGATTTGGAGGCCACATTAGCATAAGACGCCACACCAACACAATTAGAAGTTGCAGCAACCGGTCTGGAAGAAGGATTAATTGAGGAAGCCTTAAGGATCTTTGCAAAAAGATGAAGGATCGATCCAGAAGAAACATCCTCCGGAGCAAGCCCCCTTGGGGGCACAACAGGCACCGAACCAACACTCCCCTACACATACTTTTTGAATTTTTTTGCTGGGCGGGAAATAGGAAACCCCTGCTCACCCACACCTACACCCACAGATGGAGACTGAAACGAACATCTAGCAGAGGCGGCCAGAGTAGCAGAAGAAGCAGGGATCACAATGGCAGGAGGCCCTAGGGCCGGCGCCACCCCCACAACACCAGAACACATCCCGTGTGAAAGCCCTGGCGTAGCAAGAGAACCAGCTTGAAGCACGAGGGAACCAGCACCACAGTCTCCATTTGCTGGGGGAGCACGCAACAAACCTGCGATCGAAGGGGTGTCGCCAAGGGTAGCGAAAACCCTAAGCTCAGCTGGCTTGCGCGCACCAGGAGAAAGCATCAAAGCTGAGACCAAAAAAATCATATTTGTCTCACTCCATGCAATCCTTTTTTAGGTTTATGTTGCCGAGAGTGGTTTCACGAATAATATTTTGTATTAAAATTACATAATGATGTAGTTTCTATGAATGTTTTAATTAAAAACATGAACATGGAAATGAAACCCAAATTCAAATATTACTCTTGGAGGTTTAATCTAGTAAATATATAGTTAAAACATTAGATTTATGATTTTTGTACTATTAAAGAATTTAATTATTATAATTCAACATAAAGTCGAACATGCCCACAAATATTTATTTATCGTATTTAACATTATTTAAAAATTTACTTTAAATGAATAGTGATATTTTGTTTTCTTTATAGGAGCTATTAGAGGCTAGCACATATGTAATGAGCTCTTATACTAGACATTAAGGAAGGACCCTACATTGTTTGTTGGTTTTTAAAGAATGTCTCAAATAGAGTAATGGGAGTGCAAACAAGCTTGCAATAAGGTTTATTTTAGAAGGGCTAAGCTCGACGGGTATGTAGCTGCACACAAGATATAAATGAAAAGAAGATAGGAGATGCACACCAAATATAAATGGAAAGAAGACAGATAGAGTTTAGAGGACACCTAATGAAAAGAGGTGCCAAATAAAGGAGAGAGGATAAAAATATTTGCTATCTACCAAGGGTTTAAGGGAGATTTAGTTGGTATTAAGATCGTGTTATTGGTCCAATAATGCCAAATTAGATAGAGACCAAATTAATGATTTGAGGAGATCAACATAAAGGAAAATTGTAGCTTAGGGAAGATATAACTATGGGCTTGAGTAGAGGATGTTATTAAATCTAATAATGACCCATGCAAGAGTGTTATTTAACTAAAGATATTGAAATCAAAGCTCTCAAAAAGATTATTTTATTATTCTTTCTATTTGTTAATTCTTAGTTTTCTAGTCAATAAACCTAGAAGATGTTTTAAACCAAATGTCTTTTTGATGGCAAGAGATGAAGACCTTTGTGCAACCCAAAAACACTATGCTTTCTAATGACTATGAGAGTTGTATTTGCAATCTACACTTGTAATAGGGTGGTTGTTAATTATATGTTTTATGTTTTGAGACTCTGTCCTTCAACAATTGTAACTTCTTTTGTATGGTCAATCTTTGGGAGTAAAAGGATGGTTATGGTTGGGTTTATCTAGTTGTGGGGTGTTATTGGAGAAAATTTCCAAGGCTTTTTTAATATCATCCTTCTTTCTCACACTCTTCTTTTTACACCATTAGTTAAAATAGAGTTAATTTAGAGTTGAATTCAATATTTCAATTTTATTTACCCAAATTAAAAAATCAGTAAAAGAAATTATGAAATTGTATATACCTTAAGACAAGATACAAACTTATCAATGAATAAATTAGGGAACAACTTGGGAACAACTTGAAACATTCTATTAAGAATCCATCAAAGTCCATATTTCAATGTTAAACTCAACTACCCATTTGTATCTACCAAATAATCTTTGATTCAATTAAATAAATCAATTTATATTATGATTAACATTGAACTATTATATTATATATATCTTGAAACAAAATAAGAGCCCGAAATGACTGGTGACAATCAAGTAAGACTCCATTAAAGTCCATATTTTAATGTTAAACTCTATTTCTTTTTTCAAATTAAATAAATTCAAAATAATAAATAATTCAATTTTTTTAAGTCAAGACCTGTTTTCCACAGGACAAAACATGTCACGCCCTTCAGTGTCATGCTATCTCAGTAAGGGAACCTATGCAAATTCCCACCTGAACCTATAATTCAGAAGCGAAATCCTCTTCAACTCAAATATAAAAATGCGCTTTACACCTGCCTGGCCCACCAAATGTAGAATTACACCTGTGCCCTGAATTGCCCATAACAGCCAGGGCAGATGCAAAATCCCCTGAAATAAGATGTAAGATAGCTCTACTCCCTCACAGAAGCCAGTCCAACTAGGTTCAAAGTACCCCACTGTTCTGACTATACCTGGCTGTGACCTCATACAAAATACCTTCACTGAAGGACAGATACCCTTCAGTGAAAGACAGGCCAGCCAAGTAAGGTCCAGACCTAGGCAGGTCAGATACCCTTAATTTTAGAGGCCTGACCAGTCAGACCAGTCAGGTAAAATTCTGGCCTGATACGAGATACCCTTAATATTAGAGGTCAGACCAGTCAGATACAAGATACTCTTTGTTACTACAGGCCAGCCCAGGTAAGATCCTGGCTGAGGCCAAACAGATGCAAGATACCCAATTCAAAATTGCCCACAGGAAAGGGCATACAAAAGGGGAATCTCTGAATACCAAAAGAATAGTTGCTCTCATATCATATCTCAATTTAATTTAATACTAAAACAGAAACTGCAATAGGAAGTTACAATCTCTATTTCTACTCTTAACTGAATCCCCTGCACACATACATCCAGTTTTAAGAGGGCATATCAATGACTATAGAGTGAGGAATGTGATCAGTGGAAGTAGAGCAATGTTGATCTTCTTTCTCCTCCTGTTTGGGCAAAGCAGCAGCTCTGCAGAGTGGGCAGATGGGGCACTTGGTGAGCCATGCACCTGCACAATCAACATGAAAACAGTGCTTGCATGTGGGCATCAGCAAACATTTGTCTCCATCCTTGAACTGCTCCAAACACACACAGCATTCCAAATCATCACAGATGCTCAATTCCTCACCAATCTTGTCATCACCATCACCATCTCCTTCACTCTGTTTCTCACCATTCTCATCCCCATCACTCTGTTTCTCATGATGGTGGCAGTTGCAGATGAATGTGGGCAGCTTCTGAATGTCATCCTTGGAAAGCCCACCATTTCCCTTCTTGGAGCTCTCATCCCCAATTGCAATTGCAACATTTGCAGCATTGGCTGCAGCAGAGTGCAGGACATGCCAGGCCAACCAAACGTAAATCAGAACTACCAGAGCAGTTCCTCCACAGGGGATTAACATGGCCTGAAAAGAGAATGCCATGACTTCAAATTTGTGAAAAAGGAGGCAGAAAGTGGAAGATTTTTAGAGAGAAAAAAGAGAGATTTGTGAGTATATTTATATGGGAGCGGTGATCTCAATCATGTGCATGTTGACGCCTGTGCATTCAGCATTGCTGGGTTATCATTATTATTCATTCGATTTGCGTTTTAGGGTTTCAGAATGTGGTTAGAATTGTTCGTTTTTTATGGGGTCTTTCTTTTCTTGCGAATGCTGTGTACCCGTCCAGCTGGCTGTCTCCGCCGATTTCTCTGCCCTGCATTTATTTCCAACCGTTGCTTCTTTTGTTGGGTTTGAACATGAATGAATTAGCCGCTGCATTCCGTGTTGGGCACTCCATCTAAAAATCAGAAACTGGCTATTCAACTCGAGTTGGGTGGCAATCGATACTTCCAGCTGGGAGGTTTCAACATTCAACCATTTTCCTTCACCGCCATTTCATATGCTGCGTGGGTTCTGTGTGAATTTTTTCAAAATATTATTTTTTTAATTTTTATTATTATAGATTTTTGAACAAAAATTGTCAGTGTTAAAGAGGTCTCTTTTACACTGGTATCATTATACATATTTTATGGGTAGTTGAGGGGGTGTTTTAGAGTGGTATCATTATATTTTTTTTTATGGGGCATTTTCTATCGGTAATTGTAGAGATGTTTTCTTGGTACGTGGTTAAGCTTCATAAAAAAGTACTTTTGATCAAATTTGAAAAAAATAAAATATATTAGATTTTGGTGAAATTTTCAGCATTTGATCTTCATGATCTTTTCCTTTGGCCAATCGAAAAAAAAATGTTTCTTTTTGTAGTATTATATACATTTTTTATGGGGCATTTTCTCTTGGTAATTGTAGAGATGTTTTTTTGGGGCGTGGTTAAGCTTCGTACAAAATGCACCTTTGACCAAATTTTAAAAAAATAAAATACATCAATTTTTTGTGAAATTTTTAGCATTTGTTCTTCATGATCTTCTCCTTTGGCCAATCGAAAAAAATATTTCTTTTTGTAGTATTATATACATTTTTTATGGGGCATTTTCTCTGGGTAATTGTAGAGATGTCTTTTTGGCACTTGGCTAAGCTTCATACAAAATGCACCTTTGACCAAATTTGAAATAAAAAAATAAAAACACATTGGATTTTCATGAAATTTCTAGCATTTGTTCTTCGTGATCTTCTCCTTTAGCCAATTGAAAAAAATCTTTCTTTTTGTAGTATCATATGCATATTCTATGAATAATTCTATGAGTAATTGTAGAGGTGTTATCAACAATATCATTAGGCATATTCTATGAATAATTCTATGGGTAATTATAGACAGTGGTGTTCCACACTAGCATCATTATGTATTTTCTTTGAGCAAATATGTAAACAATTATTCATTTTCAATTGGTAATATTTAAACAATTACACATTTTTATTGTAATTTTGATTGTCTATTTTTTATTTTAATTTTTTATATAAATTATACGTCTATTTTTATTATTGTAGATTTTTTAATATAAACTTTTTTTTTTCTATTTTTATTGTAAATATTTTAATTATTTCTAAAAATTATTATAAAAGTTTCCAAAAAAGTTGGTATTATATTACACATTTTCTATTGTAGAATCATTATGTTCTATTGCATAATCATTACATATTCTATTTTGTAAATACATGTATGCAATAATACATCATATTTGCTCTTTCACACAATCAAATCTAGAAACGGTGTTATCTCTAAGGGTAGGTCCCCATGCAGCTACTAAACTTATTTTGGCTAGTAGCCGCTACTCAACTTTTCAGCAACAATTTGTGGAGTTGATGCCCCATGGTTATAAAATTTCATTGCTTATTTTTTGAGCTGGTATGTTAAAAACTATTTTTAAACAAAATCATTAATAAAAAATTATTCAGAGAAAAAATAGGAGACAAATACAAAGAGGGAAAACAATTACTCCAACTCTAGATCTCACAGTTCCAATTATATTAATGTTAACTCTAAATATAATACTAACTATTATAATATTCTTAGCCCTAATAAGCATTAACAAAAACGCTAGTTCTAAACCTACTCCTAACCCAAACTGTATTACCAAGTATGATACTAATCCTAACTCCAAAACCTACATCCCATTACTAACTACGTCCATAATCTTACTCTCACACTCACCCTAATATTAACCCTTATGCTAACACTACGTATGATTTAACCCTAACTATAAATTGTACAATCTAATACTACCCACACTAGTACATTTGACATCATTTTTCGATTGTTATTTTCGACCATTAATGAAAATGGTTTAGGTTGGTCGGGGTATAGAAGGAAAAATTTGTTTTTTTTAAAAAACCATGCCCGTGTTCGTCGAACTTTCGACCACTATCATGACGGTCGAATTTTTTACGAATACGTGCATCTTACTTAAAAAGAACATTTCAATTCTCATTTTCACTTTTAACGGTTGCAGCGAGTGCGCGAATCAAACGTTTAACCGATTCAGTGATTTGTATTCTCAGCTTACAAATCACTGAATCGGTTAAACGTTTGATGAGAATCAGCTACAATCACGTAACAAGCTATTCTGAGCTTACAAATAACCGAATCCGTCAACCATTCGATGAGAATCAGCTACAATCTCGTAACAAGCCATTTGGAGCTTAGAATGCCTACACTCGAGGTTAATAGCTCATTTCATTGCTATCTTCCATGGAGTTTGAGGTATGTTAATCCGTGTTTGCTATATTTCATTACCGCGCACTGCATTGTCATTTTCTTGTACTCATCTCTGTTAATGTTGCTTTATATCTTTGATGGATTCTGATCTTGAAGTTAACAGGTTCCCAACTCATTCCATTATAGCATTTATCATTTCGTTAGTTACATATATGAAATGTACCCAATTTAGGGCTTCGGCCTTGAAGCATTAAATCAGTCTCCCCAAATTCTGAGCCTTATGATTACTTGCATACATTACCTTAACTTGCTCCCCTTCCAACAGCATTGGATTCCCGTGGAGGAGATACAAGTTAAGGGTTGAGTCCCATAACAAAGCCAATCGGAATACCTTCAAACATGGTCTGTCGGAGAATGGAACTCTGTGGAAAAAATGTAAATAATACTACACAATCAAACTTAAAAATGCATGAGTATGAATTTGGGGTGCGTTATCCAAAGTGTAAGTTTCTCACTAGTGGCGGACTATGTCTTAACAAAATATTTAACCGCACAATGAACAACAGTCACAGCAAATACATAGTAGTCTAGCAGAACCCGCAAATGTAAATTATGGGTTTCTATAATAACAGGGACTGCATATAGCTCCAAAACACCAGTGCTCGTTTAAGAAAATTGTTCCATAGAAATAATAGATTCCAAGTGGAGATGCATTAGGAACCTTATTGTCGTTCACTGAGATGTAATAGAAGTTCCTTTTCATTCATTATTTGTTTGAACAAGATTAATACACACTGTGCTGAAAGTTAGATGTTGGTATCAGTTGACAGATTATAAGTTTTGAGTTTTCTTGCAACAGTCTAGGTTCTTTTCATAATATGACCATCCCATGAAAATCCAAGGGCCCTGGCTTCATGGGATGTGTTATTCTAACCTGTATAATAGCCTACTAACTCCTGAAATGCAGAAACAATGCAGCATTGATTGACTGTTACGGAACAATGAGGGTTTTGTTACATCTTAGTTATGGAATGGTTATGTTAGGAAGGGAACGATGATAGTTGGTTATGAGGCTAATTCTTTTAACACTGAGGGAACGATGATAGTTGGTTGGAATGGTTATGTTAGGAAGTTATGGGATGGTTATGTTCCCTGTTAGTTGGAATGGTTATGTTATGAATGGTCATAGGGAGTCTCTGTTACAAAACAGTGAGAATAGACTGGTGTATGTTTTTACTGGTGTTTGTTACAAAAAAAGTAGACTGCTTCAATATAAGGTTGGCTTCTGGTATTTGTTGCAGTACTAATTGCAATTGAATGATTTAGTAGTTTTAACATTCTTTTGTTGTGTAATGTTACTAAATTTTTGGCAGCAAACAAGTGCATTGAGTTGTCAAATTTATCTTTTTTATTTTCGTAAGTTTTTTGCTTTTGCAAGTCATTAAGATCTCTCAATATTCTTGTGTTGGTTCTACATTATGTATGTTTTGTAACACTTGACAAAATTGTGATCTTGATAAATTTAGATGTTTTCATGGACTATAATCTTGACGTTACATGCATTTACTTCTGGTCAGTTTTATTTAAGTTGTGTTACCATTTCACATCTTTTAATCAAAATCTAGGTTTTCTCAACAAATACTTTGCAATGGCATTTGAGTCAAAAATCACAATAACGAGTAATAAGGCATTTTAGTTTTAAGAAAATTAACAATTTTATTTAGTTGCACAGTGCAAATACTGCATAAATTTCTCACTTGAATAACATGTGAGTGATCCATGAACCATTTTTAGTCAATAACCTCAATGCTTTGAGGCTAATCCCTTTTTGGATTGTGGCTGAATTAGGTCTCATTCATAATTATGAATAAATAGAATTTATTAGCACCACGTAAAAACAATGTCACAAGGCTTACATTAATGAATTGGAAAGTCTTAAAAGTATGATAGCTATTGCTAATATATACCAATGAGAATAAATGTTCACTGAGTTTGGGATTTCCAATATGTCAAAACTAAATTCATGTGTCTATAGAGAAATTAAATCCTTCCACAATCATGAACAGAAATTGATGCCAGCTCTTCTAGCTTTCTTCAAAAGGCAATTAGATTGATGCAACACTTTGTTCAAAAATAGTATAAAATGCATTTTTCCGTCATTCAAAAATAGTAATTAGAGCTTTTCAAAATTTAACACTTTAAAAGGATAAGTTTTACTTTGTCTTCATCTAGAGGATGGGAATAGCGAACTTACTAATCTCATTCACACTAAAGTGAATACTTCTATAAATAAAGGCATGAATTGGGAGCCTCCAAATTTCATGTTACCCCAGCTTAACAAGCATTATTGCTTTGAATTATTAGCATTTTGTAAGTTAAGGAGTCCTAGTTTTAGACTTTAAGCTCCACAAAACTAATCTGTAATCTTACTTCATCAAATCAAATAACAGAAACAATTCATGCACTAGAGCAAGTTTCTTGGCATTCAAATATTGCATACATAAAATTTGTATTGATTCCACGAAATACAAACTTGGAATCTCTAAAGAAGCAATTCTGTGTCAGGATTCTTAACACAATAGTACCAAGGTTTATACAATTCTTTTGGAAACTAAATGGAAATTGGGGAAGTATAGAAGAACCTGTTAAAACGCATGATTGTGGTTCCTAAGTATGCTCTTCAATAGAATATTAAAATGATATATGATTTTATCCATAACAACATTCTTTTAATGTTACTGTTACACGTTCATTGGATTGCCTTCACTTGAATTAGATACAGACAAGTGAAAACAATTATTTATAGTTAAAATTTTACATGGATGTGCTTAGATACAATGCAACTGATTCAATCCCTCATGTCTAAAACATTACCATCACCTATTTCCATTTCTTTGTAGATTTCTCCTGCCATAGTAGCTGCTCTTCAATCCTCTATTCCCTCGTAAGCCATTAGCACTATCAAAATTGTTGAATGCCATATGCAACCACTCAAGAATTTCTTCCTGCATATAATATTCCTCTATGTTTGTGGTTGTGCTAGCATGGCCACTTCCTCTATGAGTACGAATGCTTCTATATACAACATTATTCCCCATACCATTCATGTGAAAACTTGGGTTGTGAGTGTTTGATAGGCAATTCAAACCCTATGGAAAAGGAAAAAGATTCAGGGAGATTAACATATATGTTGCTGGATATCATCTCTTATCCTACGTTATACAAATAACAATGAGGTGTTAACAATTATACTTCTTTAAAGTCCATGGAACTAAATGAAACATATTATGTTCCTTCACACAGGTTTTCTATCAAACAATTTGAGTCATGCTTACAATATAATATAAAAAATCAATGTTCATGGTTAGGGAGTTCAAATTCTAATGGCTTGCATTAAAGAATCAACAAGGGAACTGGCAAAAAAGAGAAAATCACTAGCCTGAATAGATCAATGTACTACAGAGTACAAATTCATTTCTCATTCACAATGTTTACACACTTCAATAGATCCATCAACAAAGTAGAAAATAAGTTACAAAATACAAAATTCAATCATTGTGAAAATGCATTCACCATCTTACAATAACAGATATACAACAGCATAAAAATGCTCAGAATGCTTAAAGTTTAAATGCAAAAGAATGCTAGAGCTTCAAAAATGCAGGCATTACCAAAACAATAAGAGCGTATACAAGAACATAATAACATTGAGAAGTTAAGAGAATCTTATTCTAAAAGCTACTCCTAGTCATGGTTAAGATTTTCAGTATAAAGTTATTTGTCCAAACAGTTTTCTTATTTCTCACATAAGCACACAAGAACTATCATTTGTACTTCATACTAGCTTTGATTTTTAAACCTAACAAGGCAGCGTGCCAAATTGAATTTTATTTTTCTAAATAAAACGAAGAAAACAAAGCCTTGCCATATAATCATATAACTCAAATGAGTCTCATAAAACTTCTTTATCAATTTCTAGATCACAAGCCATACTAAACTTCAGTCCTCCCATTTAATATAATTGTCTCACACATATGCTCCATCTATTGTCCTTGCACAAGATGGATTCAATGATATGTCGATGGTTGAAAGTTCACAAGGAAAAAGGACCATCATTCTACATCAATAACGATCCTCTCACAGTGCACTACATGATCTGAGATCTGACTCATTCAAACTTATGTGAAATACCTATTCTTAGCTTTAGCCTACAAATTCACCTTTGTGCTTTTTGTCTAAATATACATTGACTTCATATAGGCAGTTGCCCACAGCTTAAGTGATTTTATTGTCTCCACAAAGGCCAGTTACCAGTTCTATAAAGAATTTGTGTTCGCAGATAATCAACCCAGCTGATATTCTCTTGATTTGTAGGAGGGCTGCAATGGTAAACATCAGCAATTACATATGCATCCAAGGTGAGCTATGGTAGTAGCAGGGATGTGGCATGGGACCAGACAGGTGGAAATCTTTAATTGGTCATGTTAGAACAGGCAGATAGTTGCAGGGCCTAAAATCTGCCACAAGACATTGCTCAATGAAATGGAAAATATAGTATCGTTGCAAGTTGGGTTTGGCCATCTTGCCCCTGGCCATTGATCTTGTGTCGACCAAAGATACAACGGTAAATAAAAGGTTTATTACATGACACTTGGTCTCAAAATCATTGGGTGGAGGATAGATACATGGTTGAGGAACATAACCATCCCATAACTTCCTAACATAACCATTCCAACCAACTATCATCGTTCCCTCAGTGTTACATCTCAGTGAATGACAATAAGGTTCCTAATGCATCTCCACTTGGAATCTATTGTTCCTAATGTACCTTGAAACATATGAATCATTCCCGTTTGTGCATCCTCATTTTTTGTCTCATATTCATGTGTAGTTGATTTAAACAATAGAGAAAGTTACCACCACACATCAAACATAATGTGCATTTGATTGAAAGATTGGTCATTGTCCCTATAATGACTGTCCCAGAGTGACAACATTTTGGTGAGTTAATTTGTTTGTGTAGAAGTATGAATGGATTGGCCAGATCAATGGATTGGAATAGTGTGATGACTGTCCCATATCCATTCCACATGAATATGAGATAGACAATGAGTATGCCTTGATAAAATTGTTTGTGAATTCCTTAAAAGAAATTGCCAAAGAATGGTACAAAAATATCCTAGACAGTAGTACTATTTCTTCATATTTCTTCTAAATAGTGTGATGACTGTCCCAACTAGAGAATCACAACTTTATATTATAGGTTCTTCATGGCACCTTTCAACTTGTCCAATTATGCAAATTGCCTTGCCTGGGGCAGCTGTATCTAGTTGTGAGATTTTCATATTAGCAGTTCATATTGCACTATAAAGGTCTCGGTGCAATCCAAAACTAGTTCTCGTACCTTCCACAGTACTAATACCAATCATACAATATAAGAATTTTCATCTACCTTCTTTATACAGGTTTATACATTATTATGTTGTTAAGTGATTGGATACCAAAGTTCTTGCTACCGTATTTTAGGAACATCATTGATGAGACATTCATTTCACAACCCACTCATAAATTTTAATTTTTAAAGGTAAGAATTGAGGAACGTAGAATTGTGTGAAATTTAATGTTGATTTGAGGCATATATTATTAAATTTTTTTGGTAAGTTAGTTCAAACATTAGGTTTTTGGTATTATACATGATGAGCGATGTGTGACTGTAAATGCACACACACAGGCATTGACATTTCAACAGCTAGCAATATGGAGAGTTAATTTTTATGTGATAAAGAGACTTCATGACACATAATATTATAAATACCTATTATAAAGGTAGCTTCGCAGCGTTTATAAATAGCTATTATAAAGGTAGCTTCATAGCGTTATATTGAAACCAACAAACATGTGACCATTCACTCTGGTGGAGATAATTGAGAACGTAAGACTATTATTCATATTTTTCTGATAGAGAATCATAGGTGTGCATGTATAGTTTTTTTAGACAGTAAAAATTGACATTCAAATAAAAAGATATATTGATTTGATGAGTACTTGGCAAGCTAATTTTTTACTTACACTTGGATTTGGATTTGGTTTTGGTTAAAAGAATTAGCCAATAACTTGGCATTTAAAAAAAATACTGAATTAAAAATTTCATTTAAAGCTATTTTCTCTTTCTTTTCCATTGTATTCTTTATTTAAAGTGCTCAATATGTTTGACAATACTACACATGAATATGAGACAAACAATGAGTATGCCATGATAAAATTGTTTGTGAATTCCTTAAAAGAAAGTGCCAAAGAATGGTACAAAAATATCCTAGACAATAGTACTATTTCTTCATATTTCTTCTAAATAGTGTGATGACTGTCCCAACTAGAGAATCACAAATTTATACTATAGGTTCTTCATAGCACCTTTCAACTTGTCCAATTATGCAAACAGCCTTGCCTAGGGTAGCTGTATCTAGTTGTGAGATTTTCATATCATATTTTTCTCAGTAAGAATAGTTGTGGCATAGGATCCTTCAACTATTTGTGGACCCTTTGTCTATCTAGGAGATTTTTGTACCTTGAAACATATGAATCATTCCTGTTTGTGCATCCTCATTGTCTGTCTCATATTCATGTGTAGTTGATTTAAACAATAGATTTGTCACTGCAATGAGAAAGTTACCACCACACGTCAAACATAAGGTGCATTTGATTGAAAGATTGGTCATTGTTTACAAGACAAAGGGTCCACAAACAATTGAAGGATCCTATGCCACAACTATTCTTACTGAGAGAAATATGAGGGCTTCTAGCAAATATGTTAAGAGATCAGATATGAAAATCTCACAAGTAGATAGATTACTAGTATTGGAAGTACTATGGACTTGTAGAGGCAATTTAACAGTTCAGTAAACTAAGAAATGAGTTGTCATTATGGTAAGCCACAAGAATGGTCTTGGGAGTATTATTGGAGGTGCTTAACTTTGGAAAGTTACCATGTTAATGTCATTAAAAAAATATAAAAATTTAAGGCCTATGAGATTTTATGATAATGTTCTATTTGAAATAGGGTGCTCAAGTTAACAATGAAATAAAAAAATCCATGCTTGTATTCATATGATTAGGAGAGCTTTCTTTGTGTTTTCATTACTTAAGAGCAGCCTATATATGGAGGTAAGGAGTCCTACAATGTTATTCAGTTTCCCTAGTTATTTACCTGATTTTATTTATTTAAATCTACTCTTTACAACTGTTTTTCTATCTATACACCCTCTATTGCTATTGTAATTTGGTATGATAAATGTCCCTTTGCGTTGAGAAAATTATAGTTGAGAAAATGGTTGTTCAATAATGATTTGTATCTGCAGGTTGCAAACAAATCATCCTTCTTCCACCAATGAGTCATTCCATTCAAGAAAGACCATGTCTGACGATATCAACGCACAAAAAAATAGGGAGACAATTGCTAGATTGTGGTCTAACTTAAAAAGAAAAGGTGATGGAAAATGTTATTGTCCTTGCAAAATTTGTAAGGGTTTAAAGACTCGAAGATATCTAATCAAAATAGCTGAGGAACATTGTAGGCAACATTGTCACATTGAAGGGGGAAACAAATTTCGTCCATAAGTATGTATTTTAATAATTTATAAAATACATAAGACATGATTTGATGATGACATCATGGTCATGGTTAATATAAGGTCATCATTTTCATATAGGTCAACGTCCCTGAGTTTCATGTTATGGACCATGACAATCTGGAGAATGTGGATTTCCAAATGAGGGAACATGGAGGTGTGAATATAGAAGTAGAAGGTAATGATACCATGGAAGAAAACCATGATGATGAAGAAGATCACGATGATCAAGATGATGATGATGATGATGATGTTGACACAGAGCTTGATGTACCTATACTTGAGAAGGCACACAAGCCCCTCTATGAAGGCTCCGAAACAAATCTTCTTGCCGTTGTATTGTTGTTGGTGAACTTGAAGGTTATGAATGGTTTATCCAACGTAGCAATGACACGTATGTTAAGGTATGTCATCTTTTTTCATTATTTTAGTTGTAATTCCCTTACAATTAACATTGGGTGAATCGTGTAGCAATTAATATTTTTTAAATTAACAAATTATATTTTTGGTCGTAGGTTGATAGGTGAGTGTTTGTTACCACCATCAAACATTCTACCTCACTCGTACTGAGAATTATCTGCCATTATGAAAGATATTGGAATAGAGTATCAAACAATACATGCATGTCTGAATGATCATATTATATATCATAAACAACATGAATTTGCAACAGAATGCCCTATTTGTCATATTAGTAGATATCAATCAGATCGAATAACAAAAAAGGTGCCTCGCAAGGTTCTTCGGCATATTCCCATTATTCCACGTCTGCAATGATTATTCAGGTGCAATAGCTTGGCACAATTTATGGATTACCATGCACGCAATAGAAGTCAAGATGACATTATGCGAATGCCTGCGGATGGTTTGGAATTTAAGGAAATAGAGAAAAAATGGCCACACTTTAAAGAAGAACCTCGTAATCAAAAGCTTTCATTGGCAGCAGACGGTGTCAATCCTTTTGGAGAGATGAGATCTACTTACTCGGTGTGGCCTATTTTTGTTATCAACAATAACATACCTCCTTGGTTGTCCATAAAGAGGGAGCACATAATGTGGCACTGATTGTTCCAGGTATTTTTTGATTTAATGGTCATCTAAATTAATTTATTATTAATAATCCATCAAAATGGTCATAATAATTATGTAATGTTTTTGTTCATTCAACTAGGTAAGTACCAAGTTAAAGATATCAATGTATATATTGAGCCCCTTATCGACGAGTTGATGGTGTTATGGAATGAGGTTACTATGTATGACATCTCTAGACCAATAGGTCAAAGACAATTTCAATTTCATACAATGCTTGTATGGACAATACATGATGCCCCTGAGCTAACACATTTTTGTGGTATGTTCTCTTCTTAACACCTCTTTTTTGGTATGTTATAGTGCCAACACAAATTTAACACATTTAATCCAATTATACATGATCTTGTAGGTCTTTAGACAAAGGGAAAATTTGCATGTCCAGTTTGTGGTCCAAAGACAAAATCTTGTCATTCAAAAAGTTTAAGAAAGTAGGTGTTCGATAAGAATAGACACTTTCACCACAGAAATCATAAGTACCAAATTATCAAAAAACATCTTTTCAATGGCAAAGAAGAGACTACATCAAAGCCACGAAGAATGACACCTCACCTATGGAAGTCGGCATACAATAAAATAAATCGTCGAGGTAATGTCATTCCATTTGATGGTTTTTGTTTCAAATTTATATTTTGATATTGTGTTTTGTTTATTGATGATGTAATTGATGCTTGTGAAGGTCATCAAGGCATCAATGACCAACTTCCAAAAGGACTAAAAAGTTATCCTACGCAATTTACTAGGTTTTCGTACTACAAGAAACTCCCAATTGTGCATTTGTTTGATCCTATGC
Organism: Chamaecyparis obtusa; assembly: GCA_027943335.1. NCBI lineage: Eukaryota > Viridiplantae > Streptophyta > Pinopsida > Cupressales > Cupressaceae > Chamaecyparis > Chamaecyparis obtusa. The sequence goes on along the minus strand of BSBK01006991.1, from coordinate 548,452 downwards.
ATATTAGAAAGAATATAACAGAGACATTATGGAAAATCTTGGATGGAAGGTGTGACAAAGACCAAATTGTCAAAATTTGTAGTGACATTGAAGAATCCAACCATGCAATGAAAAATGGCATTCGATCAAATAACAATGGAGACCAGATTGATACAAGTGCCCTTAGTTGGTTATTGTCGGTGCAGCAGAGCAATGCTATAAAAGAAGTCATAAAAAAAATATGATTTCCCACAGGATTTGTTGCAAACATAAACGATCTCATATCAAACAAAAGTGAATTTGGGCCAGGGATGAAAACACATGATTGGCATAGATTTATTAAGGTAATTCATGTTATTTTGTATTCACTATATATTTGTATACTGCATGTAGTTTTCATTGCATTCTTTTATAAAATATTGACAATATCATTTTACAAATATTGCAGTACGTTCTACCTCTATCTCTCCCACACCACTTCACCAACAGTGTCAAACAAGTTATATATGATTTTGGAAAATACATGAGGTGGTTGTCATCTAAAGAAATCAATAAAGAAGATATAAAATATTGGAAGAGAAAAATTCCTCTTCTTATGTGTGAAATCCAAAAGTGTTTACCTTCAACTTTTTTCAATGCACAAGAACACTACCTCATACATCAAGTTGAAGAGATTGAATTGTGTGGACCTGTACCAACTAGGTCAATGTGGATGGTTGAGAGGCACTTTAAATTTTTGAAAGGCTTGGTTTGACAGAGAGCACATCCTAAGGGTTCTATGGTGGAGGGATATATGGTATACCAGACCATGGTGTACATTAGTGAATATATTCCTAAATTTGCAGCAAATATCCATGTAGATCGTATTTGGGATCCCAACTCCATTAGCAAATTCAAAGGGGAGTACTTGATGGGCAAAGGTAGATTGAGGAAAGTGAGAGGTAAATCTAAGATGCTATTGTAGTTAATTAATTCTTATAAATCTTCAATATAAGCTATTTATAATTGGTGTATTTTTTTGATACAGTTGGTCGAGAGTGGGATGCAATACATTTGTATATTGCAAACAATCTTGATTGGATGACGGTATGGATTGAACGATGTCAACAAAATGGTTGCTCATTAACATGGGAAGGTGTTGCTTCATTGGTTAGAGAAGCTCATCGTAATGGAGATTCCAATGTTACGCCAATGGTAATTGATCTAGCACATGGTTTAAGAGGTGGAGAGGTACGTACAAATTTATTAATGATCATGACTCGATGTATGTTTCGTATCAACTCACGATACAAATAATTTACACATGCTTGAAAAATTGCAGGTCAAGCACCACAAAGCTATGTACTATCATGGCCACAAATTTTGCATAAAAAAGTTGGATGACACAAAGAAAACTTGTGATTCTAGGATAACTGCAGTTTTCAAGGTCACCAATATATCATCTAGAAATGACATACATCCTCAACAATCTCAAAATCAATACTATGGCATCTTGGATGATATAATTCAGTGCGACTTTAACTCCTTCAAAGTAGTTCTATTCGTCGTCAAATGGTACAGGTTACGACTAAATCAAAATGATCCAGATAGAACTGTTATTCAACATGATAATAGATTTACAATGATTAATACAAAGTCGTTTGAGCCAATTGGAGATGAGCCCTATGTTCTTCCAAGCCAATGTGAGCAAATGTTTTACTCAGAGGTTCTACATAAACAGGGTTGGTCATTTGTTGTTAGACATGATCCAAGAGGAAGGCCGATAAAGTATAATGTTATGGAAGAAGAAGATATTGAAGATGATGAAGATCGAGATGATGATGATGATGATGATGATGATGATGATGGTGATGGTGATGGTGATGGTGATGGTGATGGTGATGGTGATGGTGATGGTGATCATGGCGATGATGATGATGGTGATGGTGATGATGGCGATGATGATGATGACGACGACGATGATGACGATGATGATGATGATGATGATGATGATCAATGACATAATTGAAATGATCAATATAATGATTGACATGATTTATTGCTTTCAATTGTAATGATTACATATTTATTGTGTTCAATTCTAATGATTACAACATATGTGATTTATAATTACCAATGTTTATATTGTGTTTGATTATCACCCTTTTTGCAAACAGGCAATTGACTACAGACATCGTCACCCCTTATGTTGACGATCTTGCATTCCATATATAAGGTAAATTTGTTCATGTTTACGATGTTGCATATTGTTCATGTTGTCTTCTAAGTTATTTGTAGCATACATATCATGTAATTTTTAGCTAACTTAAGATAAATGATTAACATATGCATGAAATTTGACCCCTTTGGCTTGGATCGTGCACAGTGACATGGATCAATAGGTATAAGTCAATAAATAGACATAATTTTCTTATATTCTTCTTGTTTATCACTGAGCACGTATGTTATAAATAGACATATTATATAATCATTTAATGTATATATAGACAAAGAAGAACTGTATAGAAATATAATTATATAATCACTTTCAACGTAGTACATTTTATATCTCTCACGTATAGACAAAGAAGAACCGTACGTATGGGTCACGACTTGATTATTCTATATATATTATTTATATATTATCAAATTTTCATTTGAAGCGGGGACGTGACAATATCTCATTTGATGGATTACAGGACCCACCAAATAGGTACTTGTCAGATCTATCTACATCAAATGAGGGAAATGAGGGAATGGTAGATGAAAGTTCTACATGTAGTACGACTAAAATAGGGAGATCAACTAGAGGTCAAAAGATTAGAAAAAAATTTGATAAACGCATGCAATTTTTCCTTGCTAATGGGGGGTCATGTTCTTATGATGATGAGACCAAAGGCGACATCAAGGTTCCCTTTCGGTACACACACATTGAGAAAGAATGGGTACCCAATGAGCTACCTCCAATTAACACTAATTTTTGTGTTAATGAGAGGATATATCGCATTGCTCCATCCTCATTACATGGTTTGGGCCTATTTTCCATGGATGGGATAAAGGTATGTTACACCAAAGTTATTGAATTGTTCAAGTATGTTGGTCCGTGTTACAATTACAATGATTGGATGCAGATTGTTCAATATAAAAAAGTATGCGTAGGTATGCACTATCAGCTAATTATATACAATGGAAAGAAAATGATCAAAGTAAAAGATTTGCAATGTACATTGATGGGAGACCAAAAGAAACAGGTAATATTGTGGGTTTTATAAATAGTATGCGACCTTCCTCAACTAATAAGCAACCCAATTGCATATTTGAGGCGCGTGAGGGGAATCAAGTTTTTGTATGTGCGATAAAATCAATAAGTGTAGGGGAAGAACTGCTAATAGATTACCATTTAAATTGCATAGATACAAACAAAGTTACTATCTTGAGGGTGGTAAGTACTATATACTATTTTATTAATAAGTTTTTTTTTGCTAAGTCTATTGCTTTCAGTTCGCTGAAGTTTTTATGTTTAATCTTTGTCACAGGACAATATGGATCCCGCACATGATAGAGGCCACGAGGATGCTCCTCCCACCCATTCTTCAGCAAGGGTAAACCTTATTGAAATTGTACAAATTAGATAGTTGGAAAATGTTATATTATTACGTTATTTTATTTACGATTTTGGAGTTTTTATGATAGTTTTACTAATATTCCTGTCACAATTTGATGTTCAGGATAGGGGAAAAGCACTTGCAGTAAGTACAGAGGCAATAGCTACCCCTTCTGATGATGATATTGTGAAAACACCCAATGTAACAATTATGTTGAAGAAAAAAATTAAAAAAATCAATTTAGAAATAATGAGAATTTTGGATGAAGCAAATATTCCAACCGAGGAGATGATGAAGAGGCTATCTGATTTGAGAGCGCAAGCATGTCGTTATGAAGTAAGTAGTAATGAATCTTTAGTTATAACAAAAGTTCAATAAAGGTTTATATTTTATACTCTTTTATGTTGTGAAGTAAAATATATAATATGTGTTCTTGTTACAGGATTTTTTGGCAACTGATCTAGAACTTGGTCAAGGACAACGCGGTGAGGCCAGTACTAGCAGAGCTTCGGCCGCCACTAGTAAAATAATCCTTTACTTGACAAGTTACAAAGAATTTTTTATTTGGAACATTCAAAAACTTGTTAAGTTAACTCTTACTTTTATTATTTCAGGATGTCTTTGCTAACAATGTATTGTTTAGGTCATCAAGTGCAGGAGACTCCTCCTAGGAGGTTGACAGACTTCCATTCGAGATTGCCGAGTGCAATGTCAGCAACAAGGGGCATGCAAACATCGACGCCTTCACGATCTATTCTAGCTAGTAAATCCTTGTTTTCCTATATTTGGTTTTGTGTTAATTATGAGTTGATAATTTGTACTTTAATCTTGGGTGCATCACATAGTGGATTATTTTTTTAGAGTAGGAGATACACTGGTGGCACCATCTGGTATGCCAGATATAGATTAGAGTACATGTATTGGTGATAATTCATCATCATTTCCTGGAGCTACCCATGTTTCTAGCACAGGAGTTATGTAGACGTCATTGTTGATTGACAATGATGAATCGATGCCTTTAAAATGTTCTAAGCTTCCAGGTACTTTAAATAATTATTTTTTATATTTTAATATGCATTTACCTATTCATAACAAGCTTTGGATTGATTATCCCATGACATTTTTTGCAGGAAATGATTCATTTTATAAGAAGCTTTATGACCTCGCACTGCAAATATTCGGGCCCACCATACGTACAAGGTGGAACATCATAAGTGAACTAACTTTATCCCACTATGTTTTTTTTCATATTATTAATTGGTACAACATTTTTCCTTTCATTCAGGTCTTTTCTTTTACTAGCTATATCTAACAATTTTGTGTTTTTTCTTAAAAGGTGGAACTTGCAAGAAAAAAAAAAAAAAGATCAGCTCATTAAAGATTTAGAGCATGAGTTTGGTAATAATATTTTTGTTCAAAAGATGGTGTTAGAAAGAGCTTGCAAACATCTTAAGACTGTGAGGGACTCATATAGAAAGAGTCTCGTCCAGAACCCAAAGTATGAGTGTCCTCCCTTTATTCCAGTGAGGGATTGGAATGAGTTCATTTTGGATGCAAAGGAGAAAGGGGATGCTCAAAGAGGAATTACACCAGCAAATGCGAGAAGGTATGCAATAGTATTAACTACTAGTACATTAATGTAATAATGCACTAATTAGTGATCTTTATATTTATATCATCTAACATATTTCAAACTTTTCATAGGTTGCAGGACACATCAAAGGCAACAAGGGCCAGGCTGGAAAAGATTGGGCAGCACAGACTTGGCTCTGGTGGATATTCAAAAATTAAAGCACGAATTATAAGTAGCAGTAAATGAATTGCAGAGAAAAATTATTTATAAAATGCAAATAATTTTGTTAATTAATAAAAAAATGCAGGGCTCTGATTTTAATTTAGAGGCCACGGAAGAACACAAAAAAATTGCCTTCAAGGAAGGCTATGAAGTCATGGCTGAATGCCTACAACAAGCTTCCACTGGCCCAACCGAAGAGTCTCCTACATCATGTGCACAGGTAAATATGCCAAAAAATATATTAGAAATTGAATACTTGAGTAACAATCTATTTGATAATAATGTGCATGACATTGCAATGCAGCCTCTTAATCGTGACACAGATCATACACCGCATCATGAAGCCCCTGATGTGCATCGTACTATCCATGGAGGTGCTCATTTGCTATTTAAAATTAATTATGTAATTATTAATACACTTTAACATCTTAAATTGAACTTGGTGTAACCTTTTTGTGTATATTTTAGAGGATACATAATCATGTCGTGCTGAACAAGTGCCGAAGGATGTTCAGACTGATCACCATGTAGATCATGTGGCACATTCAGGTAAAGAAAATCTATGTTTTGTTCTTTTAAATTAATTTTTTGATTTATAGTTCTTTTACTTAAATAAATACTCGTAATTCACTAATATAAAATGGTGTGAATTTAACTCATGAAGTAGTTGTTATTGCAGTGCACCCCCCTTTGGCGCAGCAGCCTCGTGTTCCTAAATAGATGAGGAGGAGACATGTGTTGGAATTAGAACCAGTAGAGGAGGGGAATGATGAGGACATTGATCTTCCTCTTAGAAATTACATGATTAAAAAAAATAGCAAGAAACCCAAAAAGAAATGATTGTAATTAACATTTTTTGCTAATGAAAGAACGTTGTCTTAATGGATGTAATTTTGTACTAGTAATGTTGATGAATGATGTGTTAATGAATTCTTCATGAATGTTGTGTGTTAATGAATTATTCATGAATGTTGCATGTTAATGAATTTTGTGTTAGTGAATTATTCATGAATGTTGTGTGTTAATGAATTTTATGTGTTAATGAATGTTGTCATGTGATTATAATGATTGAATGTTATATTTCAAAAATGGATGAATGAATGAATTTTATTAAATGTTAATGGGGAATTTAGAGTGATGTTAGGGGGGGGAGGGGCCAAATGAGCTTCCACCTTCACGTGGTTGGCCTTGTTTAGTAGAGAATATTAAACTATTCTCGAAACCAAGTGAAGCTCAAACTTTAAAGATAAGCTTAGAGTTAATAGTGACAACCAATTAGCAAGTCGAAATGAAGTTCTTCGTTACAAGTACCTTTTTAGTTTTTAAAGCACAATGTCATGTTTTAATATTGTGTAGTTTTTTTCTTAAGTCAAAGTATTCTTTTACTATAAGAACATAATTTATGACCATTTTAGTAACTATTCTAACATCGCTTTATGACAAATCCTATTTTGGAAAAGATGGCGATAAGTAGTGCTATCTATTCCTTGGGAGATTGGATTGCATAGGTCTGTATCTCAAAATCATTTGCATGTGGTAGAAATGCATACTTACAACCATTTCATTCTACATTTAAAAACATTGATGACACTCTAGACATAAAATAATGCTCATGCTGTTGACTTGACAGTGCTATGAAGGCAAACCAATTTTTGAATTTGAACGAAACCGGATGTTTAGATCTGGTCTCCTTGGATTTAGTCTTCATGGTTCTTTGTCTCATTATTACTATCATCCTAGTGAGGTAACACCTTTGCCTTCTTTCTTAGTCTCTTACAGTTCATACTTGTTTAATTTTAATAATTTTTTAGTTCCTTGCAAAAAGGGTATGAGAAACAAATATGGTTATACAGGCTCTATTTCCTTTCATTGAACTTGATGTTATGATTTATCATTTGACATTTTATTATTTTGATGTTGAACTTGAAGCATATGATGATACGATGGTATGATCATGATGCTATGATTACAAGTTTATGGTGTTTTTGTTGTTTATATGATATTATGTGACATTCTAATCTAGATTCATGATTATAGCCTATATCCATTCATAATGTTTCTCCAAATCATCCCTTTATTTCTGCATCTTTGCTATCAATTTGTCTGCCATCTTCTATTGAGATTATGGAGATAAGTAAGATCAAGGTTCATGAACTTCTAGAACTTACTTTCTCCATGTGGACCTTGTGTGAGTAGACATGCAAAATTTGAAGAAGGATTTAGATGAGCAACTCCAATACCACTAGGATTTGATAGACAATAATGAGGTGCTTTGATGCTATTGACCTGAGGCCAAGTACTTGTGCTTGAAGGACAACACACTCAGACCAATTTAACAGAAAAGAATAAGCTATTGTTATCATATATAAATGTCTAAGTATATGTTTGAATATGTATAACAATAAACACTTACATTGCTATCAATATATCTTTTTATTTGAATAATACCAAAAACCTAATGTTTGAACTAACTTACCAAAAAATAATAATAATATATGCCTCAAATCAACATTAAATTTCACACAATTCTACGTTCCTCAATTCTTACCTTTAAAAATTAAAATTTATGAGTGGGTTGTGAAATGAATGACTCATCAATGATGTTCCTAAATGATGCAGAGGGAAGGGTGGTGGTATTCAAAACACAATGAAAGTTGATAATTTCAGGGGTTTAGGCACTATCAATCAACCATAAATGCTACAATGATCTAACTTGCTAAAGCCTTCTACCACACTCCTGAATGATGATTGTGATCTTATAGACTGCCTAATACTTGGATTCAGAGGCTTTTAGGACTCTATCTCAATTCCATACTCCTATTTCACAAAGCTTTCTCAAATTGGACTCAAAAGTCTAACAGGCTGACAACCAATCCTGCAGCAGACTTGGAACATGAATAACTCTACCTTTCCTCAAAACACTAGACAATGTGATGAAATTTAGGGATACCCTTTTCTTAGTTCATTAACATATCAGAAGCTTTTACACTATTGTTTTGGACAAACGCCCCTGTTCAGCACTGTTACCTTGATTCAATGCACCAAAATTCACTGGTTTAACAAAGGAAGTACTACACAACAGTCTCCTAACAGTCCCAAATCCTAGAAAATGTTTGTTTATGTCATAAATGGATCAAATCTAAAAGGGTTTAGCCTCAAGGGCTCTGCAACACCAAAACCCACAATTTATGCCTTCAAACCCCTGTTATCTAGGGCTTCCTCAAGCTTCCGGTTCTACACACTCCTGCAATGAATTGAAGATGGATTCACCATCAAGTGAACATCATATAATCTTCTCAAACCCAAAATACATCCTTTGTTTGGCTAGATTTTCCACTGTTATACTTGACATCCATTACACTATTTTTCCACCATATTCTGCACTGTGATCACGCTTATTCCACCTGATTCTGCATGTGAAAAATTAGAAGCATAATAATACAAATTAAAAAATGGTCATTCCATGAATTAGGCCTGTGTATTCATGGAACGAATCTAAACATTATTTCTAAACCTGCTGCACAGAGAGTTAAGATAAAAGAACGTTGTTCAAAACAACAAGCGTGACAACAAGTTCAATGCAATAATAAACACATTCCAAATCATCATATTGAATGAACAACCTTGTTAATTCATTGACACATCAAAACAAATCAAATTGAGATTCTCAGGAATGAATAGACTCGCAAAAATAGAGGGTTTTATTGTTGTGTATTCACCAGTCTTTACACAAAAATCTGCCCTCTGTCCCATGACAGAGACTCCCTAAATAAGACTCCTTAACGAATAACAGAACTTCTTAAAACTACTTCAACCACCTTTCATCAATTAGTTGAATGATTTGATCTTTAAAATAGTAACCAACTCAAACTTCCCGCTAAAGCCCTAAACTAGCCGTTGTTTACTTAAATATTTGAAAATTCAAATAACCAAATGACTGCATTTGAATATTTTAAACAATAAGCCCTTTCTTAAAGACTTAATAACCTATTCTAGACTCTTACAAATAACTATTTCATGAGCAGTGTTTTTCGTCAATGGTAATTTGAAGATACATCTTTAAATATGATTTCGTTGCTCCTGCTTTCCAAGGATGGAACATCCTGAACAGTTCTAATAGTTTGCAGATACACAAAAATGGAATACTGAATTTCATATATGTTCAAAACAAAACATGAACGTAGAAATAACATTAAAAATGTCATCTAGAAATTTCATATATGGACAAGAGAAATAAAAAAAATGGCGATCACATTCTCCTATGAGTTGATTATTGCTAGCAGAGTTTAGAAAGAAAAATATGTTGTAGTAAGTCTCCATTATGTCACAATCAATCATAAGTCATTGCATGTATAAACTGAATCTTAAACATGTTGCTAGCAGTGTTAGTTTCAGTTTTTGTAGTTTGTTAGAGTTGGATTTTATTAGGTAGCTAATTAGTTTAAGTTAGTTGTCAAGTTCAGATCCAAGTTTGAAGAAATTGTGCCCTTTAAAGACTACATGTAGCATGTAATCTTCTTCAATAAAATATATAGACAATTTTATTTGTATGCATCTTGTCTTTGTACTACTTAATATCAAAAAACTCATACCATAATTTAGGAGAGCAAAAGGAGATCATTTTTCTTGACAAGAAAAGAACTAAAGCATTTATATTAGTTTTCAAAGTGAAATTTACATTGTTAGAAGACTACAATCCTCAATCGTCTCATGCCTTCTCTCTTTGGAAATCCCAACCAATGGGCTTTGGATTTTCACCTTGTTCTCATTCATGTTTTGTGGACATGCTAGTTCTGTACACGGGAATGTGCTTTTGAAATCACATTTACAAGCTCAATAGAACTTGACCATAAATTAGACACATGTTTCACTGTACGTGTGTAGTGAGCGTATTTGTGCAGTATATAACAATGCACTACGTATTGTCAGGGAAACTACAATAATGATGCTTAGAAAGGTCAAAGACTAAGGTATGAACCTTCTTGAGGGAGAATGCAACAATATTAAGAATTTTGTAATTGGTCACAAACCTTCCTCTATCCTCAAACACCCTCCATAGGAACCTACCTCCATCCTGATGCAGAGCTCGGCAATGGAAGGATAAATGAGCCCAAACACAATCTAAAATTTGATATTGACAGAATAATAATGTCAATTCAAACCATGGATAAATGGTAACAACTGAATCTGTTATCAATAATACCAATTGATGTCTCGAGTTCTACCTTTTCTTTGCCATTCTTGGTTATCCTATGACAGTGGACACATAGTTTCCTTATGGGTTCATCACCTTTTTACTACTGTCAGGGTCGGGTTCAACATATGGAAAACTTGCACCACCTTTAGCATCATTCAAATACCAAACACCACCATCTAAGGATCTTTGAATCCTTTAATCATTCCTCGCTGTCAAATCGGTCATCACAGTCCATCTGACTACTGATTTACCACCTTGCACTGAATAACCAAGACCTTGCATTATCTAGCAACAGTTAATAATTCATCAGCTTACCGATGTCCACATTCGACACCAGACTGAACTCAGATGAAATGAAATATAGACTATTGAAAATTTATGAAACTTTCCCTATCAGTTTCCACCATTCCCTTCACGATTGTCATAAAACAGAGATCTTCAAAAAATTGTTTGTTAATAACAAACGTAACTGATTCAAAAAACATTAAACTCCAATAAACCGATACCAAGAATCTTATCAAACTTCAAATAAAACAATGAACTCTCAAAATGAGATTGTTATCAAAACATTCATACCGATCTTGAAACCGAATTGCATATAATACAAGTTTCAATACAACACCGCTACAAAACATTATTAATTCATTCCTCATTATTCGAATCATTCAAAAATTTTGAAAATAGAAACTATAAACAAGAGGATGAAGGATCGAAGGATAGCCAATCATTTTCTTTATTATTCCTTCCTTCGTTACATAATTTCTTTCTCCTTTCACCGATTCTCAATCACCTACTCTACCACTACTCTATCAGTTTTTCAAAGTGTAAACATAAAGAACTTTCAAAATCAATTTCAACCGAAAACTAACTCTGTAATATAATCGAATCTCTAACGTAATGATTTCTCTAATGGTTTTCATCACTGATTAGAGTAAGCCCTAATGAAATGAGAGACACTAGAATAGTATCATGGAGTTGACAATGAGGTTGTCAACTTCGCGATTTTACAAACCTGTGATTTTACAAACCCTTTATTTATTATGTCTTAGACTACTAGGATTTAACCCTACTTGAGTCTCATTCTCAATTACATCATGAAGGCACAAAAATAGCTTACTAAGCCATGTTACAATATAAATTATCTTCATATAATCCAAAATCTTCAAAATATTGCTAGTCGTGAGATGCACCTGCATCATACTCCCGGGGACACAAAAATTCAAGTCCCATTGAATTGCCATAAGCTTCTTCCAAGTTTTCCAATTTCATGAAGGCAATAATGGAATCATAAAAATGACTGAATTGATGCCTCTCCGCACAACATACTGGTGCCAATCTTCATGGCGAATACCCTTCTTGGCATGTGTAGTGGCACGTCCCTGGAATTTTGGAAAAAATACATTAGACATAATCAAATAGAGTTCTATAACTTGGTAGATCACTTCCACATCCATACTTATGAGTTCATTATCTCAATTCCTCAATCCAATCTAATCAGACTTCAAATACCCTCCTGGGTTACCTAGTGTACCTAGCACCTCCACCATACCAAAATCTCAACCAAGCTTCTCATACTGACCCTAACACCTTGGATCATCTTATCATGGTACATTTGACATGTTTCAACTCTTCACCAACTCCAAACAACCCATCTTTCATCATTATTCACTATAGCCCTTCTAGGCCTACCTAGTAGCCCTATCCAGACAAAAATCTGCAATTTCCATGAAATGTTTCCAAACAACCTGGTAAAGTAATTATCTTTCCAAGTACCCTTTTGGGAGTTACAAAACCCATCTCAACCTCAAGACTTCATTCCTTGACCGGTGAACCTTTCTACTGCTACTTGCTCTCTTTCCTAGGCCTAATTAGCCCCCTTTATCAAAGCAACCCTATACTCCACTACTCTCCAAGACTCTATGACCTTAAATAGTCTTATATTAGGTTTCCAAACCACCAATTTTCTACTTTTCTTGGTCACACTACTCACCCAACTCCCAAACCATTAAACCCTTGTTCCTAGGGTCATAAATCTAGGGCTTTGTGGCAAATGCCCTTCCCAGCAACACACAAGTACAAATATGGTTCAAACACTCTCTAATACATCCCCCTAGACATATTCCACCATCACATTCCTACTCCAGCCATCAAATTACTCCTGTCCACCACTTGGTGCTTTCCAAGTGCACCTTCACTATGTGTTCACCAGTCACTCACTGTTCTTTCACTTTGCGCTCCACCCTGCATCAAACTTCCATAATGTACATATAATATAATTAGACATCTCCCATCCAAGTCACAGAGATCACAAGGATGGGAGTGCCCTTACATAGTTAAGGTCTTCAAAACAGACCGTTGACTGTACCCTTAAGGAGCCAGTCTTTGTCACTACACCAGATAGTTTCTTGGTGTTCTCAAGGAAAAATAATGTAATGGAAATAATAAAAATTAAAATCCCAAACAAATAAACATTTTACATCCACACAAAGCAGAGATCATGCTTAGAACAACACACTGGTGTCTTGACTGTCCACGGAACAATGAGTTACTAATTTGCAGAGAATTAAATTTTATTCATTCCAAAAACCTTTCACTTCATGCCTTTTCATATTCAATATAATCTCTCCCCTCTAATCACGTGGAATAACCTCTAAATAGACTCCATCTTCTCCCTCAAACCCGACAGCAACCTCTTAACTATTTGTAACTGTCTACAACAGTCAAAACTGACTGTTCACAACATGAAATACTTAGAGATTTGTTGTCAAGTTGACAACAAAGTTGTCAACTCGACAACCTACACATATAATGCCAAAACTAAAGACTTCTAAAGGTTTTAATGATAACCTTTATCATCCTATAACCTTTACTAACCCAACTAACCCCATTAAGCCCATTTTAGGCCATTTTTGCCATTAGAGGCAATTTACAAAATCTTGCACTTTTAGTGCTTTTAGCATCATCTAGAGGCTCTATTGGCCTTATTAAAACTATTAAGACCCTTATAGGTCAATTCCATTAACACCTAACCTAGGATCAACCCTTAGTCCATTCCTAGTGACCCCTAGGTACTTTTGAGACTTCATAATGCCATTAAGGCTTACATTAAAGCTTTGATTACAATATGATCAACATGTGATCAAAATACCACTTCAAGACCATGATAGGCCTTATTACATGTCTTGATGACCTTTGAAGGCCATTTGTCTTCCACTCCTCCCCGAGATCCATCAGTGTCCCTATGGCTCATCCTACCTCCTGCTTGTGACCTTGGTGCTCCTGCACCACACCCTCAACCCCCTCTATCAAGTCCTATCCAATGCATAGATGTTATAACTATCCATGTCAGTAGATCCTGCTTGTTGTTTATAGATTCAGCGCTGATCTAAAGGTGGAGCAGGGTTGCTTCTAAATTATGACACTGTCTTTCATCTTGCTTTGACATATGTTTAACCATTACGATAATTTAGTAGTGCATTCTCTTCTATTAGGAGTCAAGGTGGATATTTAGGGTGCAATAGCAAAGCCCAAAGGACAACAACTAAAGGTGTTTCAAAAATGCCAATTAAGGCTCTACGGAGTGACAGTGGAAGCGATTGGATAGAGGAATGGGACACTTCCCAAATTTGCAAAACTTTAAAGAGACTTACCTTGACACACTTATATAAGGAAATGAGAAATCCAACTTCCTTATAAATGGAACAGTGAGCCTACATAAGCAAGGGCTGATAGATCTTTCTTTGTAACCTAGGAAACAGAGATTCAACAATTATAGAGTTCAAATAGTAAAGAAGGAAATCAATTTATAAGGTGAATCCTGAAATGAGGATCGGCAGGAGTAAAGCTTAAGAGCTCTCTTGCATTTAGACAGGAAACTAGGAACATCTATTTATATGATGTATAATTTTGGAAGTGAACTAGGGTATTTCTGCATGCTTCAGCTGGCATTTTCTAGTTATTTATTCAGTTTCCATTCAATTGTTTTACGTGCATTTAGACATTTTGATATATATTGTCTTTTGTATACTTCAAAGCATATTGTGGGGTATTTATTAATAGGAGGGGCTTTTGAGATATGATCTGGGATCTATGTGAACATGAAATCTATTTCCATTATTTCAAGAATGGCTTGGTAATTACATATTTCTTGTTGGCCTCCAAATAAAAAGGTCTCACATTGTAGATGGGAAGTTGTTCATATCCATTTTTTCGCAATTGTGATGATATATTTTAGTTGTCCTTGTGTCAAAAATATTCAGTAGTAATACTATTATATATTTTTTAGCTGTTTGATCCTGATTGTCGTTTGTCTTAAAGATGTCAACTAGAAGTATGACCTGATATGTTGCTAAATGCTAAGTGATAATGAATTCTATGAGGTCACACTTATAAACCTAATGACAAATATTTATTATTCTATGAGGTCTTGCATATATGTTGCCATGGCTATCATCTAGATGTCAGAACTTTATAGGATAATATAAGATGACGAAAGCAATGATTCATCATTGAGATTTTAACAGCATTTCTGACAAACTAAAGGTAACACTGGGAATTGCCCACAATGTCTTGGAACATTTTAGTTTAACATAAATATTTAATTTTGTAGGAAACGGGGCCAAATATGTTGGGAAATATTGGATTACAGACACTGAATCATTGGAAGCAGCTGGGACAATCCGGTTTGCTATAGAAGCCAAACTTTCTCCTGGGCCACCAATACCAAGTCTTCATTGTCATGGTGACAATGATCATTGGCATGATGTTGGAGTTAGTGTTGCTAGTGGTAACTTTTTGGCAGCCAAGGTTGGTTGACAGGAATGATGAGGTTTAAGTTACTCATGTTATGGATGCATTGATTACAAAATAGGCAGAAAATACTAGTTGTATAGTTAAGTCTACTTTTGAGTAATTTGGAGTATTAGAGTGCTTTCAAGTTACAACTTAAGCAGTTGTTTTTGTTTAGTTTCCTTTAATTAGGTTTGTGATATTACTCATTAGAATTCTTTGATGAATCTGAAGGATTTAATGTTTGGTCTGAGAGTGTAGTACTTCATTGGCTTTTAACATTAGCCCATGAACATTTTGTATTGTCTTGAGACAGCGAAGAGGTGTTGTTAGTGGAATTGACTTTGTTGCTCTCACTCTACTATCCTATCTTATGTTGCATCCTATAGTTCTATGACTTAGTTGATCACAACTGAAATAGGACCTTGGTTGTCGCTACTTATGGTATCCGTGTTTCCTCCTATTTCTAACTTATTGTTTTTAGTTCATGGAGGCACCTTAAGGACTTATGTGCATATTCTAGTTTGTAAGTAAGGATTCTAGTTGTTTATCCAATTTATTTCACAATGTTGGTCCTCATGCAGATATGTCTTGCACTTCACCACAATGTGTGATGAATATTTTATATGATGCTTCTTTCCTTATGATCTGTGCATATCCTTTACCAATCTACTTGAGTAAAATTTCTTTTTTGATTGGTTAGTTCCTCTTGCATCGTGACCAGCTTAAATACCATGACTGATAGGTGTCTCTTCTAGTGAATTCAATTGGGATTTGCAGTAGTCCAAGTTTGTTGGGGTATGTCATACCCAAAGAGTTGGATGTGTTATCTTTCCCAATTTCAACACTTTGTCATTTCTTCTGAGGATTTAACTTGAATATCTATAATAGAAGAAGCCCTAATATTTTTATCTCTTGATCTCATCTCATTGGATTGTAATTTATGCTATATTTTAGTTACCATAAATCCCACACATATTATGAATTCATGTTGCATTTGACACTGCAATGCTAATTATAGACAACCAATATATTCAACTAAAACTAGGAATATATTGAAATGGTGCACCACAATTTTTTTTTAAACAACATTTTGGATTGGTCTCAATTTTGACCTTTGAACACTATTATTTTCAACCATAATGCTATGCATTCAACGGTCTTTTCCATGAACAACCGTGGATAGTTCGACGCTATTTTTGACCAGAATGCTATGCATTCGACAGTCTTTTCCACGAACCACCATGGATAGTTCAATGCTAAAAGTCCTAGTGAACGTCTCAATTTTGACCTTCACATCAATTGACCCAGCCGAGGTGGTGGTTTTATTCTTCCACTTCCAAGGGATTGTTGTAGTGGATAATTCGACCACTAGTCTAGTCAAAATTTTGACTATTAATCACCACGTAGACAATTCAATGAAAAAAGATCGACGACAATTTTAGTCGCCTATTCGACCAATTGTTGTAGACAATTTGACCTTTTCTCGTCAAAATTTGGGGCAAAATTTACTAGTGCCACAACCTTAAACTAACCCTAACCCTAACCTACATGTAACACTACCCTATCAAGAAGAGTCTAATATGATCCCCAACCCCAACCCTACATGTAACACTACCTATGATACTAATCCTAAGTTTAAAACCTACATCCTAACCCTAATCACACTCTAGACCTTAATGTAACGCTTTCCCTAAACATGTCTCATCCCTAACCTCTTTCTACCCTTAACCATTAACATGTATTACTATTCATAACTCTAAACATTACACCCTAACACCAAACCTAATTTGACCATTGACCCTATTCATCATACTAACCTTAACCCATATTCTAAACCTAATACTAGTCCGAACTCAACACTTTACATCCCATCAATAATCTTATTGTAACCCTAACCATATTACTAACCCTAACCCTAACCCCTTACCCTAATCTTAACCCTGAATGTTGCACTAAATATGACACTAATCCTAACTATAAACCTAACATCTTATCCCTAACCATGTCCTTAATCTCACCCTACCCCTGACCCTAACCCTAACCCTAACTCTAATTGTTATCGTTAACATTTTACTACTCATAACTTTAAACTATTTAAACTACCTATAACCATGTCCCTACCATTGACCCTAGGTGAAAATGGTAAGGTTAAATGTGATACTAACCCTCATTCTAACCCTAACCCTATCCCTAACTCTAACAATTACCATTTTTCTACCCTTAACTGTTAACATATTAGTATTCCTAACTCTAACAACACACCCTAACACTAAACCTAATTTGAGCATTCACCCTATTCGTCATACTAACCTTAACCCATATTCTAAACCTAATACTAATCGAAACTCTTAGCTCTACATCCCATCAATAATTTTACTATAACCTTGACCATATTACTACTCCAAAATTTAAACCATTCACCCTAATCGTAACCATAACCCTACCATTCACCCTAGGTGAAATGCCTTAAACTGATAAGACCTAATGTTAAGTATGTTATCCTAACCCTAATTCTAACCATAACTATAACACTAACCTTAACACTAACCCTAATTAAAAATTGAACCTAATTGTTACCCTAACTCTAACCTTAACTATAACCCTAGCACTAACCTTAACCATAATACTACCTCTAACCCTAACAATACCCTTAAAAGTAATCCAAACCCTAACACTAACCTTAAGACTAACTGTAACTCTAATTATAAGCGTTAACATAATACTACTGCTATTTAGGTTAAACTGTTCACCCTAATCGTAAGTATAACCCTACCATTGACCCTAGATGAAATGCATAAGTTAACTATTTTACTAACCCTAAATCTAATAATTTTAATAATTTTTAACCATAACCCTACTACTTTTTTTTTTTTTAAAATTACATCATTGAACCTAATTGTTACCCTTACACTAACCCTAGCACTAACATTAATCATAATAGTAGCACTAACCATAACCCTAACACTAACTATAACAGTAACCCTTACGACCATATATTTAAAGATTAAAAATTATAAAATGTCTTCCATGTTACGCCACAAGTGCTACTAACTATATATATATATATATATAAACGACTTGGCTCAAGCAACTGAATCTACCCGCTGTCCCAACCTATGCCTTTGTCTTTGTCTCTGGTGGTGAACCTGCTTGCGAAGAACTGGTGGATTAATGGCATTAGCAGCTTGAAGTTAGGGTTAACTATCCAATTCTTGTTCTCCTCGGTAATGCCCAGCCGAATTGTAGGGATGGGTGGGAGTTATATATATATATATATATATATATATATATATATATATATATATATATATATATATATATATGACTTGGCTCAAGCAACTGAATCTACCCGCTGTCCCAACCTATGCCTTTGTCTTTGTCTCTGGTGGTGAACCTGCTTGCGAAGAACTGGTGGATTAATGGCATTAGCAGCTTGAAGTTAGGGTTAACTATCCAATTCTTGTTCTCCCCGGTAATGCCCAGCCGAATTGTAGGGATGGGTGGGAGTTATATATATATATATATATATATATATATATATATATATATATATATATATATATATATATATATATATATACACACACACACACGCCAAGAGTAATCTTTCTTGAGGTGCCTATTTTCATCAACCCTAACGCTGACACAAACCTTGCAATTTGATGAAAATAGGCACCTCGAGAAGGATATAATACACGCCAAGAGTAATCCTTCTCGAGGTGCCTATTTTCATCAAATTGCAAGGTTTGTGTCAGCGTTAGGGTTGATGAAAATAGGCGCCTCAAAAAACATTACTCTCGGCGTGTGTATATATATATATATATATATATATATATATATATATATATATATATATATATATATATATATATATATATATATATATATATATATATATATATATATATATATATATATATATATATATATATATATATATATATATATATATATATATATATATATATATATATAGGTTTTTTAATATAAAGTTGTTTTTTTCTATTTTTATTGTAAATATTTTAATTATTTCTAAAAAAAATATTATAAAAGTTTGGAAAAAAGTTGGTATAATATTACACATTTCTATTGTAGAATCATTATGTTCTATTGTAGAACCATTACACATTTTATATTGTAAATATGTGTATGCAACAATACATCATATTTCCTCTTTCAAACAATCAAATCGAGAAATTGTGTTATCTCTAAGGGTAGGTCCCCATGTAGCTACTAAGCTTGTTTTGGCTAGTAAGTTGCTGCTCAAATTTTTAGCAACAATTTATGGAGCTGATGGCCCCATGGTTATAAAATTTCATTGCTTATTTTTCGAGCAGGTATGCTAAGAACTATTTTTAAATAAAATCACTAATAAAAAATTATTTAGAGAAAAAATAGAAGACAAATAAGAAGAGGGAAAACAATTTGTGGAGCCATGTGTTATTTTTCCCAATAAGTAGTTGTTTCTTATTTCTAAACCCCATATTTTCCAAAGCTAATTTTTATTTTTTAATAGTTGTTGCTCCACTAAAATAGGAGAAAATTATATTTTATCATTTTCTCATCATTTAAAATATGCATGGGAACATGAGGTAATATTTGTTTTCTAGAGTAGTATCATTATGTATTTTCTCTAGCAAATTGTAGAGGAGTTGGAGAGTGGTATCATTACCATTTTCTATGGGAAAATATTTAATCAATTATAAATTTTCAATTGGTAGATATTTAAATCATTATACATTTTTATTTAATTTTAACATCCTATTTTTAAGCCAATAGGCTTTTTTATTGTGGGTAACGCCCACCAAAAAAGTGTCTGACATGGATTTTTTTTTCGGGAACCTACCTAATGGGCATTTTCTTCCACAACATCTTGACACGACAAACGGTGGCCATAGGCATCAACCTATTTTTAGAAAGGAGTCATGCAAATGGTGGCAATAAGCATCAACCTATGTTTAGAAAATTAAAAAATAATGTTGCAATTGAAATGCTATTGTCAGCCATGGCGATAAAGATATTATGATGCATGCAGATTAGGTGAGAGATGGATGGGTGAAGATCATCAAGTAAAAATATTGCAGACTTCTTTGAGAGGTGCAAGACAGATCCCAATCATTGGGTTGCGATCTCTGAAGTAGGTCTAATGCACATCTATGAAAGGTCAGTTTAGGGTTTGAATTTTTGCAAATAATTTTAATGCCATTTTGTATTCTAACTGAATTCATAAATTAATTGTTCAATGTTCTTACTTTTTCTGGATCATGAAGACAATAATTGTACAACCAAATATTGCAAATGTAATTTTTAGTAAATGTATAGATGAATGCGATGTGGGATGCAGGCTTAGAAGTTCTTTAACTTAAATGAATTTTAAATTTTAGGGAAAAAATTTTCAATTTTAATTTGTATGGTATGTAAACATAATAATTTTCAATTTTAGTTCGTATGATCTGTACACAAGTTAAGTTCTCTTGGCACGAACACACTGTTTCATTGTCTTTACTGGAGTGTAACCAAGTATAGGTCTAGTTGGGGTTAATGATTTGGCCTCATTAATTTAAACTTTAGAGGGAAATCTCTATGCCAAGAGAGAGTTTAGTCATATTTTTTCTTCATCAATCATTGTTGATTTCAACTAATTTTGTAAGTACTTATGTTGTAGATATACAAGGAAATTTTATGGCAATAGATTAATGACCCTAGCTAGGGTTTACAAGTTTTGGAAGTATGTATCCAAGCTTACAAAAACTAATTAAATCACAAAACCTCTTAAACATCAACAAATCTAAATGATAAATAATAAATGAAAGATCCACAACACATAATACAAGAACACCAGATTTGTTCTTGAGGAAACCCATTAGGGAAAACCTTAGTGGGAGTCTAACCCACTATATGATGTACTCTATTAAAATTACTTCACAATTAAGAGCATTCAAGTAGAGAACAAAAGGTGGACATACACCCAAAGGCTTATACTTGAATTTGCAGGCACATTGCCAAGAGAACACTTCTGACAATACAATCTCAAATATGGCCCTCAGTTAGGTTTACTAATCTTTAAAATTACATCAAGATGGACAAGCAGTCCATTACAACCAAACTAACAAATATCATCTCCTATGCCTATACTATTCCAATGAAGTACATTTCACACATATCCTTACATACATGCATACATCCTCTTACTCATCTCCTATTTTCTCTCTCAATCAAAAAATGATCTCTCATATATACCGATTACAAAGAATAATCCTCTGCTAGGTCAACTAAGTGTACACTCAAATTATGTGCACTTCTCTAAGTCATTATATCCAAGAGAATCCATGAATAGGAAACCTTAGAAAGTGACCTAGAGCTCTCTATGTGTGGAGTTGCAAGATTATTTAAAATTTTCTCTTAGCTAGAGCTATTAAGCTAATGACCTTGCTAGTCAACCACACAATGAGAGATTCAAATGAAGACAAGGGCAAGAATGCCAATATCCCCAAGAATCACTATGAAATGCAAATGCAAACTAGATTAAGATGAATATGCAAGCTAGAAATGAGAGATGAAAGCTAAGCTATTGAAATGAAAGTACAAGCTATGCTATGAAAAGGAAAGTACAAGCATTACCAAGCCTTCCTAGTTAAACTAGATGAGTTACTCTAAAGCTTGAAAGGAAATCTAAACTATGAAAGCATAAACATGAAGCTACTATGCATGAATGAAACTAAGAATGGAATGTAGATGCAAAAGCCAAGAATGCTCCAAATCTTCAAAAGCTCTAAAGTGACCTAGAAAACCTGCAACATAACATTAGCATAAAAAGATAGATATGCAAATGAGGAAGAGAGCTCTTCTTTTATAGGAATTGAGAGAGAATGAACCATGGAGATTAAGAGGCAAAAGATTTAATCAAGGGTGGAGCATAAAAGAGGAGCAATCCACGTGCACAAATATCCTCCAATGATAAAATAAGAGTTGACTTTTGTGTCCATATAAGACAAAAAGTGCTTTTCTTCTTTTTATAAAATAAGAATAATGTTTTATTTGTGCAACTTAGGATAAGAAGAAAAGGTGGGGGCTTTTTATTTAATAAAAGGGGAGGAAATATTCCTTTTAATAAATAAAGACTTTAGGATAAAATGATTAGCCCAAGGAATAATCAAATAAATGATAAAATAGGATTTGATCAAGGAAATTGACATAATTGAAAAATGTTGATTTTTGAAAATATTGATTCAGGGATTTGATAAATTTCTGAATGGGGGCCCAAAGTCTAGGTGACCATTTTAGGGTGCATACACTAAGACCTATTTACAACAAAAGATATAAATAATATGCTCAATCACTAATGCGATCCAAATCAATTTGGATAAGACTTAGATAGGACCCAAATCTTCAACCTTGAACACACTACACCATCGCTAATGCAAAATCAAGAATTGCAACACATTACTCCATCAAGTCAACTAGGACTCAAATGAAGAAACACCCACATGCTACCAAAATAACAATTCAAATATCCTCAATCAATGCAAAACAACAACATGATCATCATACAATCCAAGAACACAAAAAAGAAACATGAATACCATCCAAAACCTTTGCATCAAATCCAACTTGAAATCCTAATTCATCTTTAGCACTAATCATCAAGAACATTGTCTCATCAAAATTTGTCATACCAAAAGATATCTTGTTGTACTTTGAATCACGAACAATGATAACCATAGACACAATGATAATACCAATTTTGCAACCTCTGAATCATCAAATCCAGCTCAAATCAAACCAAATACCCAACCTATGCACACATAAACATTGTAACACTAGCAACCAATAACTCAACTATAACTCACTCAAGTAATCATGCAAACCTCTGTAAGTTGAAAAGCATCAACTAAAAACATCTTAGAACCTCCAAAAATAATCACAACAATAGATCTTAAATGTAGCACTCGAACCATTCATTTCACCAATATTGAACAATGCTCAACACACTATCTACAATAATAAATAGTATGTTGACATCAATGACAAAATATTAATGCCATCATATATCAACAATCTCTAACCTGCTCAACCAAACCTCTAACAATATCCCCCTTTGGAATTGATTGCAACATATGAAGTGAAAAACTAATCAATACAAAAAGTCATGATGTATCCACCTAATCACTCAGAATATCCATCTCAATAATATCTCTCCCCTTTAGAAATATCTCTCTCTGCATGTTTCTTCCTCAACATGTTTTTCACACATATCTCTCCCCTTTTGACATTAATGATGAAGGGGCCAAGGCCATCAAAGCACTAAGCTGACCTCAAAAGGATGACTAACACATTGTAGCACCAAACCACACAGGACCTTTTCCCCCTAAGGAGAAGTCCCCAATAGATAAATCTAGGGAAATAATATTCTAATAATGCATTGGATTGATTCCATTCCAAGAATCTTAGTTCTGACTAGGAGGGGCTACAACCCAAAGTTTACCTCAAAGATACTCAAATGTATCCTTCACTAAAGGCTTTGTGAAAATATCTGCAATCTTCTATTTGGTAGGCACATAATCCAATCTGAATTCCTTCTCATTCAATTTGTCCCTCAAGAAATTTTACTTATTTGAAATATGCTTTGTCTTAGTAGAATAACCAAGAAATATTCCTTCATCACTTTTAGGATCAAACTTTCCAACATCTTCATCTATCTTAATATAGCATTTACTTCCAAAAATTCTAAAGTATTTCATAGTAGGAGCATGACCATACCATAATTCATAAGCCATCTTACTGGTTCCTTGTTTAATCTACACTTTTTTTAATGTATATACTGCCACACTCATTGCTTCTCTCTAGTAGATCTGTGATACTCTTCCTTCAATCATCATTGTTCTAGTTATGTCTAGAATTGATCTGTTCCTTCACTCAGCAACAAATTTTGCTATGGGGTTCATAGAGCAGAAGTTAGTCTCTTAATCCCATGTTCTTCACAAAAAGAATAGAACTCACCGAATGTGAATCCACCTCCTCTATTTGATCTTAGGAATCTCAATATTCTTCTTGATTATGTCTCAACCATCATATTAACGATCTAAGATTTATGAAAAAATTTTGATTTTTCTCTCAAAAACTTCACCAACATCATTATGGAATAGGACCATCAATTAATATAATAAATTACTTATCTCCATAATAGCTTCTTGTTCTTGTAGGACCACACAAATTTGTATGCACCAGATCTAGAAAACTATTTGAAGTATGTATCTTGTTTTAAAAAGTAGATCTAGTCATCTTTCCCAATTGACATTCTTTGCACAAACTGTTAAGCTTCATCAATTTAGGCAAAAATATCACATCATTACTAGAACTAATCTTGACCATGCTATCAAAATTCATATGACAAAATCTTCTATTCCATAACCATATATCATCCATTATAGCAACTAGACATATACACTCTCAACTAGTTTGAAATGAAATAGGTTACTTTCAGTCCGTTTACTGGATACAATCAATTCTTCATTTCTTCCAAGAATTTTTCATATCGTATTCATGAATTCCAACCTGCAACCCTTATCCAATAGCTATCCAACACTCAACATGTTATGTTTCAAACCTTCAACATATAAGACATCTTCAGTATTATTCTTACCCTCAAGAGAAATAAATCCTTTTCCTTTTATTAAGAAAGGTGCTTCATTACCAAACCTAACAAATCATCCATCATAATCTTCAAATTTCACAAATTTATCCTTATCACTAGTAATATGATGTGAACATCCATTGTCAATGACCCATCCTTTCTTCTTCTCAACATGCAAACCAAATCTCTTTCTTCATTAATATTTTATTCTTTAATAAAATGAATACAATCGCTTCCTCACTACCAAAAGATTCTTCATTAGTCACACCTTCATCAACAACATAATAAATTCTATGTCCCTTATGTCTAAATCCCTTATATTTTCCTTTATACTTATGATCTTTAGCAACTTTATCCGAACACCTAGATGCAATATGTCCAATCTTACTTCAATTAAATCATTTCAAAGGTAGTTTTCCTTCATAATTACTAGATCCTTTAGGTAGTATTCTTGAAAGCAAGGTCTCCAACTCATCCAACTTCCCTTCTTCCTCTTCAATCTCTTCCCAATCTTTAGCATATATTCCAAATCTAGCAGAACTTGATGAACTAGCAAAGTTGTCATGCTCAACTAATATTTTTGCATTGTTCTTAGTAGAAGTGCTCCCATATTCGATCATTCTTCTATCCTTATTGAATATGAATTTAAATGTGGTCTCAATCTTCAAAAGTTCCTTGTCAAGGGTAGTCATCTCATATGCACAAAGTCTTCCAATCAAAGCTTCTCTAGGAAATATTTTTTATTATTCTCAATTATTCAATAAAAAAAACTTTCTCGCTGTAACACTTCGACAAAGATCTCAGATTATTTTCTATAACCTCATCATCTGTCAAGGTACCACTAGAAAATTTGATTCCACAAACCAGATCATTTACTCTCTACATAAAAGATGTAACAGTCTCACTTTCACCCATTCTTAAGTCTTCATACTTTAATTTCAATCTCCACAACTTAGTCTGCTTAACATACTCATCACCTTCATAAGTAGATTCTAATTTAGTCCATACCTCAGTAGTAGTCCTCAAACCATAGATGTGTGAATACTCCCAATCTGATAAGGCGCTAATAATTTCTTCTCTTGCCAACATGTTCTCTTTGGATTTCTTATTCTCAACTATGGTAGCTTGGGTTAGATCATTAGGAATCACTTAGATCTTATCTATATAAATCTTCCAATATTCATCTCCCATACACATGAGGTAGGTAGCCATCTGATCCTTCCATATCAGATAGTAAGAACCATAAAAAATTAGACTTTGTTTCCTCAAAATTTCCATACCAGATCTCCTTCAAGCGGTTAAGCTTCTGCAAAAGGACTTAGCTCTTATACTAATTGTTAGGCCCAAAGAAGGAAAGAACAACTGAGAGAGAGGGGGGTGAATCAATTGTACTAATTGAAGCACATAACCTCTTAAACATAAATAGATCTAAATGATAAATAGTAAATGAAAGATCCACAACACAACACAACACAACACAAGAACACTAGATTTATTCTCAAGGAAACCCATTAGGGAAAACTATGGTGGGAGTCTTACCCACTAAATGATGTACTCTATTAAAAGTATTGCCCAGTTAAGAGAATGAAAGTAGAGGAAAAATAGTACACATACACCCAAAATCTTATAGCTGAATCTGCAGGAAAACTACCAAGAGCACACTACTCACATTACAATCTTAGATCTAGCCCTCGATTGGGTTCACCAATCTTCTTTACAATTACATCAAGATAGACAAGCATTCCATTACAACCGAACTGAAAAATAGAATCTCCTATGACTATATAGTTCCAATGAAGTACATTTCACACATATCCTCACATACATGCATACATCCTCTCACTCATCTCCTATTTTCACTCTCAATTACAAAATGATCTCTCATATATACCAATTACAAAGAATACTCATCCACTAGGTCAGTTAAGACATATTTATAATAAAAGATATAAACAATATGCTCAATCACCAATGCGAACCAAATAAACTTGGATAAGACCTAGGTAGGACCCAAATCTTCAACCTCAAACATGCTACACCATCGCCAATGCAACACCAATAATTAAAACATGTTACTCCATCAAGTCAGCTAGGAATCAAATGAAGAAATGCCCACACACTACCAAAATAGAAATTTAGATCTCCTCAATCAATGAAGAGAAACAAAATGATCATCATAATATCCAAGAACACAAACAAGAAACATGAATACCATACAGAACCTTCACATCAAATCCAACTTGAAAACCAAACTCATCTTCAACACCGATCATCAAGAACAATATCTCATTGAACTCTATCATACCAAAAGATAGCTTGTTGTACTTTGAATCATGAACAATAGTAACTACAAACACAATGATAAGGAAAAATGATAATACTAGATTCACAACCTCTAAATCATCAAATCCAGCTCATACTGAACCAAATACTCAACCTTTGCACACAGAAACATTGTAACACCAACAACCAGTAACTCAACCACAACTCACTCAAACAATCATACAAACCTCTGTAATTTGATAAGCATCAACTACAAACATCTCAAAACCTCCACGAAGAATCACAACAATAGATCTTAATGTAGCAACTGAACCATTCATTTCACCAATACTGAAGACTGCTCAACACATTGTCTGCAACAACAAATAATATGTTGACATCAATGAAAAAACATTAATGCCAGAACATCTCAACAATCCATGACCTCCTCAACCAAACCTCTAATAGATCTTTTTTCATCTTTCAAAAAACTTGGCAAAAATTTTAAATGGCTAAAATGTGGGGAAAAAAGTGAAAGAATCAATGTTTTGTAGGAGAAAAAAGAAAAAAAAGTGATGTTTAAAAAACCAAAATAATACAATCAATATTTTCTTATCATGACCAACTCAATCTTTATAATAATAAAAAATTATGTACACAAATATTATATAACATTAAAGTCTTTTCAAGTTTTTATATGCATCATTGGTTGTTTCACAATGGTTGTATTAAGGAGAGTAAGGTTGAAAATCGTATGGAAAATCAATAGGTGGTGAATGAATATGTTGCAGATGTTGAGCTATGTATCCTGCAACTTTGTTAAGTTGTTGTTTAGATGTTATATATCGTGGCCTCTTGTTGCGCCTCTTAATTTATATTCTTTTGTATTATTTAAATATGAACACAAATCATCTTTTAACAGCTTTGAATGATATAATTTGTTTAGGTGTTGCATCTAATTGCCAAGGACTTGATTACTATGTTGTTTCACACTAGGTCTCTTCAAGCAACAATTCTAAACTTAAAAAATTAAGATTTGGCCTCTACTATATATGTTACTAATAAGTACTATTTTATGTATTGAGCGACTTACAAATTTCCAGATTAAGATGTGATTTTTCATGCATGTTCTTTTGTATATATATTTTCTTTTTATTAAGGAAATTAAATTTTTGGATTGAGTTTTTAAGATGTGCATGATCATTGACATCTTTCAATATAAAATACATCTATTTTTCTCCTTAGTTTCACCATTTGATCCTTAAATAGGATTCATTTGACTATGTTGACTATAATTTCAAAAGAACCGATGTCATTTTGGTTTCCAACATACACATGATTTATAGTAAGAATGTTTCAAATATCAACAACTATACAAATAATTGTATAAAGAGAGGTTTGGTAAATTTTAATAGTTGGGTAGATTCATTATGCCTGTTACTACCTTTACTAGACTGAGTGAAACTAGAGAAAGCATTGGACTCAAGTCCAAATGCCCAGGTGGAAATATGCCAAAATAACACTACATTTTATGCATACAAAGTTTGTAATGTAGATGATCTGATTACAACTCTTGAAAGCTAAAACGATTTGCTGGTGTAGGATAAGTTGCATCTTCCTTCCACATGGGGAACCTTTATTATCAAAATTACAAGGATGGGGAATTCAATCTAAAGTCTTTAGCACCTTTCCCTTCACATCCCTCTTGTAAGGCCTATTGTACTTCATCATCTACCTTGTCTTCATCAAGGTCTCAAGGAAATCATATGCCCCATTGGAAGCCTCCTCATCCATCTTGGGCCATGAATCCCCCATCAGTTTCCTTTGATCCAACATCAGTACCTAGTGTAGACAAAGGAAAGTGTTGGCTTGTGGCGACTGATCAGGAAAGTACTATACACTTTTCCTCCCACCCTCATCGGGGTTCTATTTTTGGGGGGCTATTTTTTTGCTATTTTTGGGCTGACATGTTGTAGCCAATTCTAACCCTAAAGTGGAAAAATAAGCTTGTATAAAATGGCTTAGGGTTAGGGATTTCATTATGATGTATGTTTTAGTAGCTTCTTGGGGCAGTATTGAGCTGTAAGTGATTTCAGATTGTAATCAGGTTGTAATCATTGAATAATAATAATATTGGACTCGTTGTTGGTAGACGTAGCCTAGGGATTAGGTGAACCACGTTAAATCTTTGTGTCTTGTGTTCTCTTCTGTGTGATTTATTATTTTCTAATATTGGTTATATTTGCATGTAACTGTTATTTATGTCTTTTTAATCCTAACAAGTGGTATCAGAGTGAGGTTTTTTTTCTTCCAGTTATCTTCTATAGGAAGATCTCACAGTTTAGTGGGAGTCTTATGGTTGAGTGGGAGAAATGGCAGATGAGGGTAAGCTGAAGGTTGAGAAGTTTAATGGGAAGAACTTTTAGTTATGGAAAATACAAATGGAGGACTATCTCTATCAAAAGGATCTATGGCAGCCATTGGGAGGAAAATCCAAGAAATCGTCAACAATGACTAATGAGGATTGGGATATTCTTGATAGAAAGGCACTTGGTAATATTTGATTATGCCTGGCACAATCGGTGGCATCCAATATTACATAAGAAAAGGCATCTGAAGATTCGATGGAAACCCTAGCGAAGTTGTATGAAAAGCCCTTCGCTTCTAACAAGGTATTTCTCATAAAGCGTTTGTTTAATATGAAGATGACAGAAGGTGGATCTATTACTAATAATTTGAATGATTTTAATATGGTTACCATTCATTTATCTTCTATAAATGTTATTTTTTATGAAGAAATTAGGGCTCTCTTGATTTTGTGTTCTTTGCTTGAAAGATGGAATGGCTTGGTAATGGCTATTAGTAACTCCGTTTCTAGTTCTAATATCCTAAAATTTGATGATGTTATCAGTGTAATTCTAAGTGAGGAAACTCATAGGAGAAGCTCAGGTGGATCTACATCTACAAGTGTCTTGAATGCACAAAGCAAAGGTAGAACAAATGAAAGAGGAAATAATTCTAGAAATCGTGGGAAATCAAGATGAAAATCAAAGGCAAAGATGTACGAATCCAAAGAGCCAAATGATTTCTGGTACTGTGGAAAACTAGGTCATAAGAAGAAATATTTTTGGTCTCGAAAGAATAAAGAAGGAGACAAATAAGAAGGTAACAAGGAGGCAAATGTGGTAAATAATAAATCTAAAGAGGATGCTTTTCTTCTTTATTTAGAAAGTGTTGATGATTCATGGGTTTTAGATTCAGGGGCTTCATTTCATGCTACAACCCATAGAGATTATTTTCTTTATTATGTCCAAGGGGATTTTGGGCTAGTTTATTATGGAGATAATGAACCCTGTTAGATTGTTGGAAATGGGAAAATTAAGATTAAGTTGTAGATTGGGAATCATTGGCTACTACAAGAGGTAAGGCATGTTCCAAGGCAAAGTAGGAATTTAATTTCAGCAGGGCAACTGGGTGATGAGGGTTGCATAGTTACTTTTAATGATAGAAATTGGAAGGTTTCAAAAGGTTCCTTAGTAGTAGAAAAAGGTGTGAAAGTAGGCACCTTATATCTTTGTATAGGTCATATTGTTCCTTCTACTTTAATTGTTTTAGACAAAAATGAATGTACAGGAACAATTGTTGCAGTTGAGCAGGAAGAACATCAAATAGTTGCTGTAGATTCTGACACAACACTTTGGCATAACAAACTTGGGCACATGAGTGAAAAAGGTATGAAATCACTTCATTCAAATAAATCTTTACCTGGTCTAAAATGTGTCAATATGGATTTCTATGAAAGTTGTGTGTATGGAGAATAAAAGAGAGTTAGTTTTGTGAAGAGTGGGAAGGAAAAGAAAAATGAGAAATTAGAGCTTGTGCATACATATGTATGGGGACCAGCTCAGGTATCTTTCCTTGGTGGCTCTCTGTATTATGTTACATTTATAGATGATGCAACAAGAAAAGTATGGATTTATTTCCTTAGACAAAAATATGATGTATTTCAAAATTTTAAGAAATGGAAATGCTTGGTTGAGAATGAGATTGGTAAAAGGCTAAAATGTCTCAGATCTGATAATGGTGGTGAGTATTGCAGCATAGAATTTGAAGATTATTGTTCCTCTAATGGTATTCATAGGTAGAAAACTATACCAAGGACTCCACAAGAAAATGGAGTGGCTGAATACATGAACATGACAATAATGGAGTGCGTAAGGAGTATGAGGTTTCATGTTGGGATTCCCTTAAATATGTGGGTAGAGGCTGTTAATATAATATTATTTTTAATCAATAGAGGTCCCTCTACTCCTTTGGGTTGTGGTATTATAGAGGAATCATGGACTGGTAAGAAGGTGAGTTATTCTTTTCTCAAAACCTTCGGTTGTGAAGCTTTTGCACGTATAGATTATAAAAATAGAACCAAGATGGAAGCTAAGTCAAAGAAATGTGTATTTGTTGGATATGCAATTGATGAATTTGGTTATAGGCTTTAGGATTTTGAAAATCATAAAATTGAAAGAAGCAGGGATGTCATATTCAATGAGAAAGTGTTGTACAAAGATATGTTGTAGCAGCATGAGAAGAAATAAAATGATTATGTAGTACTGGATGATACTCCAAAAGATGATGCTCCAGTAGTTCCTTATGCTCCGCAATAATAGAAAAAACAAATATCACAAACCCTAGTGAATGTTAGATGGTCTCCAAGGTTAAGTATGCCTCCAGAAATATTTTCTCCCTCTTTGTATTGTATTTTATTAACAAATGCTGGTGAACCAGAAGGATATGATGAAGTTGTGTAGGTGGATACGTAGGTTCAATGGGAGCTTTCCATGGAAGAAGAAATGGACTCCTTGCTGAAAAATCAAACTTGGGATTTATGTAAGTTACATATAGGTAAAAGGGCTTAACAGAATTAATGGGTTTACAGCTTGAAAGAAGAGGATGGAGGTAAGAAAAGATTTAAAGCTAGATTAGTCATAAAAGGATTTGATTAGAAAAATGGTATTGATTTTGATGATATATTTTCTCTAGTTGCTAAAATGACTTCTGTTTGTACTGTTTTAAGTATTGTGGCTACTGAAGACTTGCATTTAGAGCAGCTTGATGTTAAAACAACTTTTCTTCATGGTGATTTGGATGAAGAAATATATATGGTTTAGCCACAAGGATTTTAGGTCAAGGGTAAGGTGAATTTAGTGTGTAGATTGCAGAAAAGTTTATATGGCTTGAAGCAAGAACCTCAGCAATAGTATATTAAATTTGACACTTTTATGAATGAGTATGGATACACTCGGTGTCATTATGGCCATTGTGTTTATTTTAAGAGGTTGGATGACGACAGATACATTATTTTATGTTTATATGTTGATGATATGCTTGTAGATGGGTCTAACATGGATCACATTAAGGGGTTGAAACAACAGTTAGCACATTCATTTACTATGAAGGATTTGGGGGCAAAAAAACAAATCCTTGGTATGAAAATTTGCAGAGATAGGAAAAATAGGAAATTGACTTTATCTCAAGCTGATTATATTGAGAAGGTGTTGCAATGTTTCTCTATGGAGAATGCCAAAGTTGTCAGCACATCTTTGCATGGTCATTTGAAATTGACTAAGGAGATGTGTCCTAAGACACCAGAAGAGGAGGCTAAAATGTCCAAGGTACCTTATGCTTCAACTGTAGGGAGCTTAATGTATGCTATGGTATGTACTAGGCCAGATATTGCACACGTAGTGGGAGTCATTAGGTGGTATATGAGTCACCTTGGGATTGAGCATTGGAATGCAGTCAAATGGATTCTCATATATTTGAGAGGTACATCCAGTAAGTGTTTACACTTTGGGGGATCTACTACTACTTTACAAGGCTATGTTGACTCAGATTTGGCAGGAGATATAGATAGCAGGTGGAGTACTACATGCTATGTATTTACTGTTGGTGGGACAACAATGAGTTGGATTTCTCAGTTACAAAAGGTGAATGCTTTATCCATAATAGAGGAAGAGTATGTTGATGCTACAGAGGCAGCCAAGGAGATGATATGGCTTCAATTCTTCATGGAAGAATTGAGACATCCATAGATGGATAATTATCTGTATACATACAGCCAGAGTGTCATTCATCTTGTGAAGAATTCTACATTGCACTCAAAGACAAAACACATACAGTTGCGGTACTATTTCATTTGGTCAGTTTTGGATGATGGGCAGTTAAAGCTAGAAAAGATGCATACAAATGATAATCGAATAGATATGTTTACAAAGGTAGTAACAAGGGAGAAGTTGAACTCTTGTTTAGCTTTGGTTGGTCTTCTAGACTGAACATAATAGATGAATAGCTGAGTCCAGGGTGGTTCGATCCAGTGGGAGCCTCATATGGTAGTGGTATTGCTACATGATCAGTCTCAAAGTGGGAGGTTTCTTAGTATGGATCTTGATCAGTCCCCAAGTGGGAGATTGTTGGCTTGTGGTGACTGATCAGGAAAGTATTGTACAATTTTTTTGGGGGCTATTTTTAGGCTATTTTTGGGCCAACATGTTGTAACCAATTCTAACCCTAAAGTGGAAAAATAAGCTTGTATAAAATGGCTTAGGGTTAGGGATTTCATTATGATGTATGCTTTTTGTAGCTTCTTGGGGTGGTATTGAGTTGTAAGTGATTGTGGATTGTAATCAGGTTGCAATCACTGGATAATAATAATATTGGAATTTTTGTTGGTGGACGTAGCCCAGGGATTGGGTGAACCATGTTAAATCTTTGTGTCTTGTGTTCTCTTCTATGTGATTTATTATTTTCTGATATTGGTTATATTTGCATGTAACTATTTATGTCTTATTAATCCTAATAGAAAGACCATGTTATCAAAGCTCAGGGTCCTTCCACCTTTTCCCATTCCCATCATAGTAGACATACCTCACCCTGTCATTTATGTCAAGGGTAAGAGGACTCCAAAGACCATGCCATCTCGTTTGGCACCTACTCCTCAACCTTCAAGGGAATCCTTTGTTCCTCTTACCACCTATAGGGAGAAGAGAGGAAAGGAATCCATGACTAAGTTGGTAGTGCCTATGTCAACACCACCTCCAATACCATTGGTGGGACCATCTCCTTTGTCAATAATGGTACCAATGTGGTGTAGGGCACCTTGATGAAGACATGAAGAGAGGGTCACATGGATGACTCATGAAGATTGAATGATCTAAAAGATCAATATATTTGAATGTAATATGGCTTGAAGCCAATTTTATGTATTTTATGTGTTAAGCCTAAATGTATAAAGGCATGACAGTGTTGAATTGATGTAATATGAGTTGAATGGCATACGGGTTAAGGATGTAACCTTGGGGTCACTTGGTTGATCCAAGAATGAGTGTAAGGGGTAAGGACCTATATGGTCATCTAGGTTTATAATATGGCCATTAATGCAATTAATATCATGTAATTGCACTCAAAGTGCAAAGATGCCAAAAATATGTAAAATTGTATTTTAATGTAATTATGGCCTATAAGGCACATGAGGGGTTATGGGTTAGTAGGGTTAGAAAAGGTTATTTTTAAGCCTTTTAAAAGTCTTAGAAGGGACATTGGAGTCATTTTTTTGAGTTGACAACATTGGTTGTCAACTTGACAACACATTTTAATCTTATTTTGTTTAGACAGTCGGTTTTGGACTATTTGGGGATAGTTAGTTAGTTAGTTAGAGGGTGCAGTAAGTTTTTGAAGTGGTTGGAGTGTATATTACTATTGATCCATGTGAGTGAATCATAGTATGTGGAGTTGGAGGTGTAAGAAAGCCAGAATGTAATGTTTTCAATCAATAAACAAAAGTTATTCCTGCAATAGTGATTTTGTCCCGTGGGTACAGTGCTGACAACAAAGAGTATTGAATGCAAGGTGAAATGGCTATTTGATTGGAAAATGATGTAAACTCTTTGATTTGGGTTATATTTACATGTTCATACATTTATTTCATTGTTTCAATCAGTAAAAAGGATAGGGAAATTACTGGTATCCCTGACTGTGCTGTGTCTGTGGTTGTAGACAGTGTTGGGATTGAAGTCCTTTTAAAATGAATTAAATCTCCCACCCTTGTGGTGACTGTGATTGGTGGGAGAGGCATAATGTTGTATTATATCCTTTTAAATGATGGGTCTAATGCATGGATATGGAGGAATCATGGTTGAGGGTCAGTGGTTGATGGAGTTTGTTGATTGAGGGAGAGCCTCTCTTGGCACCAGTCACTAGGGAAGTGAATACCCTTAAGAGTAGATGCATTTAATGTTGGAACATGGATGTTCTTGTCCATACTGATGGGTTAGAACAAGTGGATTGATTTGGAGATGGTTGTAAAGGTTATTTTGAACAGACCCTAGTTGTGTGACCCTAGAAATAAGTGTTTGGTGGCTAGAAGAATGGGTAGGTGTTGAGACCTTAAAACCTTGATAAAATTTTTTTTTTAGACCTTATAAAATCTTTTTTATTGGTTGGGAGGCACTGGAGTGAAGACATCTATGAGTTGCTTTGAAATGGGGATGGAATTAGGCCTAGTTTGTGGGTGCTAGGGTATTAGATCTAGTAAATGGTCTAAAAGAGTGTACCCTAAGACTTGAGGAGGATTTAGAGAATCCAAAAGGGTATCTGAAACACTAATTATTTTTTTGAGTTGTTTGGGAAGATTGGGAGAAAAATGCAGATTTGTGACTGGTGAAAGCTACAAGCCTAAAGGGCTAATGGTGTGAGTTGGGTGGAAGATCATTTGACTAGACTTGGAGAACTGGTGGAACATGGTATATGGACCATGTTAAGGTGTTCTAAGGTTTTGGAACAAGGGTGGAATACTGGTTTGAATATTTGATGACTTGGAGGCTCTAGGTGCATTGGGAGAAGCCTGGATAGTGAATCCAAGATTGGATGTTTGATGTGAGAAGTTGTATCACTTTCTGACTGATTGATCATGCTATTCAATTAGGGTATGGGCTCAAAGAGTCTTACACACCACCTTTTCATCAGAATGACTTCTCCTATGGAGTAGGATGGTGCTACACCCTCGTAGGCTTCTCAGTCTGGTCCACATCAGCGTTAGAACCAACTTGTGCATGAGAACAATCCTCACCAATAGTAGAGGTCTTTGGAACATGAGGCCATTACAAAGGTGAAGAGTGTGTCTTTTGATCTTGTGTCTATAGTTGCTTCTACTTCTACATCTAAGTCTGTTCTCGCTTCTATTGCAATTGTGTCATCTTTGTGCCCTACAACCAATTCAATTACGCTTCATCTTGGACCATAAGTAATCATTAGGTCTCACACCAAGAAATTCTAGGTGTTCGTATCTCCTTCATAGGAGCCATCATTAATCACCACCTTTCTTTATGTCTCACCATTTCCTGTGCCAATGAAAAAGTTACACGCCTAGGTGGTGTCTAGTGTAGTGATGTCTACCCAGTCTGCGTTAGCCCCATCTTAGGAGAACCATGCAACCTTCCCTAATGTCTTGAAGGTTTTTTTAGGGATTATAGGTTGTTACCTCCATCCTTCAAGAGAAATTTCAAGCATGCCCCTTTCCCAGAGTTTAGGAGTCGTAAGTCTACTCTGACAGATCCTCTTTCATTCTTGCTCCTTGTAGTGGAGAAAGATCTGACTTCTCCTAAGTTTTTCTCTACCCCTTTTGCTAAGGTCAACAATGATTCTTATTAATTTTCACTTGCACATGGGTCCCCTACAAACTATGAGGGTTGTATTTTTTACTCATTGAAGGATATTATGGCATTGATGATAATCTTCACACAATCTCTCTCACTCACCACAATTGAGCTATTTGTTAATAATGTTGAGGATTCTTCATCCTTGACTCTAGTTTCTATTGGGGTACCTACATCTCCTATCATAGATGTATCAATAAAATCTTGACCTCCCTCCCCATATGATCAAGATTGGGAGGGAAATGATCTGTTGGTGGAGGAATTGTGAAGATAGTACTTGCTTCAATATCTCTAGATTAGAGCATGTTTACCTTTGTTCCCTAGTACTTGTATTTTGGTGTTTTTCCCTCCCAAAGGACCCTTGTACATTGTTGGTGCTCAGAAATGAGAGGTTTTCTATTGTGTACCTTCCTCTATTTTTAATCTTATTCTTCTATTTGATGTGTCTTGATCTTTCAATATTTAGGGATGATGCAAAATTTTGGGGGCCTTTAGGCACCTCTTCCATGTTGACTCAATTTTTTTTTTCCTTTTCCTTCATGTGTTATTCTTTAGATCCAAGCCACAGTTGGTAGTGATGAAATATCCCTTGAGAGCATGCATAAATTTCTCTTCTAGGTTTTGACATCAATCCATTAGATCCCATTGTCTTTGTGCAGATGTTCTAGAAATCATGTGTCATCCATTAGGAAGCGACATTCCATTAGATCCCCTATGTTCACCTCTGAGTAGCATAGTCCATTCCAAGGGGGGTTATTTTATCTTATTATCTAGTTATCTTTTATCTAATGATCACACTTGTCTCTACATCATAGGTTTTTATTGCAAAAATTTAGAGATTTTGATCTCACTATCTACCTTTGTGGGGGGAAATCATTATCTTATTGTTTCAAATTTTCCCTATCATACATCTATTTATCTTACACTACACATACCGACACGATCTAAGTTTCCCTATCACACACATGTCTAGTTTTTTCTATGTATGTCGATGCATGTCTAAGCTACCCTATCACATGCCTATCTAGATGTTTCTACACATGTCAACACACCATCTAAATCCTCCCTATCACATTCCTATCTAGCATTCTCTTTGTATGTCAAAGTATTATCAAATTTTCCCTATCATATGACTATCTATCATAACACAACTTTTCATCCATATCAGCATACCATCAATGGTCTTGTGTCCACAGGTTGTCTTCATCATATAGAACACTTGTCTGTAGCTTATGTGCTGGATGTGGCTCAACAAAAAATCAAGGCTTCCTAGTTGGGGGAAACCCTATGTGAAGGAATCCTCATAGGTAAGTCATGTAATTTTCCTTACTTTATCTCGCATCTCTCTAGTTTTATAGCATGATATGCTTGCTAGAGTGGGGAATAAATGTAATGCTACAAATTGGCACCCATGTGTAATTTTCCATTTAGTATTACCCATGCCTTAGCTTAAGAACACAAATTCTATGTCATCCTTTATGTTGATCCATTTTTCCTTGTCATCGCCTACTTTGAATCCCAACCACATGGCTTGGATGACAAATGATGTGTGCATGTCATGGAGATGTCCCTACAACACACACTCATCCTCAAATCTACAAACTATAGGTTATTGTTGGAGTGTTACAAATTGTCACCTTGCAATTGTAACACTCATTTCCACCACCCACCGACATGGGATTCAACCCTGCATGCATCTATCTCAATTTTTGGGCCTTCAATGGGGCTTCTTTTTCATTCTCTCTTGTATGCACCTATATTCTACACATTTTCTTGATCTCTTTGCATAGATGTCTACAGTTTGAGGCTATTATTTTTCTCTTCATAGCTAGCTCATCCCACATCATGCTTCTAGTGGCATCCTCACCTTCATCTTTCTTTGCTTCACTTCATAGTGGTGAAGGGGAGTTCTCAATACTCTCATTTTGTTTTATTGATAACATATCTTAATCTCTATCATACTCAAGCTATTTATCTTTGCATATCTATTTTGTCAATTCTTTTATCTATCACCATTTACTATTGTGTATTTCCATCTATTATGGAGATGGAAACACTAAAGTAAGGATCTAACTCATGTAGATCTCCAAACAACCACCCAACACATTTCTTTCTTTTTGTGTGTGTGGGTTTGTAAGGAAGAGTGTGTGGAGTGTTATCTTCATCAATCACCGAATCCAACGTAGAATATCTCTTTTCTCTTTTATATCATAGCATACTTGTGTTTGTTCTTGTACTCTGTTATCACATTTGATTTCCTATTATTAGTTTACTTTTTTTTAGTTGCTCCATCATTTTTTCTTGTATTTTGAGTCATTCTTCATACTCTCTCCATACAGGATGTTCATGTGCCACATTCTCATCCTGTATCAATATCTTAGAGTTGTATGTGCATCTAAGGAAGTGATTTTGTGAAGCTCAATGATTGTTCTTTGTAGCTAGCCTTTTTAGTTTCTATAATCAAAATATTTTAATCACTTAGCATCCTTGATTTATTTACATTTATCTACATTTAGCATTCTAGTTTCTTCAAACTACTCATATTTAAATATTTTAATTAGTTAAAACTCTCTCCAACATCTATTGTCTAGATCCCCTAGCTCACCAACCCACTAGTATAAGTAAGGTGGTGCAAGGGAGAGTTCATCCCTTGAGATTTTAACCAATCTCAAGGTCGGTGCACTTTTCATTCACCATAGGAACCAACCCATAGGAAATACAAATCCCCACTTAAATAAGTTACATGCACAAACCCACTAGATACACAAATTGTCGCCGGTATCTATTTGTATGCATCAACCCATTGGAGAAACCAATATCCACAAATAAGCACCAACTTAGTAAGAGACATTGATGTCTTCTATGGAGAGGCACCCCTCTTGAACAAAAAAATAGTAGTCTTCTTGAAAAATAAATTTCCTTACAATCTACCTTGAATGTACTTCAAAATCGCCTTAAAATTTTGCTCCAAATGTAGTATATAATTCTCCTCTTATATTTACTAAATAATCACCTTAATATATTTGCTCAAAATCTAAAATAATTATTCTCTTATCTCTACTATAATCACCTTAAAATATATGCCCCAAATCTATAATAATTATTTTCTTTTTTATGCCATAACTCCTTCAAACAAATCTACCTTGATAACCTTCTAAATTCCCTTACTCAAATATGCTAGTGAATGTACATACATATTTTTTTATCTTCCACACATTACTTCAACACACTTCTTATTCCCTTTTATATCGTTATACCTCTAAATGAAGAGACACATCCCTTAAAAAGAGATGACGATCTAAATAAACATGACCTTATGTTAAGAAACCCTTATGTTGATCATTTCCTTAAATTATTCTTTTATTTTGATACCAAAATGTTGTCCTTTAAGGATTACCACATATTAATGAATTATTCCATTTTAATGATCACAACTTCTCACACATTACCCATTGGCCTTCATAAATTAGTGGTTTTATTTATATGTCAAATTATGGTTAGCCTAAAGATAGATATTAAGTTAATGTAAGTTTTGCATATAGCAAAGGGAGTCGGTCAACAATCATTTAATTATGTCTTACATATAGCCCTATTAAAATATAATAAATATTCTTCATGAAAACCTCATAGTCGACCACCTTAGTTGTTTAAT
Source organism: Chamaecyparis obtusa (assembly GCA_027943335.1). Classification (NCBI taxonomy): domain Eukaryota; kingdom Viridiplantae; phylum Streptophyta; class Pinopsida; order Cupressales; family Cupressaceae; genus Chamaecyparis; species Chamaecyparis obtusa. Next base: position 507,851 of record BSBK01006991.1, on the reverse strand, counting down.
CTTTAATTTCCATTTCAAATATTTATTTAAATGGGATGATTCTTGTTTAATTATGTTTTCAATGTATGTATATCATTCTTTTCCTTTGAATCATCAACAATTTCTCTTGATCTTTCCTTCTTCTCTTGAGGACTATAGTTTCCTTTGACACCAATGACTATCAATTCCAAAAAAACTTTCACACAATGAATAGTTTAAACTCTCACAATGCAATTGTTTACCAGGTTACTTCAAAAAAAATTACACGATGAGCTTCATGAGCTACAAAAACATTAGACATGGGCCTTACAATACATATATATTTATTTCTATTTCATAATGGCTAATTCATATGCTTATAACTTCTATTTTTATCATTTCTCGATTATCTTATGTCAAACCCCTTTCACAATTGGTTTTTTCTACCTTTTATAAATAAAAAGATTTAATAAGATAGCACCAAGAGAAAGCATAACACATCACTCTAGAAACTTTTCTTAGGATTGGTGACATGAAATTGCACTCATTTTCTTGAAACTTGAGAATGACCATTTTTAATGTAAATTGATATATAAGTCACAAGACTTGGTATGACTCATCACATGAAACTCATTAAGATTAAGAATTACTTATGTATACATAACCTTAAAATTTTTTGCATGAATTAAGTAATTTAGTCCATCACCTATTCAATGGACCATCAACTAATGAAAACGTGATGCAACTTACAATAAAGCATTGGTTGCAAGTATAGGCAGGTGAAAATACTCATAATGCTCACAATATGCTAAGCTCACATTGTTATAATCAATGGGCATTTAAATGATATCAAATAATTTTATTTCGACTAGCTAGCTTGAATTAATTATATTTAAAACCTAGATGCGCAAAAATATAACTACAACCACTCCAAATAATAGAAACAAAAACAAAAATCACACATAATCCAACAAATTTTTCTTTTTCTTTTATATAAGTTAGGTCTTTGATTTGAGATGTTATTGCATCATAATGTGACATTCAATTTATGATTCCAAGAGTCGATTTAGGAATTTAAATTTGGAAACCAGATCATAGGATACACCTGTTGGATTACTGAGAGGGGGGTGAATCAGTAATCAGTGATTCTTTAAACCTTAAAACTTTAACTTTGATTCAACTTGGTAAGATAAACTTCAGTATTAACCGATAATAGTAAATTAACTTATCAATCAAAAATAACATGCACAATAAACATTCAACACATTTGACACCAGTACTTAATGTGGAAACCCAATTTGGGAAAAACCACTGTGAGAATTGTCACCCACCAAAGAAATAATCTTCTAAAGTATGCTCGGTTAAAAGTCAATCTTGTTAAAGATTACAATGCACATTATTAAATGCGACCCTGTTAGGGGATTTTCCTTAGATCTGTTATGATATTCACCCTGTTAGGAGTGGCCTAGTTAAAGGTCTTTAAACACCCTTCTAGAATGTCACCTCTCTAAAGGTTTTACAATAAGACAGTTAAGTCCACTCAGTTAAGAGATTTTTCTATTACAAATGTTAATAAACAACAGTATAAAATTGATATGTAAATTTGCAACTACCTCTTTCTTAGTCAGATCCCTTGTTCTCTCTTTATCTTCACTTCATTTCATCACTTTCCACTAGCCTCATTACTTCATCAATCTCTACTTGTACACTCGGATTTCAACCTTTTTCTTCTTCATTGCATCACTCAGTTACACGTCCACCTTTCAACTTGTCAGCTAGCTTTCCATTCAATTTCATCCTTTATATAGACTTTGTTTTTCCTCTTAATCTCCTTTATTACATTTTCCTCTATTTATTATCAACCGTCAGATCATCCTCTTGAACTAATTCAATGAATTTGGAACTTGGTCAAACATTTTCTCATCACCTCAGAACTTGAATTTATCTTGGAACTTGTACCTTCACTTTTTCTACTTAGATATTACCATACATCATTACCTTGAATTTTCCTAATCGTAGATCTCTTCAACTAACTCTTCCTCATCCTTGGAATCTTCCAGATCAATGTGGCTCATCATTAAGTATTGTTTTTATCCTTGTCTTTAATTCATGTTCCTTGCTCGGTGGTTAACTCATTTTCCTTCAAGAAAAATTCTATTTTCTTTTCTCGGTAACTAACTCTATGTACTCAATGTCTTGACTTTATTTCACTTTACTAAAACTTACTATCCTTTTACTGAATAACTTTTTCTTGCTCGATAACCAAACTATTTTCTTTGCCTTGTCAACTTTCTAACTTCCTCAATTGTCCAATCTCCTTTACTGACTTAATATAATCAAATGTAAAGTGGAAAATAACTATGCTATTATTACCTTATCATTGTCTGATCTATATTAGTTGCCCAATTAAGTTCTTCAACTTCACAACTTTTCACTTCCTCTTTTTTCTTAACTCACTCAACTTATATCATACTCTGAATGATATGGAAACTTAATATAAACTAGAAATCAATTAATTGACATCAATGAAAAAATAACAACTAATCTAATCCTTCTACAATCTTGTATACCTCTAATCTTTGTCAGTCTTCATCATCATCACCATCAGTTGGGGTTAACAATCTCCGTTAAGTTAACAATCTCCCTCTTTGGCATTGATGGAAATACTGTCAATTGTAAATCTCTATTTTTTAGTCTTCTCAATCACTATTTTTTGTCCATTGCTCCCTCTAAACTTTATCTTCTTTTTTTACTTTTGAATCAATTCTCCATCTTTCTTTGTAATCATCAATAGCATATTCTCCATGTAATCATCAATAACTCATTCTCCCTCTTTGATAATAATGTCAAGGATACATACTCCTAAAAATTGTATTTAGGCAGTGGATCATACCTAACTGTTGGAAACTGCAATTGAAGCAATTGTTGTATTGTCATTGATGTCAAACCTTAACTGGTAAGACTGTTGTTATCTAAGAAAGTACTATATCTTTTTGATTGTTGAGAAGGATTAGGGAAAGGTTGATAACAATAGCACCTAAGGAGAGGTTGAGTTATCTTGATACTTCAATGTGTACTTGATTATGTGGCACAATGATAAGATAATGTATTGCTTATCTAAGTAAGAAGGAAGACTAAACAAGTAGGCTTGACCGAGAAAAAGTGAAGAAATCTAGTTTAAGTCGAGTGATATTAGTGTCGACCGAGCCAATATATGTTGAGTAAATTCAGTGTTGACCGAACATTAGTTATTTGTCGAGGAAGATAGTATTAGCCAAGGAAATAGTTTTAGTGGTGACCGGGCTACCCTGTGAAGACCAAGGAGTTGAACACAGTATTGACCGAGCGTCAGTAATTTACATTTGAGGAAGAATTCAGATTCCTAGCCGACATAGTTGAATTCTTGGATTATGTAAAACATGTTGACTTTATTTATTGATTGTATGGAAGCATTTAATGCACTGTAACCATTTTATTATGATTCCATAAATAGATTCGAGATTTTTCTAGAAGGATGGATGAAGAACATAAAGTTGGAAGGATTCAATGAATCTAACCTAACCCTATGATCTACGAAGGAGATTAAGTGGTAAAAGTTGGATCGACCTAAATGAAGAGGTATTAAGGAAACCTAAGTATGAGGTTGAAAGAGGGAGGATGCTGGAGTTGTTTTTATTGACTGTATAAGCAGAAAAGGCTGAAGGAGAAGGAGTTGTGATTGCTTGAAGGGTTTTCTGAGTAGATCAGTGATGGAGATGGAAATGGATCATAGTCAGTAAGCTAGCATATGTGTATGGAATTGGATCTGATATTTGTAAAGTGAGTTGTATATTTTCAGATCAAACATTGTTGTTACTTTCTAACCATTGTATCAGTTTGAAATCCTTTAATCAAGGTTGACCTAACAGTCATATGTATAAATCCTTTGAACAAGGTTGCATTCTAATAGAATGTATGTAAGTCCTATAACAAGGCACACTTTTAACAGAGTGGTTGAAATCCTTTAACTGGGTCACACCTGACAGTGTGTTTGTAACCTTTGACAGGGTTGGCTTTTCACAGAGCTCACTTTAGAAGAGTGAAAATTTCAGTAACATGTTACAAAGTGGTTTTTCCAAATTGGGTTTCCACTATAAATCCTGGTGTTAATGCTTGTGTGAATGTTTTGGTTTGAACATTTCTATGTTTTGCAAGTTAAATACTATTGGATAGTGGACTGCACTGTTATATGTTTATGTTATGTATTCAGTAATGACCGAGTAGCTGTTGGTTGTTAAATCTGATTTATTGAAGAGTTTGAAAGTTTATTTTATACATCTGGACCTGAGAACAACTGATTCACCCCCCCTCTCTGTTGTTCTAAATCATATTAATAATTGTTATCAGAGTTGTTGGTGCTTATAGATAACAAGTTTAAAGGTACTCGAAGTAAATGATAAGGATGTATAAGAGGGAGGTACCAAAGCTAAATAAGAAGAACTTCCCTGCATGGTAGAGTCTGATGAAACTGCATCTAGTTGATATTGGTGATTCAACAAAGTATTACATTGAGCATGATTATGTTACACCTGTTGCACCTCTGATTACCGAGGAGATGAGAGCTAAAAAAGAGCACAACCAAGCAATGTTGGAGATTGCATCTGCCTTAAGCTATCTAGAATTTGAAGACATCAAAGACTACACAAATACAAAGAAAATGTGGGACACTCTTGCAAACATTTATGGTGGCAACATAAATGTACTAAGGGAAAAAGTTGAAAGCCTAAGAGGTAAATTTGATGAAATGAGAATGCAAGAAGGTGAGAATATTGTATAGTATTGTGGAAGAATAAAAGAAGTTGTAAATGCTATTAGAGGAGCCAATGGAACTATTGATGATGAGACTCTTATTGGAAAAGTTTTGAGAACTTTGTGTCCTATTTATGCCATCAAAATTTTAGTAATTCAAGAATCTAGATGTAACCCTAATAATACTCTTACTTTGGAAAGTCTTGTTGGTAAGCTTACTGCTTTTGAGCTTTCTAATTTTGATAACTTCATTGTTGCTAATGTTGAATCTGCATTTAAGTCACAAATGGTTCTAAGTAATTCAAAGAAAGAAAAGGAAAGATGCATTAGTGAGAGTGAAAGTGAAAGTGACACATCTAATGAAGAACTAGAGGATCTTGAAGCTCTTCTAGCCAGAAGATTGAAGAGGGGAAAAGGAAAGTATAAAGGTAAACTCCCTATCATATGTTTCTCATGTAATAAAGTTGGTCATATAGCTGCAAGATGTCCTAACAGAGATGACAAGGATGAGGAAAGAGATAACAAGCATAAAGACAAAAGAGAAGACAGAGGTTATCGAAGGTACAAGGACTACAAAGGAAAAGGTAAGAAATCTTGCTATATTGCTGAAGAAGAAACTGACACAGATAGTGATGATTTTGAAATTGAAGTAGTCTATGTTGCTATGAAAGATGAGTTTGATGAGGATGAGAAAACTGCACTAGTATCCTATGTGAACAAAAATGATAAGTGGATTATTGATAATGGTTTCTCACACCACATGACTGGTGACAAAAGTAAGTTTGATACCTTAGATTATTACAAAGGTAGAAGCGTTAAATTTGGTAATGATGCACCATGTCCTGTTAGGGGTAAAGGATTGATTAAGCTAACTGATAAGATCACTTGTGAAAATGATTATTGGGTTGAAGGTCTTAACTATAATCTACTAAGTGTTGCACAACTTAATAACACTGGCTAGCGAGTGGAATTTCATCACAGGAAGGCTAAGATATTTGATGCCACTAGTGAACTGATTGGAAGTGGAGAACAGACAAGAGGTAATTTGTTCTATCTAGACCTATTTGAAGAGACATGTATGATTTCACAACTTGATGATAAATGGTTATGGCATAAGTGGCTATGTCATGTTAACTTTGATAATCTAGTAGAAATTAGTAAAAAGAAGAAAGTGAGAGGACTGTCGAGATTGAAGAAACCTAAGAATGTAATGTGCAAACAATGTCAGTTGGGTAAGATGACAAAGTCTAATTTCAAGAGCAAGACTTTTACTTCTGAGAATGCTTTAGATTTGGTTCATACTGACCTTTGTGGACCTATGGGTGTACAAAGCTATTGTGGTGCTAGATATTTTATTATGTTTGTTGATGATTACACCAGAATGATGGTTGTAATGTTCTTAAAAGAAAAATCTGATGCTTTTCAAAAATTTAAGTGGTATTTGGCTAAGGTTGAAGAGAAGACGGGTAGGAACTTGAAGTGTTTGAGATCTAACAGAGGTGGAGAATTCATATCCAATGAGTTCAATCTATTTTGCAATGATAGAGGAATCGAGAGATAGATGTCTGCACCTAGGACACCTCCACATAACGGTATAGCAGAGAGAAGGAATAGATCTATCATGGATTGTGCAATGACATTGATGATCGAGAAGAATGTTGAACAAAAGTACTAGAGAGAAGCTGTAAGTATAGCTATTTATACTCTTAACCAAGTACAAATCAAAAAAGGTATAAATATTACACCTTATGAGTTATGGCACGGGTATGCACCTAATGTAAAGTACTTTAGAATTTTTGGGAGAAAATGTTATATACTAAAAGACAATAGGAATGGAAAGTTTGATGCTAAAACTGATGAGGGCATATTCCTAGGTTATTCCACAAAAGGAAAAGCTTACAAGTGTTTGAACTCTAACAATAACAAAATTGTCGAAAGTGTAAATGTCAAAGTTGATGAGTATGCAGAGAAAAATGAATAGGAAAGCAAGAGAGAACCATAAGATTATAGATATTTTGTTTATATAGAATAAGGAGAGGCAAGTGAAAAACTTGCACCTAATGCAGAGTCTCGGGTAAGCAATGTCGAGCATCAGGAAAAAAATGCCGAGGGACAAGAAGAACATGATGAGCGACAAGAGGAAGCTATCAAGTTTTAGGAAGAGGTTGTCGAGCATTCAGAAGGCAAATCTGACAATATTTTTGGTAAACCTGAAGAGCAAGAAGAAAGGAGAGCAGAACCTATTTTGGCACAATATGTAAGGAGACATCACAAGCCTGAACAAATCATTAGAGACAAAGAAACTGGAGTTCTAACCAGAAGAAAGTTAAGAGACCCTACATGTTTATTATGTGAATTCGAGTCTAAGACAACAAGGGAGGCATTAGAAAATGAAGATTGGATCATAGCCATGAATGAGGAGATAGACCAAATAGAGAAGAATGATACCTGGACTCTGGTGTCGAGACCAGAAAATAAAAATGTCATTGGAACTAAGTGGATGTTCAGAAACAAGATGAATGAACATGGACAAATCACAAGGAACAAAGCAAGGCTGGTATGCAAAGGCTACGCACAAGAAGAAGGAATAGATTATGGGGAGACATTTTCCCCTGTAGCAAGATTGGAAGGAGTAAGAACTCTACTTGCATATGCTGCCTACAAAGATTTCAAGGTATACCAAATGGATGTCAAGTCTACATTTTTAAATGGTATATTAGAAGAAGAAGTGTACATTGAACAACCTGAAAGATTTTTTGATCCAAACAAGAGACACATGGTTTGCAAATTGAATAAGGCACTGGATGGATTAAAGCAAGCCCCCAGAGCATGGTATGAGAGGCTCCACAACTACCTGATACATATTGGATTCTCAAGGACAAATGACACTAGCAATCTATACATGAAAGATGAAGAAGGTCAAGGAATCTTGTTGGCTAAGATTTTTGTAGATGATATTATATTTAGTGGACAAGATGCCTTGTGTAAGAAATTTTCAAATGAAATGCAAACTGAATTTGAAATGAGTATGTTTGGGGAGATCAAATTCTTTGTTGGTTTACAAGTATATCAAATGGAGAGAGGTATTTTCATCACCCAGTCTAAATATGTTCATGAGATACTGAAAAGCTTCAGTATGGAAGATTCAAGGCTAGTAAGTACTCCCATGGCTACTGGACAAAAAATGTCTAAAAATGATGATGTTGCTGAAGTAAACCAGACTTCGTATAGATCCATGATTGGAAAACTGCAACATGTTCTTCACAATTGACCAGATATTGCTCTAGAAGTTGGGATTGTGGAAAGATTCTTTGCCAATCCTAAGGAAACTCACATGATGGTTGTCAAAAGGATAATGAGATATTTGAAAGGGACTACAGATTATGGATTGTACTACAAGAAGCATGAAATATTTGAACTAAAAGTGTATACTGATGCTGATTGGGCAGGAAATGTGGATGACATAAAGAATACTAGTGGGGGAGCTTTCTTTCTTGGACAGAGATTAGTTTCCTAGACAAGCAAGAAACAAAATTGCATTTCCCAATCTACAACTGAAGCTGAGTATGTGGCTGTAGTAGTCAACTATTCAAACTTGGTATGGATAAAGCAATTGTTGGTAGGCATGAAAGAAGAGATCACTGAACCAGTTGTCATTTACTATGACAACACAAGTGCTATCAACATATCTAAGAACCTAGTGATGCACACAAAGACCAAATACATCACCATAAAGTATCATTACTTGAGGGAATTGGTACAGGATAAGGAGGTCAAAATGGAATATGTGAATACAAAAGAACAACTAGCAGACATATTCACTAAAGCTTTACCTAAAGAAGCTCATGAATATTTGAGAGGACAATTAGGGGTTCTTCCCCTAACTAAGGTTGCCTAGTCAAGCTAGGAGCACTACATCAAATGTGCTGCAAAGAGTATCTGACAAATTGATGTAGAGAAAGGTCATACTTTAGGAATAGCCTAGAGTTGTGACAAGTACAAAAAAGTTGATAATCAATCATAAGCAAAGATGACAGAGGGAGGAATATTATTATTGAACTGATCAGATGACATCTACATCTAAAGGATGTATGTTTTAGTTGCTGCTTTGACATTATTATCAAAGAGGGAGATGAATAAGATGAAAACACATGGTGAGATTTCATGGAAGATCAAGAAAGAGGGAGAAATTCAGAGGAAAGGAACAAGTAGAGATCAAGTGAATGTTACTGTGTGGATGGTCATGTAAGAAATGCTAATTGATTCTGAATCAGAATGAAGCTAAGGATATTATAAATATTTCTGATGGACATATAAGTTTTGGATTGGTTGGTAATTCATGTGTTATTCATATGGTGTTGCCATCAATGCCAAAGAGGGAGATTGTTGGAAACTGCAATTGAAGCAATTGTTGTATTGTCATTGATGTCAAACCTTAACTAGTAAGACTATTGCAATCTAAGAAAGTACTATATCTATTTGATTATTGAGAAGGATTAGGGCAAGGTTGATAACAATAGCACCTAAGGATAGGTTGAGTTATCTTGATACTTCAATGTGTACTTGATTATGTGGCACAATGATAAGATAATGTATTGCTTATCTAAGTAAGAAGGAAGACTAAACAAGTAGGCTTGACCGAGCAAAAGTGAAGAAATCTAGTTTAAGCTGAGTGATGTTAGTGTCGACCGAGCCAGTATATGCCGAGAAAATTTAGTGTTGACCAAACATCAGTTATTTGCCGAGGAAGATAGCATTAGCCAAGGAAACAATTTTAGTGGTGATTGGGCTACCTAGTAAAGACCGAGGAGTTGAACATAGTATTGACCGAGCGTTAGTAATTTACATTTGAGGAAGAATTCAAATTCGTAGCCGACATAGTTGAACTCTTGGATTATGTAAAACATGTTGACTTTATTTATTGATTGCATGGATGAAGAACATAAAGTTGGAAGGATTCGATGAATCTAACCTAATCCTAAGATCTACGAAGGAGATTAAGTGGCAAAAGTTGGATCGACCTAAACTAAGAGGTATTGAGGAAACCTAAGTATGAGGTTGAAAGAGGGAGGATGTTGGAGTTGTTGTTATTGACTGTATAAGCAAAAAAGGTTGAAGGAGAAGGAGTTGTGATTGCTTGAAGGGTTTTCTGAGCAGATTAGTGATGGAGATGGAAATGGATCACAGTCAGTAAACCAGCATATGTGTACGAAATTGGATTTGATATTTGCAAAGTGAGTTGTATGTTTTCAGATCAAACATTGCTGTTACTTTCTAACCATTGTATCAGTTTGAAATCCTTTAATCAAGGTTGACCTAACAGTCGTATGTATAAATCCTTTGAACAAGGTTGCATTCTAATGGAATGTATGTAAGTCCTATAACAAGGCACACTTTTAATAGAGTCGTTGAAATATTTTAACCGGGTTGCACCTGACAGTGTGTTTGTAACCTTTGATAGGGTTGGCTTTTCACAGAGCTCACTTCAGAAGAGTGAAAATATCAGTAACATGTTACAAAATGGTTTTTCTCAAATTGGGTTTCCACTATAAATCCTAGTGTTAATGCTTGTGTGAATGTTTTGGTTTGAACATTTATATGTTTTGCAAGTTAAATACTATTGGATAGTGGATTGCACTGTTATATGTTTATGTTATGTATTCAGTAATGACCGAGTAGTTGTTGGTTGTTAAATCTAATTTATTGAAGAGTTTGAAAGTTTATTTTATACATCTAGACTTGAGAACAATTGATTCACCCCCCCTCTCTGTTGTTCTAAATCATATTAACACTAACATGTACTGATATCTCATTACATACATAACCATTTTTCACAACTTCAGGCATCACCTAAAGAGTGAACACTAGCATCAACTCACAAAATAGATATTCTAATGAATCCTTGAATTGATGCATCATGCATCTTACTTTAGTGAATATTAGATAGGGGATGAAATTGTAATTTACCTTTGAGATACTCAAAAGCATCTTTCAATAGTGGCTTGGTGAATATATTTTCTATCTGCTCCTTTGAATTCACATACTCTAATATCACATGCTTGTCTTGAACTTGTTCACTCAAGTAATGATTCTTGATAGAAATGTCGTTGGTCTTGGAATGCATCACCACATTCTTTGATATGTTGATAGCACTTTTATTATCATAGTAAATAGTAACTGGATTATTAATCTCCTCTTGCATACCTTCAAGTAGTTATTTGATCCATACAATGTTTTCAAAATTCATAGATGTTGCTACATACTCTGCCTCGGTAGTAGATTGTGATATACAACTTTGTATCTTACTCATCCATGTCACTAATATTTCTCCTAAAAAGAAAGATCCCCCACTTGTACTTTTCCTATCATCAATGTTTTCAACCCAATCAGCATTAGTGTAAACCTTCATATCAAAATCTCCTCCTTTCCTGTTTAGTAGATCGAAGTCTTCAATACATTTTAGATATATAAATATTCTTTTGACTGCAGACATGTGTGTTTCCTTTGGATTGACAGAAAATAAACAATACCTACCACATGAGCAATATCAGGTTTTCTATGTACAACATATTGTAGCTTACCAATCATTTATTAGTAGAGTGTTTCATTCACTTCCTTTGACTCATCTTCTTTTGACAGTTTGCAACCATTAGCTATCAGTGTTCCAACCGGTTTTGACTCTTCCATACCAAATATCTTTAGGATCTCCTTGATGTACTTTGATTGTGTGATGTAGATCCCATCTCTAACTTGTTGAATTTGTAGTCCAATAATTTTTTTTATTTCTCCTATCATGGACATCTCAAATTATTTTCTCATCTCCTCAGCAAAATATTTTCATAATGTGTTATTTCCGGGTATGTGCAGGATCATGAGGGGCCAAACTATCCCCTTAAGTGGCAATGAAAAATCAGAAAATCAAGATTAGTCAACTTGACGTGAAAAAATGAACTAGTTATCTACCTAATATCAAAAAGTTGTAAGAACATAATTTGTAGGAAATTGAATTTAGTTTCTAAACTACTAAGCCTTTTTTGAAAAAAAATTAATATGATTGGTAAAAAGTATAGATTGCAATGTAGCACTACAAACATTTCAGCAAAAAAATAAGAAGTATGTGTATGTCTGACCACCCTAATCAAAAGAAAATGATAATATTTTTTTATAATATTCTATATATAAGTAGCTGACTCATGCTCGGATGTGACGCATATTTTTTGGTATTTTTATTCCAAACAAATAATTAATTATGATTTTTTTGCTACAACACTTTTAGAATTTAAAAACTCTCGTGTCTGACCACCTTTACTCATTGCAAACTTATCATAATTTAATTTTTAAAATTTTTTTCTTATACCATCAGTATGTCAATCAGGATTTTAGATGTAAGTGAACTAGAAAATAAATAATAAATACTTAACGAATTCAAAATCTGACAGCACTTATATCGATGGAAAGCTGACAATCATCCAAAGAAACCCTTTTCGTTTTATCGAAATCGGGTGGAAAAAAAGTCGTCAACCTAATGGTTGAAGTGTCGATATAAGAAAAATAGAGAAAAAAACACATTTTTTGCACACCTTCAGTGTTGACCATGGGGCTTTGGTTTCCAAAGCTATTACCAAGCCTAATTGGGTACCCGAAAAAATCAGGTACCCGATTTTGTTTGAATTTGAATTTTGAAAAGTTTCCCCCTACCACTTTTTTTTTATTTCCTTTTAATTTTGATGTTTTTTCTTTCACCCTGACAATCAATAATTTATATATTTTATATTTATGTTTTATATTTTATATTATATAGTATATATATTATATATATTATTTATATTATATATTCGATAATATCAATTTCAATGACCTAAATATATAGTCTGTTCAGATTTATATTAAATGCAATATTTTTATATTATAATATAAATGTTACATAATATATATATATAATATATAAAATGAATAGGACATTAATATATTGTATATTTGATAATATATATTAAATGTAATATCAAATATATCTTATAATATATATTATATATTTAGTCTATTAAATATTATATTTTTTCAAATATTTTATATATTATTTTAATATTTAATTTAAGTTATAAAAGATCCTCTCATGAGACAACAGGTCGAATCGGGGTCGCTAGACGTCTTAAGGGGTAATTAGGGTTTGTGAGGCAACTTCAAATGTACAGTGACCATTTGGAAGGCAATAGGGCATGTCCAAGGACCAATGTACCAAATTTTAATGACTTTTTCCTAGTCAAACTCGAAAAGGGTCCATGGGGTGCTCTCAGGAGACCACATGTCCAATCAATGTTGCTAGGTGTCTTAAGGGGTCATCAGGGCTCGTGAGACAACCTTTGATGCACGGTGACCATTTGGAATGCATTAGGACATGTCAAAGGACATAACTCCACAATTTAGATGAATTTTGATTAGTCAAACTCGAAAAGGGTCCATGGGGTGCTCTTTGGAGACCATTGTGCGATTTAGGGTTGATAGGTGACTTAAGGGGTCATCGGGGTTCCAAATGAAACTTTCGATGAACTGTGATCCTTTGGAACGCATTAGGACATATCAAATGACCTACATGCCAAATTTGGATAACTTTTGCCTAGTAGAACTCGAAAGGGGTCCATGGGGTGCTCTCGGGAGACCACATGTCGAATTGGGGTCGGTAGGCCTGTTAAGAGGTCATTAGGGTTCCAAATGAAACTTCAATGGAATGGTGACCCTTTGGAATGCATTAGGATATGTCATAGGACCTATGTACCAAATTTGGATGACTTTTTCCTAGTAAAACTTGAAAGGAGTCCATGGTGTGCTCTCAGGAGACCACGTGTCGAAATGGGGTCGGTAGGCCTGTTAAGGGGTGATTAGGTTCCAAATAAAAATTTGATGGAATTGTGACCCTTTGGAATGCATTAGGACATGTCATATGACCTACATACCAAATTTGGATGACTTTTTCCTAGTAGAACTCGAAAGGGGTCCATGGGGTGCTCTTAGGAGACCACATGTTGAAACAAGGTCGGTAGGCCTGTTAAGGGGTCATTACGGTTACAAATGCAACTTGGATGGAATGGTGACCCTTTGGAACACATTAGCACATGTTAGAGGACCTATGTACCAAATTTGTATGACTTTTTCCTAGTAGAACTCAAAAAGGGTCCATGGGGTTCTCTGAGGAAACCACATGTCGACTCAGGGTCGTTAAGCCTATTAAGGGGTCATTAGGGTTCCAAATGTGACTTTTATGGAACGGTGACCCTTTGGAATGCATTAGGACATGTTAGAGGACCTACGTACCAAATTTGGATAACTTTTTTGTAGTAGAACTCAAAAGGGGTCCATGGGGTGGTCTCGGGAGACCACATGTCGAATCATGGTGTGTAGGCCTGTTAAGGGGTCATTAGGGTTCTAAATGAAACTTCTATGGAATGGTGACCCTTTCAAATTCAATAAGACATGTCAGAGGACCTATGTACCAAATTTGGATGACTTTTTCTTAGGAAAATGCAAAAGGGGTCCATGGGGAGCTCTCGGGAGACCACATGTTGAAATGGGGTCAGTAGGCATGTTAAGGGGTCATTAGGGTTCGAAATGAAACTTCTATGGAACCATGACCCTTTAGAATGCATTAGGACCCCTAGGGAGTCCTCGTGACCCCTTTTGACACATTGAAACACTCAACTGTGTCTTAAGGGGTCCTTTTGACTCCCTAGGGTTCCTAACGCGTGATAAGGCGTACTAGGACCCCTAGGGAATCATCGTGACCCCTTTTCACACATTGGAATGCTCAAGTGTGTCTTAAGGGGTCCTACAACCCCTTAAGACACACTTGAGCTTTCCAATGTGTCAAAAGGGCTCACGATGAATCCCTAGGGGTCCTAGTACGCTTTATCACGCATTAGGACCCCTAGGGAGTCCCCGTGACCCCTTTTGACACATTGGAATTCTCAAGTGTGTCTTAAGGGGTGCTACGACCCCTTATGACACACTAGAGAATTCCAATGTGTCAAAAGGGGTCACGATGATTCCCTAGGGGTCCTAGTACGCTTTATCACACGATAGGACACCTAGGGAGTCCCCGTGACCCCTTTTGACACATTGGAATGCTCTAGTGTGTCTTAAGGGGTTCTAGGACCCCTTAAGACATACTTGAGCATACCAATGTGCAAAAAGAGGTCACGAGGACTCCCTAGGTGTCCTAGTACGCATTAGGACCCTAAGGGAGTCCCCCTGACCCCTTTTGACACATTGGAATGCTCAAGTGTGCCTTAAGGGGTCGTAGGACCCCTTAAGACACACTTGAGCTTTCCAATATGTCAAAAGGGGTCACGAGGAATCCTTAGGGGTCCTAGTATGCTTTATCACGCGTTAGGACACCTAGGGAGTCCTCCTAAACCCTTTTGACACATTGGAATGCTCAAGTGTGCCTTAAGGGGTCCTACGACCCCTTAAGGCACACTTGAGCGTTCCAATGTGTCAAAAGGGCTCAGGGGGACTCTCTAGGGGTCCTAACATGTACTAGGACCCCTAGGGAGTCCCCGTGACCCCTTTTGAAACATTGGAACGTTCAAGTGTGTCTTAAGGGGTCCTTTTGACTCCCTAGGGTTCCTAGCGCATGATAAGGCATACTAGGACCCCTAGGGAGTCATTGTGACCCCTTTTGACATATTGCAAGGCTCTAGTGTGTCTTAAGGGGTCGTAGGACCCCTTAAGACACACTAGAGCATTCCAATGTGTCAAAAGGGGTCACGGGGACTCCCTAGGTGTCCTAGTATGCGTTAGGACCCTTAGGGAGTCCCCCTGACCCCTTTTGACACATTAGAATACTCAAGTGTGCCTTAAGGGGTCCTACGACCCCTTAAGGCACACTTGAGCATTCCAATGTGTCAAAAGGGGTCACGGGGATGCCCTAGGTGTCCTAGCACATGATAAAGCATAATAGGACCCCTAAGGAGTCCCTGTGACCCCTTTTGACACATTGGAATGCTCAAGTGTGCCTAAAGGGGTCGTAGGACCCCTTAAGGCACACTTGAGCATTCCAATGTGTCAAAAGGGGTCACGGGGACTCCCTGGGTGTCCTAGTACGCGCTAGGACTCCTAAGGAGTCCCCCTGACCCCTTTTTACACATTGGAACGCTCAAGGGTGCCTTAAGGGGTCGTAGGACCACTTAAGACACACTTGAGTGTTCCAATGTGTCAAAAGGGGTCACGGGGACTCCTTAGGGGTCCTAGTACGCTTTATCACGCGCTAGGACACCTAGGGAGTCCCCGAAACCCCTTTTGACACATTGGAATGCTCAAGTGTGTCTTAAGGGGTCGTAGGACCCCTTAAGACACACTTGAGCATTCCAATGTGTGAAAAAGGGTCACAGGGACTCCTTAGGGGTCCTAGTACGCTTTATCATGAATTTGGACACCTAGGGAATCCCCGTGACCCCTTTTGACACATTGGAATGCTCAAGTGTGCCTTAAGGGGTCCTTAAGGCAAACTTGAGTGTTCCAATGTGTCAAAAGGGGTCATGGGGACTCCCTAGGTGTCCAAACGCGTGATAAAGCGTACTAGGACCCCTAAGGAGTCCCCGTGACCCCTTTTGACACATTGCAAAACTCAAGTGTGTCTGAAGGGGTCGAAGGACCCCTTAAGACACACTAGAGCATTCCAATGTGTCAAAATGGGTCACGGGGACTCCCTAGGTGTCCTAGTACATGTTAGGACCCTTAGGGAATCCCCCTGACCCCTTTTGACACATTGGAATGCTCAAGTGTGTCTTAAGGGGTCGTAGGACCCCTTAGGGCACACTTGAGTGTTCCAATGTGTCAAAAGGGGTCACGAGGACTCCCTAGGTGTCCTAATGCATGATAAAGCGTACGCGTTAGGACACCCAGGGAGTCCCCGTGACCCCTTTTGACACATTGGAATGCTCAAGTGTGCCTTAAGGGGTCCTACGACCCCTTAAGCCACACTTGAGTGTTTCAATGTATCAAAAGGGGTCACAGGGACTCCCTGGGTGTCCTAGTACATGTTAGGACCCCTAAGGAGTCCCCCAGACCCCTTTTGACACATTGGAACACTCAAGGGTGCCTTAAGGGGTTGGAGGACCCCTTCAGACACACTTGAGCATTCCAATGTGTGAAAAGGTGTCATGGGGACTCCTTAGGGGTCCTAGTACACTTTATCACACGTTAGGACACCTAGGGAGTCCCCGTGACCCCTTTTGACACATTGAAACGCTCAAGTGTGCCTTAAGGGGTCGTAGGACCCCTTAAGACATACTTGAGTGTTCCAATGTGTGAAAAGGGGTCACGAGGACTCCTTAGGGGTCCTAGTATGCTTTATCACGTGTTAGGACACCTAGGGAGTCCCCGTGACCCCTTTTGACACATTGGAACGCTCAAGTGTGCCTTAAGGGGTCGTAGGACCCCTTAAGACACACTTGAGTGTTCCAATGTGTGAAAAGGGGTCACGGGGACTCCTTAGGGGTCCTAGTACGCTTTATCACCCGTTAGGACCCCTAGGGAGTCCCTGTGACCCCTTTTGACACATTGGAACACTCAAGTGTGCCTTAAGGGGTCGTAGGACCCCTTAAGGCACACTTGAGTGTTCCAATGTGTCAAAAGGGGTCACAGGGACTCCCTAGGGGTCCTAACGGGTGATAAAGCGTACTAGGACCCCTAAGGAGTCCCCGTGAACCCTTTTCACACATTGCAATGCTCAAGTGTGTCTTAACGGGTCGAAGGACCCCTTAAGACACACTTGAGTATTGCAATGTGTCAAAAGGGGTCACGATGACTCCCTAGGGGTCCTAGTATGCTATATCATGTGTTAGGACCCCTAGGGAGTCCCCGTGACCCCTTTTGACACATTGGAATGCTGAAGTGTGTCTTAAGGGGTCCTACGACCCCCTATGACACACTAGAGCATTCCAATGTGTCAAAAGGGGTCACGATGATTCCCTAGGGGTCCTAGTACGCTTTATCACGCGTTAGGACACCTAGGGAGTCCCCATGACCCCTTTTGACACATTGGAATGCTCAAGTGTGCCTTAAGGGGTCGTAGGACCCCTTAAGACACACTCGTGTGTTCTAATGTGTGAAAAGGGGTCACGGGGACTCCTTAGGGGTCCTAGTATGCTTTATCACGCGTTAAGACACCTAGGGAGTCCCCGTGACCCCTTTTAACACATTGGAATGCTCAAGTGTCCCTTAAGGGCTCCTACGATCCCTTAAGGCACACTTGAGCATTCCAATGTGTCAAAAGGGGTCACGGGGACTCCCTAGGTGTCCTAACGCGTGATAAAGCGTACTAGGACCCGTAAGGAGTCTCCATGACCCCTTTTGACAAATTGCAATGCTCAAGTGTGTCTTAAGGGGTCCTTCGACCCCTTAAGACACACTTGAGCATTGTAATGTGTCAAAAGGGGTCACGATGACTCCCTAGGGGTCCTAGTATGCTTTATCATGCGTTAGGACCCCTAGGGAGTCCCCATGACCCCTTTTGACACATTGGAACACTCAAGTGTTCCTAAAGGGGTCGTAGGACTCCTTAAGACACACTTGAGTGTTGCAACATGTGGAAAGGGGTCACGGGGACTCCTTAGGGGTCCTAGTACACTTTATCATGCGTTAGGACACCTAGGGAGTCCCTGTGACCCCTTTTGACACATTGGAACACTCAAGTGTGCCTTAAGGGGTCCTACGATCCCTTAAGGGACACTTGAGCATTCCAATGTGTCAAAAGGGATCAAGGGGACTCCCTAAGGGTCCTAATGAGTACTAGGAAAGCTAGGGAGTCCCCGTGACCCCTTTTGACACATTGGAATGCTCTATTGTGTCCTAAGGGGTCCTACATCCCCTTAAGACACACTAGAGCATTGCAATGTGTCAAAAGGGGTCATGATGACTCCCTAGGGGTCCTAGTATGCCTTATCAGGTGTTAGGAACCCTAGGGAGTCAAAAGGACCCCTTAAGGCACACTTGAGCATTCCAATGTGTCAAAAGGGGTCATGGGGACTCCCTAGGGGTCCTAGTACGCGTTAGGACCCCGAGGGAGTCCCCCTGACCCCTTTTGACACATTGGAATGCTCAAGTGTGCCTTAAGGTGTCGTAGGACCCCTTAAGGCACACTTGAGCATTCCAATGTGTCAAAAGGTGTCAGGGGGACTCCCTAGGTGTCCTAACGCGTGATAAAGTGTACTAGGACCCCTAAGGATTCCCCGTGACCCCTTTTGAGCACATTGGAATGCTCAAGTGTTCCTTAAGGGGTCGTAGGACCCCTTAAGACACACTTGAGCATTCCAATGTGTGAAAAGTGGTCACGGGGACTCCTTAGGTGTCCAAGTACGCTTTATTATGCGTTAGGACAGCTAGGGAGTCTCCGTGACCCCTTTTGACACATTGCAATGCTCAAGTGTGTCTTAAGAGGTCCTTCGACCCCTTAAGACACACTTGAGCATTGCAATGTGTCAAAAGGGGTCACGGGGACTGCTTAGGGGTCCTACTACACTTTATCACATGTTAGGACCCCTAGGGAGTCCCCGTGACCCCTTTTGACACATTGGAATGCTCAAGTGTGTGTTAGGGGATCGTAGGACCCCTTAAGGGACACTTGAGCATTCCAAGGTGTCAAAAGGGGTCACGGGGAATCCTTAGGGGTCCTAACATGTGATAAAGCATACTAAGACCTCTAAGGAGTCCCCATAACCCCTTTTCACAAATTGGAATGCTCAAGTGTGTCTTAAGGGGTCCTACGACCCCTTAAGGAACACTTGAGCATTCCAATGTGTCAAAAGGGGTCACAGGGAATCCCTAGGGGTCCTAACATGTGATAAAGCATACTATGACCCCTAGGGAGTCATCGTGACCCCTTTTGACACATTGCAATGCTCAAGTGTGTCTTAAGGGGTCCTTCGACCCCTTAAGACACACTTGAGCATTGCAATGTGTCAAAATTGGTCACGGGGACTCCTTAGGGGTCCTAGTACGCTTTATCATGCATTAGGACACCTAGGGAGTCCTCGTGACACCTTTTGACACATTGGAATCCTCAAGTGTGCCTTAAGGGATCGTAAGACCCCTTAAGGCACACTTGAGCTTCCCAATGTATCAAAAGGGGTCACGGGGATTCCCTAGGTGTCCTAACGCGTGATAAAGCATACTAGGACCCCTAAGGAGTCCCTGTGACCCCTTTTCACACATTAAAACACTCAAGTGTGTCTTAAGGGGTCCAACGACCCCTTAAAGCACACTTGAGCCTTCCAATGTGTCAAAAGGGGTCACGGGGACTCCCTAGGTGTCCTATCACGTGATAAAGCGTACTAGGACCCCTAGGGAATCATCGTGACCCCTTTTGACACATTGGAATGCTCTAGTGTGTCATAAGGGGTCATACGACCCCTTAAGACACACTTCAACATTCCAATGTGTCAAAATGGGTCACGGGGACTCCCTAAGGGTCCTAACGCATGATAAAGCATACTAGGACCCCTACGGAGTCATCATGATCCCTTTTGACACATTGCAACGCTCAAGTGTGTCTTAAGGGGTCCTTCAACCCCTTAAGACACACTTGAGCATTGCAATGTGTCAAAAGGAGTCACGGGGACTTCTTAGGTTTCCTAGTATGCTTTATCACACGTTAGGACCCCTAGGGAGTCCCCGTGACCCCTTTTGACACATTGGAATGCTCAAGTGTGCCTTAAGGGGTCCTATGACCCCTTAAGGCACACCTGAGCGTTCCAATGTTTCGAAAGGGGTCATGGGGACTCCCTAGGGGTCATAGGACCCCTTAAGGCACACTTGAGCATTCCAATGTGTCAAAAGGGGTCACGGGGACTCCCTAGGTGTCCTAACGCGTGATAAAGCATACTAAGACCCCTAAGGAGTCCCCCTGACCCCTTTTCACACATTGGAACACTCAAGTGTGTCTTAAGGGGTCCTACGACCCCTTAAGGCACACTTGAGCGTTCTAATGTGTCAAAAGGGGTCACGGGGACTCCCTAGGTGTCCAAACGTGTGATAATGCGTACTAGGACCCCTAAGGAGTCCCCGTGACCTGCTTTGACACATTGCAATGCTCAAGTGTGTCTTAAGGTGTTGAAGGACCCCTTAAGACACACTAGAGCATTCCAATGTGTCAAATTGGGTCACGGGGATTCCCTAGGTGTCCTAGTACGCGTTAGGACCCTTAGGGAGTCCCCTTGACCCCTTTTGACACATTGGAATGCTCAAGTGTGCCTTAAGGGGTCATAGGATCCCTTAAAGCACACTTGAGCATTCCAATGTGTCAAAAGGGGTCAAGGGGACTCCCTAGGTGTCCTAACGCGTGATAAAGTGTATGCGTTAGGACATCTAGTGAGTCCCCGTGACCCCTTTTGACACATTGGAATTCTCAAGTGTGCCTTAAGGGGTCGTACAACCCCTTAAGGCACACTTGAGCATTCCAATGTATCAAAAGGGGTCACGGGGACTCCCTGGGTGTCCTAGTACGTGTTAGGACCCCTAAGGAGTCCCCCTGACCCCTTTTAACACATTGGAACACTCAAGGGTTCCTTAAGGGGTCGTAGGAACCCTTAAGACACACTTGAGTGTTCCAATGTGTGAAAAGGGGTCACAGGGACTCCTTAGGGGTCCTAGTATGCTTTATCACGTGTTAGGATACCTAGGGAGTCCCTGTGACCCCTTTTGACACATTGGAATGCTCAAGTGTGCCTTAAGGGGTCGTAGGACCCCTTAAGACACACTTGAGTGTTCCAATGTGTGAAAAGGGGTCACGGGGACTCCTTAAGGGTCCTAGTACACTTTATCACGCGTTAGGACACCTAGGGAGTTCCCGTGACCCCTTTTGACACATTGGAACACCCAAGTGTGCCTTAAGGGGTCGTAGGACCCCTTGAGACAGACTTGAGTGTTCCAATGTGTGAAAAAGGGTCATAGGGACTCCTTAGGGGTCCTAGTACAATTTATCACACGTTAGGACACCTAGGGAGTCCCCGTGACCCCTTCTGACACATTGGAACGCTCAAGTGTGCCTTAAGGGGTCGTAGGACCCCTTAAGACACACTTGAGTGTTCCACTGTGTGAAAAGGGGTCACGGGGACTCCTTAGGGGTCCTAACGGGTGATAAAGCGTACTAGGACCCCTAAGGAGTCCCCGTGACCCCTTTTGACACATTGCAATGCTCAAGTGTGTCTTAAGGGGTTGAAGGACCCCTTAAGACACACTTGAGATTTTTAATGTGTCAAAAGGGGTCACGATGACTCCCTAGGGATCCTAGTACGCTTTATCACGCATTAGGACCCCTAGGGAGTCCCCGTGATCCCTTTTGACACATTGGAATGCTGAAGTGTGTCTTAAGGGGTCCTACGACCCCTTATGACACACTAGAGCATTCCAATGTGTCAAAAGGGGTCACGATGATTTCCTAGGGGTCCTAGTACGCTTTATCACGTGTTAGGACACCTAGGGAGTCCTCGTGACCCCTTTTGACACATTGGAATGGTCAAGTGTGCCTTAAGGGGTCGTAGGACCCCTTAAGACAAACTTGAGCATTCCAATGTGTGAAAAGGGGTCACGGGGACTCCTTAGGGGTCCTAGTACACTTTATCATGCGTTAGGACACCTAGGGAGTTCGTGTGACCCCTTTTGACACATTGGAATGCTCAAGTGTGACTTAAGGGGTCCTACAATCCCTTAAGGCACACTTGAGCATTCCAATGTGTCAAAAGGGGTCACGGGGACTCCCTAGGGATCCTAACACGTGATAAAGCGTACTAGGACCCCTAAGGAGTCCTTGTGACCCCTTTTGACACATTGTAATGCTCAAGTGTGTCTTAAGGGGTTGAAGGACCCCTTAAGACACACTTGAGCATTGCAATGTGTCAAAAGGGGTCATGATGACTCCCTAGGGGTCCTAGTACGCTTTATCACCTGTTAGGACTGCTAGGGAGTCCCCGTGACCCCTTTTGACACATTGGAACGCTCAAGTGTGTCTTAAGGGGTCCTACGACCCCTTAAGGCACACTTGAGTGTTCCAATGTGTCAAAAGGGGTCAAGGGGACTCCCTAAGGGTCCTAACGCATACTAGGACACCTAGGGAGTCCCCGTGACCCCTTTTGACACATTGGAATGCTCTAGTGTGTCTTAAGGGGTCCTACGACCCCTTAAGACACATTAGAGCATTGCAATGTGTCAAAAGGGGTCACGATGACTCCCTAGGGGTCCTAGTATGCCTTATCACGCGTTAGGAACCCTAGGGAGTCAAAAAGACCCCTTAAGGCACACTTGAGTGTTCCAATGTGTCAAAAGGGGACACGGGGACTCCCTAGGGGTCCTAGTATGCGTTAGGACCCCTAGGGAGTCCCCTTGACCCCTTTTGACACATTGGAACACTCAAGTGTGCCTTAATGGGTCATCGAGGTTCCAAATGAAACTTTCAATGAGTGGTGATCCTTTGGAATGCATTAGGACATATCAAATGATCTACGTACCAAATTTGGAGAACTTTTGCCTAGTAGAACTCGAAAGGGGTCCATGGGGTGCTCTCGGGAGACCACATATCGAATCAAGGTCGGTAGGCCTTTTAAGGGGTCATTATGGTTACAAATGCAACTTGGATGGAATGGTGACCCTTTGGAACACATTAGGACATGTTAGAGGACCTATGTACCAAATTTGTATGACTTTTTCCTAGTAGAACTCAAAAAGAATCCATGGGGTTCTCTGAGGAGACCACATGTCGAATCAGGGTCGGTAGGCCTGTTAAGGGGTCATTAGGGTTCCAAATGTGACTTTGATGGAATAGTGACCCTTTGGAATGCATTAAGACATGTCAGAGGACCTACGTACCAAATTTGGATGACTTTTTTCTAGTAGAACTCAAAAGGGGTCCATGGGGTGGTCTTGGGAGACCACATGTCGAATCATGGTGTGTAGGCCTATTAAGGGGTCATTAGGGTTATAAATGCAACTTCTATGGAATGATGACCCTTTCAAATTCATTAAGACATGTCAGAAGATCTATGTACCAAATTTGGATGACTGTTTTCTAGTAGAACGCAAAAGGGGTGCATGGGGAGCTCTCGAGAGACCACATGTCGAAATGGTGTCAGTAGGCATGTTAAGGGGTCATTAGGGTTCAAAATGCAACTTCTATGGAACCATGACCCTTTGGAATGCATTAGGACTCCCTAGGGGTCAAAAGGGGTCAGGGGGACTCCCTAGGGGTCCTAATGCATACTAGGACCCCTAGGGGGTCCCCCTGACCCCTTCTGACACATTGAAACTCTCAAGTGTGTCTTAAGGGGTCCTTTTGACTCCCTAGGGTTCCTAACGCGTGATAAGGCATACTAGAACCCCTAGGGAGTCATCGTGACCCCTTTTGACACATTGGAATGCTCAAGTGTGTCTTAAGGGGTCCTATGACCCCTTATGACACACTAGAGCATTCCAATGTGTCAAAAGGGGTCACGATGATTCCCTAGGAGTCCTAGTATGCTTTATCACATGTTAGGACACCTAGGGAGTTCCCGTGACCCCTTTTGACACATTGGAATGCTCTAGTGTGTCTTAAGGGGTCGTAGGACCCCTTATGACACACTAGAGCATTCCAATGTGTCAAAATGGGTCACAATGATTCCCTAGGGGTCCTAGGACAACTAGGGAGTCCCCGTGACCCCTTTTGACACATTGGAACACTCAAGTGTGCCTTAAGGGGTCATAGGACCCCTTAAGACACACTTGAGTGTTCCAATGTGTGAAAAGGGGTCACGGGGACTCCTTAGGGGTCCTAGTATGCTTTATCATGCGTTAGGACACCTAGGGAGTCCCTGTGACCCCTTTTGACACATTGGAACTCTCAAGTGTGCCTTAAGGGGTCCTAACATGTGATAAAGCATACTAGGATGCTTAGGGAATCATCATGACCTCTTTTGACACATTGGAATGCTCTAGTGTGTCATAAGGGGTCGTAGGACCCTTTAAGACACACTTGAGCATTTCAATGTGTCAAAAGGTGTCACAGGGACTCCCTAGAGGTCCTAACACGTGATAAGGCATACTAGGACCCCTAGGGAGTCATCGTGACCCCTTTTGACACATTAGAACACTCAAGTGTGTCTTAAGGGGTCACGATGACTCCCTAGGGGTCCTAGTACGCTTTATCACATGTTAGGAACCCTAGGGAGTCAAAAGGACCCCTTATGACACACTTGAGCATTCCAATGTGTCAAAAGGGGTCATGAGAACTCCCTAGGTGTCCTAACATGTGATAAAGTGTACTAGGACCCCTAGGGAATCATTGTGACCCCTTTTGACACATCATGACCCCTAGGGAGTCCCCATGACCCCTTATCACACGTTAGTACCCCTAGGGAGTCTCTCTCTACCTCCAGTGAACTATTCTTCAAAGTGTCCATTTTTGCATAGCTAGGGTTTACGACACCTGTAAAAGGCACATTTAATACAAAGATTTAGCCGACCACATTAGTACATATATAATATACATTATATATATCATATGCCTCTTTTTTATATATATTATATACATAAATATATGTAAAAGTTTAATTGTTTTCATTTGCTCCCACCATTTTTTCATCAGTTGGGGAATATCGGGTACCCGATATTTTCAGGTACCCAATTTTTGCCAGGCAATATTTGACGAAAATATTCCCTGTCCCCACAGAGCAAACAATCACGGGATTTTATACTTTTTTCACGTGTTGCAAAACAAAAAATGTGATTTGGGGCCCATTGTTTGATTTTTATCGACTTGTGGTTTCACGATGGGAAGCACCAGTCATCGAAAGGCTAAACATAAGAGGAAGCTGACAGATTACGAAATTCAGGCATATAGGGAAAAAGATAAGGAAAATCACCGAAGAAGGAGAGAAGGTATGTTAACCATTAATCAAGGTGACCCCGTAAATGTAGTTGTAAGTGAAGAGGATGTTCAATTTGAAAATGCACAGATGGAGATTGAAAATGTAGACTTTGGGAACGAAAATGTTGCACAAGAATGACATGAATGTTATACATCTCCAAATTATATGTGAAATGAAGTCCCTTGTAATAAAGATAATCAATCTTCAAATTCGGGGCTTTCAAAAACACCTAAATGGTTAATTGAAATTGAGGAGAACATTATGAATAATTGGGAAGGAAAGAGGTCACATAGAACCGTTAGGTTGTGGGCTTCAAGACTTTATGATCAATTTTTTCAAAACAAGACATTGATTGAGAAATGTCAAATTTTTGTGCAGTTGTTAAAGATGCAAAAGATGAGACTTGTGCTTGTGAAATTGAAGATTCATGTGAACAAAAAAATGGAGAGAAATGCCATTGTTGTGAAAAATCTTTTCAATGCTCTCAATAACATTGGGAAGACTAGCAGAGAAAAAGACAAGAGAGTTGCTCGAAGGGTTATTACAACCTCCTTAGTAAGTCATCATTTGAGAAAGGCTCGTTTGATGAGACAAACTTGTGTTGACTTCAATATAGACCGTAAAACTTTGGGTAGAGCACTTACAAGAAGAGAAAGACTTGATGAGCCGCTTCAAATTGATACATGGGCTTATGGTGGGAGACTTCCACGTTTCGATAAGAAGCTAATAGACGTTGTCAAGGATGAAATTCAACAATTTTGGGATGCTAACTCAAGAGTGTCACCAAATGTGAAGGATGTCTTGAAGTTGAGAGTTGGCAATCGAGACCGCACTCCACATCCTAAAAATTATGTGGAGGTAAGTCAAACAATGTTGTATAAAATTTTTTGTGAGACACATCCAACACTGAAAATATCACAAAGGTCTTTTGAATCCGTGAAGCCATTTTATTGTGTACCCCTTAAGATTCAAAATACATGTTGTTGCAAATATCATGTTGAGTTTTCAATGCATCATGAATTATTACGGTCCATTCATTCTAAATTGCATACTAATGAAATGCTAGAGGATTGTGGTGCAAGTGGTCTTCCCAAATCATCAAGAGACTTGCTAGATCAATTTTTATGTCATAGAGATGATGGTTCTTTATTTTATAAAAAAAATTGCTTAAATGCCAAGTGCTCAGAATGTGGTGGCTTGTCCAAGTTTAGAACATGTTTTCATGAGGGTTTGGAACACAATTTTGGAAAGACACTCGTCCAAAAAAAGGTATATGAAACAGTGAAATATACATTGAAGAGTGGAGGTGAAGGCTCTAGATGTGAGTTAGTTGCAAAAGAATACAATGTTGCTGATTTTATCTCAGATTTCAAGAAAAATCTTTTTTACAAGTATGCAAGGCAT
The DNA here is from genome assembly GCA_027943335.1 of Chamaecyparis obtusa. NCBI lineage: Eukaryota > Viridiplantae > Streptophyta > Pinopsida > Cupressales > Cupressaceae > Chamaecyparis > Chamaecyparis obtusa. Next base: position 480,810 of record BSBK01006991.1, on the reverse strand, counting down.
AGTCACAGGTCTCAATGGTTGGATCAACAATTCAGGACATGTAAGGACACTTTCCCCATTGGAACTATTATATCTGTTGTAGACTTTGCGGAGAACTATACATTGCAGCCCCAAAATGAGACTCAAGCTCAATATTACAATTCGATTCAGGTTGCTATTTTTGTACACATCACATATAGACATTCCCCTAATAGCACAAAAGATGAGCGAAAGATAATCGGAGAGTACCATTTTTATATGAGCGACGACAGGTCTCACTCTCATGAGTTTGTTCAACATTGTTTCCAGAACTATTTTGACTTCTTGCAGGAAAATGGTATTGCTATGGATAGGCATCTCATTTGGTCGGATAATTGCACTGGTCAATTTAAGAATGCCAGAATGTTTTATTGGTTGTGTAGAATGCATGTGGAGAGAGGTGTACCTCATATTTGGAGTTTTTTTGAGTCAGGGCATGGGAAAGGGGAGCATGGTGGAGTAGGTGCGTGTGTCAAGAGAGCTCTAGTTAAGGAGCAATTGAGGATTTCAGGTGATGTACTTCTTGATGCTCATTCTATTGTTGATTGGTGTACTTTAGCATTGTCACAAGGGGGGACTCTTGATTCTACAGTGCATAGATTCTTTTGGTTGGTTGAGGATGGAACTATAGGAGATAGATTGGATTGTCAAACAGTGAAAGACTCTTCAAAAATGCATTCATTCTGAAGCTCCAATAGTAGTACATGGACCATTTGGACATGAGAGTTGGCTTGTTTTTGCCCCATGTGTTTTCAGTATGATTGGGATCATTGCGAGTCAAGTGAGTGGGTGGATACATGGGTTCCACAGTATTTGACTCCTTTATCTTTGACACTCTCTATAAGAAATAATGACATGGACACTTCAGTTGACTATGACCATCTTTCAGATCTTTTGAAGCTAGGAGATGTTTTTGCATTGGTTGCACCGCAGGGGAATGATGAGAGGTCAGATTATTGGTTAGCACATTGTGTACAAGGTAAACAAAAGCTTGTACAACCGATGACAGATGGTGATGGGTTCACATATCCTACTGGTTCAGTTTTTGTTGCGGGAACATGGCTGCAAACATACATGATTAGAAAGAATGGAGTTCCCGCATTTGAAGACTATGAGAAGCACAAAACTATTCTTATGTATTCACACCTTGTTATAGCAACAAATGTCAAGTTGTCAAAGCATCAAGGAAGACCAAAGACAAAAGAAATTTGGACTATTACTATTGCTGATCATGAAGCACTATTGGAGACCCTGAAGCAAAGAGCTGACCCTTCAGGAACACTTGACTAGGTAATAAGTTAACTTAGTGCATTATTTTCTAAGTTTGTTAAGCTTAATTTCAATACATTAATTTGACCTTTCTTAGATTGTATTTTGAGTCAATAAACTTGGTTTTGTATGTGGAATGTAACTTGTGCAGGAGCACCTATGGTCACCATGGATCCAATTAGAGATAGAAGGACAAAAGGATCCTTAATGGTTAATTGAGATCTTTTGAAGCCTATAATGGCAATTTGTAACAATTAATTTGATTTAAAAGTTAAATGTCCTAAAACTCTTCATAAGGACTTATGACCAAAATCATGTATGGGTGGCCAATAGTGCCAAGAAGAGATCTTACATGTCATATACTTATGTCATTTGCATGGTTTGAATTCTTACATGTTTGATTGTTGTTTGTAATGCTTTAAGGATGAAATTTAACAAGCTTAATCATGATTAATTTCACAATTCAAATTTCAAACATACCACTAACAGTCAGTTGAAAGCGGCTCGTATCTTAGACCTCGTGAGAGGTATTGACAAATTGTCAGGTGCTACGGGATCATGTTTTTGAGATCTACAATAACCTCTCTCAGTTTTGGGCAATTCGACTTCGTTTATATTTGGCAAGGCGATCTTAGTCGATGCCAAAACTTGCAGTGAGGGTCAGTTGAAAGTGGCTCAGCAGCGTATCTTTCAAACCGTCTGACTTGGCATCGAACCATCTACTCCATCAGCTCTGGTTGGCCAGGTAAATGCTAGTGACAACCCCATTCTACCCACAGAGTCAGGAAAACACTTGCGACCACGCTCAACCCAAGTGACCCCAAGGTGCACTAAGCATGATTGGGCAGCGATCTTCTGGGGCTTGTATCTCAGACCTCATGAGAGCTATTAACAAACTGTCAAGTGCTATGAGATCGTGTTTTTGAGGTCTACAATAACCTCTCTTAGTTTTGGGTGATTCGACTTTGTTTGCATTTGGCAAGGCGATCTCAGTCGATGCCAAAACTTGCAGTGAGGGTCAGTTGAAAGTGGCTCAGCAGCGTATCTTTCAAACCGTCTGACTTGGCATCAAACCATCTACTCCATCAGCTCTGGTTGGCCTGGTAAACACCAGTGACAACCCCATTCTACCCACAGAGTCACGAAAATGCTCGTGACCACACTCGACCCAAGTGACCCCAAGGTGCACTAAGCACGATTAGGCAGTGATCTTCTGGGGCTCGTATCTCAGACCTCATGAGAGCTATTGAAAAAATATTAGGTGCTACAGGATCATGTTTTCAAGGTCTACAATAACCTCTCTCAGTTTTGGGTGATTCAACTTTGTTTGCATTTGGCAAGGCGATCTTAGTCGATGCCAAAACTTGTAGTGAGGGTCAGTTGAAAGTGGCTCAGCAGCGTATCTTTCAAACCGTCTGACCTGGCATCAAACCATCTGCTCCATCAGCTTCGGTTGGTCGGGTAAACGCCAGTGACAACCCCATTCTACCCACAGAGTCACAAAAATGCTCGCGACCATGCTTGACCCAAGTGACCCCAAGTTGCACTAAGCACAATTGGGCAGCGATCTTCTGGGGCTCACATCTCGGACCTCGTGAGAGCTATCGACAAACTGTTAAGTGCTATGAGATCATGTTTTTGAGGTCTACAATAACCTCTATCAGTTTTGGGCGATTCGACTTCGTTTGCATTTGGCAAGGCGATCTCAGTTGATGCCAAAACTTACAGTGAGGGTCAGTTGAAAGTGGCTCAGTAGCGTATCTTTCAAACCGTCTGACCTGGCATCGAACCGTTTGCTCCATCAGCTCCAGTTGGCCGGGTAAACACTAGTGACAACCCCATTCTACCCACAGAGTCACGAAAATGCTCGCGACCACGCTTGACCCAAGTGACCCCAAGGTGCACTAAGCACGATTGGGTAGTGATCTTTTGGGGCTCGTATCTCAGACCTCGTGAGAGCTATCGACAAACTGTTAGGTGCTAGGGGATCATGTTTTTGAGGTCTACAATAACCTCTCTTAGTTTTAGGCGATTTGACTTTGTTTGCATTTGGAAAGGCGATCTCAGTCGATGCCAAAACTTGCAGTGAGGGTTAGTTGAAAGTGGCTCAGTAGCGTATCTTTCAAACCGTCTGACCTGGCATCGAACCATCTACTCCATTAGCTCCGGTTGGCCGGGTAAACACCAGTGAAAACCCCATTCTACCCACAAAGTCATGAAAATGCTCGCGACCATGCTCGACGCAAGTGACCCCAAGGTGCACTAAGCACGATTGGGCAGTGATCTTCTGGGGCTCGTAGCTCAGACCTTGTGAGAGCTATTGACAAACTATCAGGTGCTACAAGATCATGTTTTTGAGGTCTACAATAACCTCTCTCAGTTTTGGGCGATTTGACTTCGTTTGCATTTGGCAAGGCGATCTCAGTCGATGCCAAAACTTGTAGTGAGGGTCAGTTGAAAGTGGCTCAGCAGCGTATCTTTCAAACCGTCTGACCTAGCATCAAACCATCTACTCCATCGGCTCCAGTTGGCCGGGTAAACGCCAGTGACAACCCCATTCTACCCACAGAGTCACGAAAATGCTTGCGACCACGCTCGACCCAAGTGACCCCAAGGTGCACTAAGCATGATTGGGCAGCAATCTTATGGGGCTTGTATATCGGACCTCATGAGAGATATTGACAAACTGTTAGGTGCTACGAGATCGTGTTTTCAAGGTCTACAATAACCTCTCTCAATTTTGGGCAATTCGACTTCGTTTGCATTTGGCAAGGCGATCTCAATCGATGCCAAAACTTACAGTGAGGGTCAGTTGAAAGTGGCTCAGCAGCGTATCTTTCAAACCGTCCAACTTGGCATTGAACCATCTGCTCCATCGGCTCCGATTGGCCAGGTAAACACTAGTGACAACCCCATTCTACCCATAGAGTCACGAAAATGCTCACGACCACGCTCAACCCAAGTGACCCCAAGGTGCACTAAGCATGATTGGGCAGCGATCTTCTGGGGCTCGTATCTCGGATTTCATGAGAGCTATCGACAAACTATTAGGTGCTACAGGATTGTGTTTTTAAGGTCTACAATAACCTCTCTTAGTTTTGGGCGATTCGACTTCGTTTGCATTTGGCAAGGCGATCTCAGTCGATGCCAAAACTTGCAGTGAGGGTCAGTTGAAAGTGGCTCAGCAGCGTATCTTTCAAACCGTCCAACCTGGCATCGAACCGTCTGCTCCATCAGCTCCGGTTGGCTAGGTAAACACCAGTGACAACCCCATTCTACCCACATAGTCATGAAAATGCTTGTGACCACGCTCGACCTAAGTGACCCCAAGGTGCACTAAGCACAATTAGGCAGTGATCTTTTGGGGCTCGTATCTCGGACCTCGTGAGAGCTATCGACAAATTGTCAGGTGCTATGGGATCATGTTTTTAAGTCTATAATAACCTCTCTCAATTTTGGGTGATTCGACTTCGTTTGCATTTGGCAAGGCGATCTCAGTTGATGCCAAAACTTGTAGTGAGGGTCAGTTGAAAGTGGCTCAGCAACGTATCTTTCAAACCGTCTGACCTGGCATCAAACCGTCTGCTCCATCAGCTCCGATTGGCAGGGTAAACACCAGTGACAACCCCATTCTACCCACAGAGTCATGGAAATGCTTGTGACCACGCTCGACCCAAGTGACCCCAAGGTGCACTAAGCACAATTGGGCAGTGATCTTGTGGGGCTCGTATCTCAGACCTCGTGAGAGCTATCGACAAACTGTCAAGTGCTATGGGATCATGTTTTTGAGGTCTACAATAACCTCTCTCAATTTTTGGTGATTCAACTTCGTTTGCATTTGGCAAGGCGATCTCAGTCGATGCCAAAACTTGTAGTGAGGGTTAGTTGAAAGTGGCTCAGCAGCATATCTTTCAAACCGTCTGACCTAGCATCGAACCGTCTGCTCCATCGGCTCCGGTTGGCCAGGTAAACACCAGTGACAACCCCATTCTACCCACAGAGTCACGAAAATGCTCGCGACCATGCTCGACCCAAGTGACCCCAAGGTGCACTAAGCACGATTGGGCAGCGATCTTCTTGGGCTTGTATATCAAACCTCGTGAGAGCTATCGACAAACTATCAGGTGCTACAAGATCATGTTTTTGAGGTCTACAAGAACCTCTCTCAATTTTGGGCGATTCAACTTTGTTTGCATTTGGCAAGGCGATCTCAGTCAATGCCAAAACTTGTAGTGAGGGTCAGTTGAAAGTGGCTCAGCAACGTATCTTTCAAACCGTCTGACCTAGCATCGAATCATCTACTCCATCGGCTCCGGTTGGTTGGTTAAATGCCAGTGACAACCCCATTCTACCCACGGAGTCACGAAAATGCTCACGACCACGCTCGACCCAAGTGACCCTAAGGTGCACTAAGCACGATTGGGTAGTGATCTTTTGGGACTCGTATCTCAGACCTCGTGAGAGCTATCGACAAACTATCAGGTGCTACGGGATCATGTTTTCGAGGTCTACAATAACCTCTCTCAATTTTGGGTGATTTGACTTCGTTTGCATTTGGCAAGGCGATCTCAGTCGATGCCAAAACTTGTAGTGAGGGTCAGTTGAAAGTGGCTCAACATCGTATCTTTCAAACCGTTCAACCTGGCATCGAACTGTCTGCTCCATCGGCTCCAATTGGCCGGGTAAACGCCAGTGACAACCCCATTCTACCCACAGAGTCATGGAAATGCTCGCGACCACGCTTGACCCAAGTGACCCCAAGGTGCACTAAGCACGATTGGGCAGCGATCTTTTCGGTTGTTGGATTCATAGAGGACTGGGACTATATCAGTGGGAAACTCAAGAGTGATTTTCAATACCAAGCTGATGATGCCTTCATGATGCATGATAATGCAGTTCTTTGTGTTGACATCAGTCATGATTCAGAGATGTTGGCTTTAGGTTCACAGGGTGGGAAAATTGAGGAGGACGTGCTCACAATTGAATCCCAAAATACATATGTATGATGGCTTCGACAAAATATTTATTGGTGTCACTTGCATGAAGCGGTATGTTTGTGGAGAGCCAGAAATGACACACTCTAGTTATAGCACCAAGCGTCCAATCAAAACACAGACGCGTTAACACTTGTGTTGCAATAAGATCCAGATGGCACTATTCAGTAAATTAGTCCCTTCGCATCTATCTCGTGTTTATGAATAGATGTTTGTAAGCCTTTATTGCTTTCAGGTTAAAAGCATTATCATTTATAGTTTAGTTGATTCATTGTAAATCCTGCACGGGGAGTTGTACTCGGATAATTCAAAGGGCGCTTACGCTTCTCAATAGCGAAGTGACCCAACTGTTGGTGTTGGTTGAGTCTTTTTGTTTGGGCTTTAAAGGTCATTTTGTAAGCATTTCTTTCGAAGACAAATCTGTTCACCAACAAGAAGTTAAACCTCAAACATAATAAGCTCCATGAACAGGGTATTCCAGAGTAAAGAAAAACAATTGTAACTTCAACAAGATATAATTTAAATCATAATGATAATCATAGTCAAGATATAACTTCACCATTCAATTCCACAAACATGAATAATAAATATGTATATACAAAAGATGACGCAAATATAACATATAAATGAATATGTTCTATATATGTATCAAATGTATCAAAAGTATGTCCATATACAAATATGACACATGCCATTTCAAAATGTCTACAAAATCAATGTTTTAAGGTGTACAATGTGGCATATATGCCATCTCAAAATGTGCCAAGTGTCATCTCTAAATGACCACAAAACTAAAACAACATCCTATGCTGTAGGGGGATCATCAAAATGTAGCCCCTTTGAAGAAGTGTTGGGCTCTAATTGATCCTACATAAAAAATGAGTTCAAACCAAAGTTAGATTGCTTACTTTATATGATTTGTACATATATATATATACATATATATATATATATATATATATATATATATATATATATATATATATATATATATATATATATATATATATATATATACATATATATATATATATATATATATATATATATATATATATATATATATATATATATATATATATAGATACATACATACATACATATATATATATATATATATATATATATATATATATATATATATATATATATATATATATATATGTATATATATATATATATATGTATATATATATATATATATATATATGTATATATATATATATATATACATATATATATATATATATACAGATATATATATATATATATATATATACATATATATATATATATATATATATATATTTCATAATTTTCAAAAACTAATTTAATTAAAATTATAACTGAATACAAATAAATTTGTACCTGGTCTCTCGATCGCCTACCACGATCAGATGTCCTAACATAAGTCCTGGGTAGCGAAGGGACCATGCCAACAATACCAACTCTGACCTATAAATATATATTTGCAATAATGAGATTAGTAGACTGGTGCAACATAGAGTAATAAATCTACAAAATAGGATGATAGCATAATAAAATTACAAATTGATTGAACTAAAATTAAAACTTACATCTGGTGATCCCTCCTCTGGAATAGTGGGCTGGGTCAACAAAGAAACGAAAGATTCTCGTGGGACCTCCCTCACAGTTGGAGTAGCCTATGAGAGTAAAAAGATTGTCAATTATATATCAATGTACTTCATCATAGCAACCCTAGTTACAAAATACAAGTAACAATATGTAAAAGTCTACGTACAATCGGGCTATCACTCCGAATCGAGATGCCTGTAACCCTACGTCGCCGAACCGGTGTCGGGACATCATCAATAGCCACACCCTTTACAATAAAGTGCAAGTAAAATATTTATCACTACACACAAGTGGCATACATATGCATGCATAATTAATCTTAAACAATTAACTACCTTTCCTTTGTCGACACCTAATGAAGGAACCCCTCACGCCCCCCACTGACGTTGGCTGTAGCCTGCAAGAACACAATAAGATGACAATATATATTAGTAAATGTATGAATTTTATTGCTCTAATTGATAGAGATTTAAGCATGTACACCAAATGATATAAAAAAAACTAATGGGTTCATAATTTATAATATACCGTATAGTCATCAAGGCCAAATGAAATGGCTGAAAGTGTGGACTCATCCACCTGTCTCACCTCCTCCTATGTCATCGACTGAACATAAATGGAAAAAAGATATATACATAAGTGCATGCAATCATTAAAACTAATCTAAATAAATAAATTATTTTTAAATTAAATAAGTCATGTGACAAATTTATTTATAATGTTTACTCTTACCGTATCAACAGGAGTCAATGGCTCTACGTGCACCTCCTGAGCACTCTCATGAGATGTAGATGCTCCATGAGGTGTTGCAGCCTTTGCAGTAGCCTCTCCTGTATCTCCCTCATCAATATCATGAAACTGATATATATCAGAATCAGTAAGCGGTCCGAGGCACATATGCCTGCACATAATGCACGTATGGGGCTCGCATACATGTGAACTCTGACGAGATGTCGATGCGCCAGCAGCATCCACAGGAGGCAACACTGACCTAGTCTGTGTGATCAACTGATCACTCAGTAAATGAATTTCCCTAATAGTCTGTTCAACAGCTTCTCTAATGATATCAGGATGCTGCACTGAAGGAGGGGGTGCAACATTAGTGGGGGGGACAAAGGTAGTGGCCTTTCAGCACTGGGAAGATGGCCTAGTCTGAGGAGCTCCTCTTATACCTACGCCCATGTTGGGCCTCATACTCCAATAATCAACATGTTGACCAAGCACAAACTCATCATACAATTTTTTAAGGAAATAAAATGGGACCTCCAAATTGCTATGTGGTGGTTTATCAAAAACCATCCACCAGCGATCCCAAAAGTTTGTGCACATTGCTTCATTTGTGCACCATTTTATTGATAATTTGGGCTTTTTGGGGTCAACTGGTATTCTGATTTAAGGATCGACAAAAAGGGCAGCTATATCTTCCTTAGTTATATTAAGGGCTGCAATCCCATCATGGTCAAGCCCGTCATCAAATTGGTCATGCATATCATCACGGCAATGAAGAGCAGCATTATGTTGCTGCGTGAGTGTGTCAATATTTCCAACAATTGTATTTAGTGTGGTAAGCATGGGAGCTAATGTAGGTATATTTTGATACGTGTTTTGGAAACCTCGTATTGTGTTCAAATTTTCTTCTATCAAATCTTGTAAAGATTTAGGGTTTAGATATGGGGGATTGTTTTCGGGATTGTTATTTGGAGGGTTATTTTCTTCATTGTTGTCAGCCATGCCTGATTAAATAAAAAACAAATCTAAGTTTCAAATATTATTACAAATATAAATACAAAACCCTATTTTAAAAAAAAACACTACATTTACAATGAAAATGAAATAAATTAACAAAAATATACAATTAACTACTTACCAAATATGCTTGAAGTCGAATTTGATGTTTCGAATATCAGGTATCCAAAAATATATCGGGTATCAGAAAACCGCGGCTAGAAAATGATAAAATTGCGTTAGGAAATGAAGAATAGGGCTCGCGGGTGTGGGATATATGCCACAGTTATCGGGTACCCGATATTTTTGGGTACCCGATTAGGAATGTGCTTTGGTGGCAGGCTTGCCCAGGTGTACTGACACCCAGGCCTACTAAAAAGTCAACAAGCACTTTCATGCACTTTTGGACGAGTGAAAAGTGAATATTTTTCACATCGCCACTTTTTGGCCTCTCATCTTCTTGCACATACCCTTCCTCCAAAAATAATGTCATCAACAAATATTTTAGCAATCAAAATCTTATCATTACTATCACATTTTAGATACAAATCTCTATTGTCACTTGTTCTTTGAAATCCAATCTTGATTAAATATGAATGTAACCTTTCATACCATGTTTGGGGTGCTTGTTTCAAACCATATAGTGCTTTGTGCAGTTTACATACTATGTCCTTGTTAGTATTCTCAACAAATCCTTCAGGTTGTTCAACATAAACTTCTTCTTCAAGAATACCATTAAGAAATGCAGACTTAACTTCCATTTGATAAAATTTAAATCGTTTATAAGCTACATATGCTAGTAGAATTCTAACTCCTTCTAATCTAGCAATAGGTGAAAAAGTCTCACCATAATCAATACCTTCTTCTTGTGCATACCCTTTGCAAACCTATCTTGCTTTACTTCTAATTACATATCCATGTTCATTCATTTTGTTTCTAAAAATCCACTTAGTACCAATAACATTTTTATCTTTAGGTCTTGGAACCAAAGTCCATGTGTTGTTCTTTTCAATTTGATCTATCTCTTGTTTCATAGCTTTAACCCAATCTTCATTATCCAATGCATCATTTACTTTTCTTGGCTCAAATTCAAAAATCAAACATGTATTATCTCTTAGCTTACTTCTTTTCATAACTCTAGTATTCTTGTCTCCAATAAGTTTGCTCGATGAATGGTATCTTCTCACATACTTGGTTGGAGCATGCTTAGTAGACTGTGGCAGTTCTTCATTTTCAGCATTCGGTGGTGGTTCTCTCTGTTCAACTTCCTCCTCAATTTTTACTATTGGTAAGGTATCAAGAACATCAATTTGAACATATACAAATCTTTGATAGTCCTCAGGTTCCCTTTTGTTGTCTTCATTATTTTTCTCTGCAAATTCATCAATCCTTGCACTTGCACTTTCTACAATTTTGTTAGTAGACTTGCTTAAGCACTTATAAGCCTTTCTATTTGTAGAATATCCTAAGAATATTCCTTCATCACCTTTATGATCAAAATTCCCATTTCTATAATCCTTTAGAATGTAACACCTACTTCCAAATACTTTGAAATAACTTTCATTCAGTTTGTGACCATACCAGATTTCATATGGAGTCTTGTTTGTACCTTTCTTTAGTTGTAGTCGATTCAGTGTATAATCTGGAGTACTGAGTTCTTCTCTCCAAAATTTTTGAGACACTCCCTTTTCAATCATCAATGTCCTAGCACAATCAATAATGGATCTATTTCTTCTCTCTATTATACCATTTTTTTGTGGTGTCCTCGGTGCATACATTTGTCTCTTTATTCCATGTTCATTGTAGAAAAGTGTAAACTCATCATATGTAAACTCACCTCCTCTATCGGATCTTAGACACATTAATTATCTTCCAGTCTCCTTTTCAACTCTTGCCTTGTACCACTTAAACATTTGAAAAGAATAAGATTTATCCTTAAAAAACATGACATACATCATTCTTGAATAATCATCAACAAATAAAATGAAATATCTATCACCATAGTAGCTTTGTGTTCTCATAGGTCCACATAGGTCAGTGTGCACTAACTCCAAAATTCCTTGTGTAGCATAAGATTTTCTTGTAAAACTTGACTTTGTCATCTTAGCAACTTGACATCCTTTGCACATGACATTTTCATGTTTATGTAGTCTCAATAGACCTCTTACTCTATTTTTTTTCTCACCTTAATTAAGTTGTCAAAGTTCACATGATAGAATCTTTTATGCCATATCCAAACATCCTCAACCTTAGAAAATAAGAAACTCTTTGTAGTAGTACCAAGGTAGAATAAGTTACCTTTTTATTTTTCACTAGTGGCAATCAAACCTCCATTCTGATCAAATAATTTTACCTTTAGATTTTGAAATTCCAGTCGGTGACCTATGTTATTCAATTGTGCCACACTCAAAAGATTGTACTTTAGTCCTTCAACCCAATAGACATCATCACATTGTGTATTATCCAACAAAATTATAGAACCTTTACCTCTCACAAAATATGGAGCATCATTGCCAAATCTAACATAACCTCCATCACGATCTTCCATAGTAATGAACTTATGTGTGTCACCAGTCATATGATCTGAACATCCACTCTCATTTATCCATGTATTATTCTTACTAACATGAGAAATTAGGGCTTTTTGTTCTTCATACCTTTCTTCATTAGAGTCATCCTTGATAGCAACATACACAACCTCTTCACCTTCATCAACAATGTAGCATGACTTCTTACCTTTGTTCTTGAAATCTTGGTATCTCCTGAATCTATTTTCTCTTTTGTTATTATCTCAGTTGTCTATCTTCTCATCACTATTTTTGTCAGGACATCTATATTCTATATGACCAATCTTATTGCAATTGAAACATTTCCAGGTTAATTTACCTTAGTATTTTCCTTTTCCTCTTAGTAGCCTCCTAGATAGTAAAGCTTCAAACTCTTCTTATTTTCTTTCTTCTTCAAATAGACTTTCTAGATCACTCTTGCAACTTTGAAATATTTCACTTGCATTGCTTACATAACCATCACTAGATCTAAACTCTCTAGAATTTTTAATATTCAAAGATGAATTGAATGCAGACTCAATCATAGAAATGACATGTAAACTATTGTCAAAATCATTTAGCTCAAAAGCAATCAACTTACCGATTGTAGCATCCAGTGAAACAAGCATCTAATGAATGGATCTTAGTTCTTGTAGTACAAATACTTGGATGGCATAAGTGGGCAACAATGTCCTCAGTAGTTTACTCATTACATATTCCTCTTTAATATGTCCTCCAACACCTCTAATAGCACTTACAACTTCCTTCAATCTTGTGCTATATTGTGTAACATCTTCACCTTCTTTCATTCTCATAGAATCAAATTTTCCTTTCAGACTTTCAACTTTTGCCTTCTGAACATGTTGATCTCCACCATATGCCAATAAAATCTTATCCCACATTTGTTTTGCAATATCACATCCTTTTAGATCATTGAATTGCAGGTCGGTGAGAGGAGAAGATATCTCAATCATAACTTGTGTGTGGTCTTTCCTTTATCTTACTTGTTCATCTATCATAGGCCCAAATAGCGGTGATGAATACTCATTGTCAATATAGTATATTGCATACTCTCCAATTCCAAATATGTGCAACCTCATCTTGCTTTTCCATGTAGAGAAGTTGTCCTTATTCAACTTTGGTGCCTCCCTCTTATACATCTTTAGATCTTTTACTCAAATCTTTCAAACTTATCCTTTTAGAGTACTTAGCTCTGATACCAATTGTTGGTTTACTGAGAGGGGGGTGAATCAATACACATATATTATTTAAACCTTAAAACTTTAACTCTGATTCAACTCGATAAGACAAAATTTAGTATTAACCGATAACAATAAATTAACTTATCAATCAATAATAACATGCACAATAAACATTCAACACATTTGAAAACAATATTTAAAATGGAAACCCAATTTGGGAAAAACCACTGTGGGAATTGTCACCCACTAAAGAAATACTCTTCTAAAGTATGCTCAGTTAAAAGCTAATCTTGTTAAAGATTACAATGCACATTGTTAAATGTGACCCTGTTAGGGGATTTGCCTTAGATCTGTTATGATCTTCACACTGTTAAGAGTGGCCTAGTAAAATGTCTTTAAACACTCTTCTAGAATGTCACATCTCTAAAGGTTTTACAATAAGACTATTAAGTCCACTCGGTTAAGAGATTTTTTTGCTAAAAATGTTAATAAGCAACAATATAAAATTGATCTGTAAATCTGCAACTACCTCTTGCTTAGTTAGATCTTTTGTTCGCTCTTTGTCTTCACTGAAAATTCCATAACTTTCCACTGGCGTCAACACTTCATCAATCTCTTCTTGTAGACTTGGATTTCAACCTTTTTCTTCTTCACTGCATCACTCAATTACACATCCACCTTTCATATTTCCAGCTAGATTTCCATTCAATTTCATCCTTTATATAGACTCTATTTTGCCTCTTAATATCCTTTATTACATTTTCCTCTATTTATTATTAACTGTCAGATCATCCTCTTGAACTAATTCAATGAATTTGGAACTTGGTAAAATGTTTAATCATCACCTCAAAACTTGAACTTATCTTGGAATTTGTACCTTCACTTTTGATGCTTAGATCTTACCATAGATCATTACCTTGAATTTTCCTAATCGTAGATCTCTTCAACTAACTCTTCCTCATCCTTGGAATCTTCTAGATCACTACAGCTCATCATTAAGTGTCGTTCTGATCCTTGTCTTTAATTCATGTTGCTTGCTCGATAGCTAACTCCTTTTCCTTCAATCGAAATTATGTTTGATTTTCTCGGTAACTAACTGTGTGTACTCGGTGTCTTGACTTTCTTTCACTTTACCAAAACTTACTATCCTTTTACCAACTTGACATAATCAAATGTAAAGTAGAAAAAAACTATACCATTATTAGGTAATTATCATTGTCTGATATGTATTAGCTACCCAATTAAGTTCTTCAACTTCATAACTTTTCACTTCCTCTTTTTCCTTAACTCACTCAAATTATATCATACTCTGAATGATATGGCAACTTAATATAAACCAAAAATCAATTGCTTGACATCAATGACAAAATAACAACTGATATAATCCTTTTACAATATTGTATACCTCTGATGTCTGTTGGTCTTCATCATCATCACCATCAGTTGGGGTTAACAATCTCCCTTAAGTTAACAACACCGTCCTTCAAGGAGAGTCAAATTTGACATGAAACTCTAAAATAATTCTCCTAGTTGATCTAGAGTTAATCAAGCAAGGTACTCAAATAAATAAGTCATGCAAAATATTTTAAGTTGCAATTCCTCATGCATATGGGCACAAAACTAGGGATCCAAGCATGCAAAAAAAGGTGGCACGTGCAAATCACAACTTGCTCCAAGCTCAAGTAATCAAAGTTTTCTTTCCAAGCACTTACATTTCAAACACCTTTCATGGAAAGTAAAAACATTCACATGTTTAGAGTACTGATTTGAGAGGGAAAATGTTCAAATTTGAATTCTCTCCTTCACGGTTAAGAAGCTAGGATTTAGAGGAAACATGTAAATATGACCAAATAGATTTTGGGTTCATATTCTCCCAAGATGTTCTTACATTATACATGTAAGGTAGAAAGGAACTTTAAGCTCATACATGCAAGATTGATAGTGATGTTTTTTTTTCTCTCAATTACTCTCTCTAATAAAATAGTTTTTCAACAAATTGAAGTATAGGTGAGGTTAATAGCTCTAAGGTAGAACTTGATAACTCACTTTATGAGCAATTAGGATAATGACCTTTATATAGCTTATTGGATGCCTCCCACAACATGTATTGTTACTCATTGTATTAAAGTTACTACCTTTCAAATATGGTAGTCTTACACACCCTTATAAAGGACTAATTTTTAGTCAACATAGTGATACATTTTCTTGTCTACCATTTAGTCATTTCATTGACTCACTAGTATCACTAACTACTAAATGGAGAATAGCAAATGAGAAATAAATGTGAGCTTGTATCGTATGTTAACAATATTGAATAGAATTATGATTTTTATGACCCTTCACCTCTATTTATGATTGAGCTTGTAACTTCTTCAACTTGATTATCACCTTGAAACTCTAATCATGTTGATCTAGACAAATATTTACATGATCTTAGAGTCTAATAAATTTAACATATGTAATTTATATTACCTCAAATATGTTAAGAGAGTAATAATTATTAGTATCAAATAAATATTAGGTAGATGAATAATCATCGTCTTTCCACAAAAATTAAGAATCAAAGGATGTCCATTTTATCAACTTTCCAAAGTACTCTTATTGAACTATTTTGATCTATTCTTTCTATAAAAAATAATGTTCATTGTTAATTCCGATTTTATTAATCAAGTGTCAGCATCAAAAGAACCTTTCCATCTATTCATTTTCATCTATAATAAAAGGTACTTTCACTTCCTTATTAAATTAGTCAATATTGCATCACAATAATTAATCTATTACAATTCAATCTAATCATATTCATAATTACATCTAAATAAATTATCTACTATATAATTTTATATAATTTCAACAAAAACTCCTACTCATAATATATGAAAGAAAAATGTTCTACCATCGTAACCTTTCCATCTAAAATGCAACATATTTTCTTTTCCTTTCTACATTAAATCATATCCAACATATCTATCACATCATAGTAAAATATTTGATTTCAAATTGACTTATCATACTCAACATTAAATCTTAAAAAATAATCTATCACAATTTACTCTTTAAAACACTTCAACCAAATAAATTCCCACCTACAAACCCCAACCCCTTATAATTTCTACAAACATTTGCTATAATCAAATTCTCCAAAAAAATTTTCTTCAACCTTGAAAAACATTAAATTCAATCTTTACTTCTGCTTTTATAACTAACACTTTCTTTTATTAAGCCAATAGGCTTCCCCTGCCGTGAAAATAACGTGTCCAACAGCATTGAATGATGTAATTTGACAAATCGTTTGTACGCAGACAAAGCCCTATTTCATTAATATAATTTGAGAATGGTAAATATTAATGTAATTGTTTAGTTTGTTGCATCTTCTCTGCTTAGGCAATAAGTAAAAAATTCTTATCTTCTTTTCTCTATAGTGCCTAAGGATTGGTGGGTAAATATTAATAATTTCTTTTTCTGTCAATAAAAATCTGTGCCTTTTATAGGAGGTTTATTTCTGTTAGTTATAATTGTAAACTTTTTCCTTTTTAACCATACATATTAATAAATATCAATCTTTGTTGTTAAAAAATAAAACTATTGTTGGCAAAATTGATGGATAAATATACTCAATTTGTTAGAGGCAAAGAGTGTTTGGTTGTAAGAAATAACTAGAAACTTTTGAATTTTGATGTCAATCTCTATTAATGAAAAAACAGAGATAACTATAATTTTGTTTAGATTCTGTTTATATTTCGATTTATATAGACGTTAAATGTCTTGATAAATTAATATAATTATTTATATAAATTCGTTTATACTCCCATTCATATCTTAGTATATTTTTATTTTGGTGATTTTATTTCTTTGCAAAGATGGCTGCATAATATAAAAATGAGTGGATGACTTTTATATATTTCTTATTTAGAAAAAATATTAATTAGCCCATACTTTATTAAGAATAAAAATATATGTAAATTTAAAACAAGAAAATGTTATTTATTTATTTAATGGATGTGAAATGTATAATAAATTTTAATAATAAAGATAAAGAATAAATAAATGATATTATAAAATTTTGGAATATTTTATAAATAATAATAATTTCTTTGTTTATATGATTATAAAATTTACATATATCTAAAGTTTGAATATGCTATTTATTTAATAAATAGATTAAATAGATATGAAATGAATAGAAGTTTAAAATAAATAATATGATATAATTTTTTTTAAGACTACACTAAGATTTAGAGAACTTTAATTTAAAACAACATAGAATTTTTCTTCTTTATAATTTTTATTTAAAGTAGAATAAGTTTTTTGGTTATTTAGAATTCTTTAAGAATTTATGAAATAAATTTTATATAAATAACTATTTCTTACATTATCATATACAACACATTACCTTTTACATTTTTAATGGATTGTTTCAAGAAATTACAATTTAGCATACAGGTTAAATATAATAAATCTAAGTTTAAAACTGATAATAAACACTATCATATAGAACATATTACCTTTTACATTTTAAATGAATTATTTAAAGAAATTATAATTTAGTACATATGTTATATATAATTAATCTCAAATAATTGTGATAGAGTAAATATATTATATATTAATTGATCTTAAATGATTAACTTAAGGTCATCTTTCATTTACTCATAATACATAAACAATAATTTATAAGAGTTTTCCTAAATATTTTCTTTAAAAGAAATTATTTAAGATATATAAACTCTTATATGTTTAATAAAAAATATTTTAGAAAATAATAAGATACATTACATTCCAAATCCAAAATGAATGATTACTAAAAACTATAATTTTGTATGTGTTATTGAATAACTATAATAGATATCCAAAAAAAATTTAATATATTTGTTTTTTCAAAATGTAAGTTTATTTAGTCTTTTTAAAACACCTCAATTTGAAATTTTTTTTTTTAGGATATATGAATTCTTATAATTTATTAAAAAAATATTACAATTATATAAGACATATTAACTTCCAAATTTTGAATGAATGATTTTTATAAACTATAATTTAGTATTTATATTCAATATAATAGATCTTGAACAATTTTGTTGAAATATGAATTATATAGCAATTGAGCTTTAAATGTTTAGTTGTGGGTTATTTTATATTATTGATTACATTGCATTTTTTGTTTCTCTACTTATTATATAGAACTATAGATAATAATAGTGTGCTTAGTATTGGCATGGTGTTTAGATTTCTCTTTGTTTTACTAAACTTCTAGGTTATAGCAAATTCAAGGGCATATGAATATGTTATTACTATTTCAAGTATCTCTTGAGAGAATAGTATAGGAAAATTGGAAACAAAAGATGATGATGTATCAATGAAAATCTCAACCTCTTTGGATTGGCTGGGTAATTACCAAAATAATGTCATGGTCTTTATGAACAACATTTTGTTGAATTGTCAGGAGACTATTCAAGGAGCAAGCTAATTGATTAAAGAGGCACATGATGTGGAAAATTATGAAGTTGAAATGGTGGGGTATCTTATTCACAAATGTCATACAACATGTGGGGTTTTAGAAACATACCATGAATTCTTATGTGAGTTAAGATATTCGAAATACTATCAAGTAGACATTGGCCACCATCTTAAAGATAAATACCAGGCTATCTTGAGAGAGATATGGTGCAAAAATTCTAGCTAGATTAAAGGGAGTTTCTCTTTAATGTTGTCAAAGAGTATTTCTTAAGTATAGAATAATAGATGTGTTTTGTTGTGTCAAATGTAAATAAAAAAATGATAAATGTTAGTCCTACTTAGTCTTCCCTGTCAAGTGTGGTTTAACTATTACAATCATATCAATAAATGTAGCTTTTCAAAATTCCTTATACAAATCACTTGTCAAAAATATTTTGGCTTGGTCTTACTTGTTATGATACTTTTGTAAATTGTGGCAAGGTTTGATAATTACAATGGCCCTACATGGAATAGGGTAAAAGCACAATAAGCTGTCACCCTTTTACAAAGGAAGAGGCTAACAACACCAAAACGAAAAAACTTCAAGGGCATAAAAGTCACATTTCTATTTAGAATTTGAAGATTATGTAAACTGATGAAATGTGTGAAATAGGATGAATTTTATGCCTATAATTTTTTTAAATGATTTTGGACATAAATTAATATATTTTTTTAATTTTTAAAGTCTATTTTTCATGTCCTAAAAATACAGCAAATCAGGGGGTTTACCTCCCGTCAAATAATTATAAGTAAGACATTGTTTTTTCTTCCAATTTCAAAATATGTTTTAGATGACATGTATACCTAGTGCAACAAAAAGGAAAGAAGTGTTTTCGATCTATAATTTGCCCGTTATAAGTATTCAAAGTACAACTTACACGAAATCAGTAGTTTTTATCTCCCGCCACTTTTCAGCTATCAAAATTTTTCTAAAATTCAAATAAATTATATATTCTTGAAGAAGATTCTCTTCTCTAGTGCCTCATATAATTTTAATTTTTTTTTTAATTGATTTACTATTTTTTTTAATTTATTGAATCGGCAACTTCTCAAAGCTTTATATACCTACATGTGATTTTTTACAAATTTGTTTAACATTTTCCAATTGAAATTATATAAAATTTATATTTTTAGAATTGTAATTCCGAGATCTACAAAAGGGTAGTTTTAGTTTTTTCAAATTTTTAATTTGCAGAAGAGAAAAAAACACCACAAGTGCAAATTGTGTATTATTTGTGTTTTTTAAGTTTTGGCTGCCAAGTTGGCATGCCACTTGGGATGACTCGGCCGAGTGGGACTCGGCCGAGTGGGACTCGGCCGAGTGGTACTCGGCCGAGTGGTACTCGGCCGAGTGGGACTCGGCCGAGTCCCCTCAAGTCGTCGGCCCCTCGCGACCGGTCGCGTGAGCGATCGGTCCTTTCAAACCGAAGGGTATATATGTGCATAATATTTTTAAAAATATATATATCAATTGCGAATTTACATTCTTATTTTAGGATATAAGGATATTTTGAAGCAAGGAGTCATTCTTTTGGAGAAGTTTCAAAGAAATTTTGATTTCGAAAGAGTTTGAAGACAAGTTTTTCAGTGACGAAGTAGTAAAACAATAAGAAAAATCTTGCTTAAATATTTGAGCAATGGGAAATAAAAGGACTAGAACAAGGAAGTATGATCGTAAAAGGGATGACCAAATGAAAGGTCATACGAAACGTGTCCAAGAGCAACCAATGGATGTTGAAGAAGAACCTATCGCTGTAGAAGGTGCAACTCAACTAGGGGAGGATATTGGTAGTAGTCGAAGTATACATTTTTTTCCTACAATGCAGAATTTGATGGACATGAATGAGGAATCACTTATTAGTCAAATTGAACCGGAACACTTGGTACCTGAAAGCACTATTAAATTGCATCTCAAAAATATGTGGATGGAATATTTTGAGAGTAAATCTTTGGTGGGAAAAGCACAATTGTTTGCAAAGTTATTCAAGAAAAAAGAAATGACTCCGGTTTTGGAATTGTTGGGTATTGATAAAAGGAAAGTTGGAGGAGGTAAAGTAAAAGAGACAATAATTCAAAATTTACAAGATGCACTGAATGTTGTTAACAAGGCAGATCATAAAGGACCAGATTCAAATGCAGCTAGAAGAGCCTTGATGACTATGATAACTAGTAAGAAATTGACACATAGAAATCAAGTTCGAGCAATTTCTGATTTACTCAACGTATCTCGAAGAACTATACAGAGATATATTAGGAAGAGAAATATGTTGGATATAAATATTGAAAAGAATTGGGTACAGATTTGTAGACTTCCCCGTAAAGACAAAATTTCTGAAGATGTAAGAAGACGGGTCATTGATTTTTGGACCAATCACTCTCGTGTTTCTTCCAATAGAAGGGATACTATACAAATGGACGATGAAGAGACCGGTATGAAGATTTCACATCCAAAACATTTTGTCGATACTACACAAAGTGAATTGTTTGAAGCATTCAAACATGAATTTTCAGATGTGAAAATATGTCAAAGAATGTTTGAGATGTTGCGCCCTTGCTTCGTACGCATAAATAAGGTTCGTGAAACATGTTGTTGTCGAAATCATGTTGAGTTTCACTTATACTTGCAATCATATAAAAAGGTTACGACAATACTTAATCTAGGTATGGTTACTGGAAGTACAACAGAATTTGTAAAGTCCATTTTATGTGATAAATCAGAAGGTTCAGATGAATTTAATGTCCAGTGTATAAAAAATGAATGCAATAATTGTGGAAATTTGCAGCAATTTCCTTTACAATTTAATAATATTGATGTTACAACACCAGTCCAGTGGAAGAGATTTGAATATGAGATATACCAAACGAAGACAGGAGGTGAATAAAAAAAAATTACATTAAAAGAGAGTGAATTACCGTACCTTCAGTTCATGGACAGATTTCGATCTATGATTTATCCACATATCCAACATTGTCATGGTGCACGATGGCAAGCTAAACAGTTTCGTGATTCCAAAAATTGTTTCCCACTTGGTTGTATTCTTTCAGTTGTAGATTTTGCGGAGAACTATACATTTTCCCCTCAAAAGGAGCTCCAAAGTCAATATTATCATTCTGATCAAGTTGCAATATTTGTGCATGTGACCTATAGACATGCACAATACGATTTGGATGGGATAGAATCTGGTATAGATCAAAATGAACGCATTATCATCAAGGAGGTTCATTTCTATATTAGTGATGACAAGGTTCATGATAGGAGCTATGTGGCTCATTGTTTCAACATGTTTTTCAACAATCTTGCAAGTCGTGGGATAAATGCTTCACAACATTGGATCTGGTCTGATGGGTGTGCAGGTAAGTACGTACATGCATTATAAATTTTATTTTAATTTTTTTTTTGAGCATTTCTATATTTATGTGTCACATTTAAATACATTTTTGTATTTATTTGAATTGTAGGTCAATTTAAGTCTGCAAAAGCTTTTAATTGGTTAGCCATGCAACATGCTAGACACAACGTTAAGTTTGTTTGGAACTTCTTTGAAAGTGGACATGGAAAAGGAGAACATGATGGAGCAGGAGCATGTGTGAAGCGTGCACTCCGACAACATGAACTTCAAGGTATGTGTACATACATTTGATATTCAACTTGTTTACTTGACTAGACTATTTAAAACTTTACATTACATGTACACATGTATATATATATATAACTAAATTGTTAAAAATATATCTCTCTAGGTAACATGATAGAGAATTCAAAGAAGATTGTTGAATGGTGTCAAAATCATTTCGCTACTCGAGACACAAAATACAACAAACGTTACTTTTGGGAAGTGATAGGTATTTATTTAATTTACTTTTATTTTTCAAACTCAAATTCATGAAACTACATATATAGGTATGTCATGTATGTGTGTTTTAACTTGTTGTATATATATATATATATATATATATATATATATATATATATATATATATATATATATATATATATATATATATATATATATATATATATATATATATATATATAATGCATTTCACATTTTTCATGATTTCAAACTGAGATCTATATATCAATCCATCCAATCCAGATATCGATCGATCGAATCCCTACAATTGTCAATCAATTGTTGGAATTAGAAGTTTGCATCAAGTGATGACTACGGGACAACACAAGCCTCCACTGATTCAACTAAGAGATAAATCATGCTTTTGTGAAGATTGTCTTAACAACAACACAATGAGTCAATGTGTTAATATTGCAAATGGATATGTTTCAATATGGGATCATAAAGTGTTAATTAGAATGCCTCCTTATGAAGATGATGACAATGTCATAGACATCCATGATCCTATATATTCAGCTGACTATGAACGTGTTTCTGATTTAGTTGTTACAGGTGCGTATTTTTTATTTCTAGGTATATTTACATGATATATATATATATATATATATATATATATATATATATATATATATATATATATATATTATACATGAACTTGAGGTTTAAATTTAACATTTACTTGTACACATAAATATAAATTGTGTAGGTGATATTTTTGCTGTGGTTGCGGATCCTGAGAATATAGAAGGTGTAGATTATTATCTACTAAGATGCACCAAGGAAAAACACAAGTTGCTTGAAGAAGTTGTTGATGGTGATGGACAAAAATATCCGACTGGTTCAGTTGTTATTGAAGGCACCTATTATCAACAAGATAAGATTGAAAAAAATGGAATTAAATTTGTTGAATACATGCGTGGAGAGAGAGTTCTACATTATAGTCACTTGGTTATAGCGACGAAATTGCAGTTTGAAACTGTGTCAAAAAAAGGGTCAAGTAAAAACCAAAAGTGGAAGTTGCCTATTGAAGAGCATGAAAAACTTTTGGAGATAATAAAGGATAGAGAGGATCCAGACTACATGTATCAGGAGCTTTAGGTTTAAGGATTTTAATTTTTACATACTTAATTTAAATCCTATTTGAAACTTCTATGTAGACTTTAAATTTGATTTGAAATTTATGATTAGATTGAATTTATGGATCAAGATTAAACCTGAATTGAATTTTAATTGATGAAATTTATATCTCTCTCTCTCTCTCTCTCTCTCTCCCCCTTCCCCTTCCCCTTCCCCCCTCTCTCTCTCTCTCTCTCTTAGAACTAGAACTTTCAATTTACTTTCTACTTGAATTTTAATTTCAATTTATTCATTAGATTGATTAGATAAATATTAGATAGGTCTATATTTCTATTTTTTGTTTAGATTGATTAAATGTAGGTCTATATTTGAATTGAAATTAGATTGATTCTTTTTTCAATTGATTAGAATAGATTGATTTCTTGAATTGCATACCTTTCTAGTCTAGATAAATTTCTATTTATTGATTAGATTGATTAGATAGGTAAATTGAATTTTAATTGATTGGATAGAACTTTCAATTTACTTTCTACTTGAATTTTAATTTCAATTTATCAGATTAGATTGATTAGATAAATATTAGATAGGTCTATATTTCTATTTTTTGTTTAGATTGATTAGATAGGTCATGGCTTAAGGGCTTAAGGGGTCATGGCTTAAGGGACAAATGGGTTAAGGGCTTAAGGGCTCATGGATTAAGGGGTCATGGCTTAAGGGGTTAGGGCTTAAGAGCTTAAGGGGTCATGGCTTAAGGGGTTAGGGCTTTTAAGGGCTTAAGGGGTCATGTTCGGTTCTTAAGGGCCTAAGGGGTAATGTGAGGTCATGTTAGGACATGTGAGGTCATGTGAGGTCATATTAGGTCTTATTAGTTCATTTAAGGTCATGTGAGGTTATGTGAGATCATTTTAGGTCTTAAGGGGTCATGTTAGGTCTTATTAGTTCATAGTAGGTCTTATTAGTTCATAGTGAGGTCATGTGAGGTTATGTGAGATCATTTTAGGTCTTAAGGGGTCATGTTAGGTCTTATTAGTTCATAGTAGGACTTATTAGGTCATGTTAGCTCATATTAGGTCATATTAGGTCTTATTAGGTCATGTTAGGTCATATTAGGTCATGTTTGGTCCTTAAGGGCTCATGTGAGGTAAAATTAGGTCTTAAGTGATCATTTTACGTCTTAAGGGGTCTTTTAGGTCATGTTAGGTCTTAAGGGGTCTTATTAGGTCATGTGAGGTCATGTTAGGTCTTAAGGGGTCTTTTAGGTCATGTGAGGTCATATTACGTCTTAAGGGGTCTTTTAGGTCATGTTAGGACATGTTAGGTCATATTAGGTCTTTTAGGTCTTATAAGGTCTTGAGGGGTCATGGCTTAAGAGGTTAAGGGCTTAAGGGGTCATGGCTTAAGGGGTTGGGGCTTAAGGGCTTAAGGGGTCATGGCTTAAGGGTCATGTTCGGTCCTTAAGGGCTTAAGGGGTCATGTGAGGTCATGCTAGGTCTTATTAGGTCATATTAGGTCATGTTTGGTCTTTAAGGGGTCATGTGAGGTCAAATTAGGTCTTAAGGGATCATTTTAGGTCTTAAGGGGTCATGTTAGGTCATGTTAGGTCTTATTTTAGGTCTTAAGGGGTCATGTTAGATCATTTTAGGTCTCATTTTAGGTCTTATAAGGTCTTAAGGGGTCATGGCTTAAGGGGTTAGGGCTTAAGGGCTTAAGGGGTCTTTTAGGTCATGTTAGGTCTTAAGGGGTCTTATTAGGTCATGTGAGGTCAAATTAGGTCTTAAGGTCATGTTAGGTCATTTTAGGTCTTAAGGGGTCATGTTAGGTACTTAAGGGCTGAAGGGGTCATGCTAGGGGTTAAGGGGTCATGTTAGATCATTTTCGGTCTTAAGGGGTCATGAGAGGTACTTAAGGGCATAGAAGATTAATGTTGATTAAAGATTGAACATTGAAATTAAAGATTAATTTTAAAGTTAGATTTTAAAGATTGATTTAAAAACTCTCAATTCATTAAAGATTTTAAAGATTGATTTAAACTTTCAACTCATTAAAGATTTTTTAGTAAGATTGATTAATTAATTTTCAATTAATTGATCTAGATAAGGCTTAAGGGTGCATAATAGGGCTTAAGGGGTTTACCTATAGATTGAATTTCTAAGATTGATTAAAAAGATTGAACATTGAAATTAAAGATTAATTATAAAGTTAGATTTTAAAGATTGATTTAAACTTACAATTGATATAAAAAGATTTTTTAGTAAGATTGATTAATTAGATTGATGAAAGATTGAACATAAATTAAATATTAATTTTAAAGATCAATTAATTTTTGGCTTCAATTACAAAATCTGGAAACATGTATCAATGTACAAATAGATATAGATATATATATATATATATATATATATATATATATATATATATATATATATATATATATATATATATATATATATATATATATATATATATATATATATATCTCAAAAATCAAACATGTACATCAATGTTTAAATGTCTATATAGTGCAAAATCCAAACATGTGTCAATGTACAAATAGATCAATATACAAAACATGCACCTACATATCAATGTAAATGTACACACACACACACACATATATATATATATATATCTCAAAAATCAAACATGTACATCAATGTTTAAGTGTCTATACATATATATCACAAAATCCAAACATGTATCAATGAACACATCAACTACGTTGATGATCACCATCACGTGCTAGATGTGCGGGCCTGTGTGGATCCTCGTCCTGCTGGACCTGAGTCTGTAAATGTAAATATAATGTTACATATATATATATATATATATATATATATATATATATATATATATATATATATATATATATATATATATATATATATATATATATATATATATATATATATATATATATATATATATATAAAAGAACTTGAAATGTAAATAAATTTTATAAAATTTTAATTTTTAATTTATTTCAAGTGTACCTCTGTATCATGATGAATCGGATCAACAGGCTCCTCTAAATCTCCATATGCAGCACCTGTCGCAATGTCCTGTACCACATTTAAATACATTTAAATTTAAATATAGAACTATATGTACACATGTATATCTATATAAATTGAAATTAAATCCAGATTCTTGTACCTGCTGTAATGCACGTCCAAGGTCGGATAACTCAGAAGAGTGCAAGGACATTGCATCAGGATCAATGGCGTCGTCCATAAGCAAATCTGAGAATCTACTATGAACTCGTGAGGTCGTAGCCTGTGTCTGCTGTGTGGGAGCCTGTGTATGCTGTGTGGGAGCCTGTGTATGCTGTGGAGGCGGTGTAAGATCATCCACACTCTGTCTAGAGGAACCTGCCTCTGCATCTGAGCTCTGACCTCGACTGCTGCCTGTGGAGGATCTACGACACTGTCCTCCTCCAATGAAAGTAGGTAAATCACGTGGCTCAATCCCATGCAATGTAGAAATCCTCTGGTAAGCAGCCAGGAGATCACTCACTAACATACCACTAATCTCACGCACGCGATCCTCAGGTAGTCGTCCTATCTCATCTGGAGTAGGAAGATCAAATCTGATGTATGGGTCATAAAATGGACTAGATGGTGATACACCTGCACTCGTCCGTGATCGAAGCATGTACCTACCCACATGATCAGATGAAAACTGCTCAACCTGAGTCGCAATGGTGGCAATGCTAGAATACATATCTAAACGTGTGTCCTCAGCTGCAACCTGCCCAGCTCCAGTGTAGGCCTCCAAACCTTTTGGAAGAACCAAAAGGTTTTGACCCACCAATGCCCTCTTACTAGGGGGCTGTGGTATATCGGGTCGTCTACACTTATCCTGATATCTCCCCCGACCCTGACCAGCATGTGGAGGTAGATCTGTGTAGTCAACATCATAGCCCAAATGAAACTCTGCAAACAATTGTTTGCAGAAATATAGTGGCACCTCATCCTTTTGGGGCCACATATGATGTGCTGCTAACCATCTAGGATATATAAAAGGGGCCACTATGTCATCTGTACAAAAAGTGACCCTATATGCTCAAACCACCCTCTTATTGATGTAATGGGTGCCAAACATGTTCTTCACCTGAGTGACTGAGACATCTGAATCAACTGTCCTCCAACCTACTGTCCCTATGACAGTGCTAGATAGGCTATGATAAAAAACATCAATCGATACATTGTCATATGGATTGTATGATTCAGCCTTTTGAATCATACTCATGAGCTCAGTGCGTATAGCTGTCAATTTCTCCCTATTAGGGAGAGTAGTACTATTCTGCAGTGTTCGCTCTAATGCAGTCAGAGCAACCTGCATCCTAGAGATAGTCTCATCTCTACGACTATCTCTAGCATGTGGGGCCTGGGTACTATTATGGTCTGAGGGAGCTCGTGATCCATGACTATCATGGACACTCTGATCTGAACCACTAGAAGCCATGAGTGATATGCACACAAAGGTAATATATATCTAGATCTAGATATAGATAAAAAATGCTCGCTGCAAGTAGGCACATGTGCACATATACATACATCCAAATATTAGAAAATCAATTGATAAATATATATATATATATATATATATATATATATATATATATATATATATATATATATATATATATATATATATATCTACAAATTAATTTAAATAAATTAAAAATATCTAACTTTCAATTTGTACATGTGTTGTACAATACTTCAAGTAAACATGAAAACATTTTAAAAACTTCAAACAAACACACATGAACTAATTTTCAAATGCATTTTTACATAATATAAATTAAATTATATTAAATTAAACATTTAAATTCATGCATTTACATATGCACATGTGTAATATTTTTAAATATTTAAAAACATAATTTAAACTTGAAGGCATTTACACATGTATTCAATCATGGTAGTAGAACTAATTCATGTGCACGCATATTTACTAATTTGAATGCATATTTACATGTACATATTTACTTTACACACATGACAAAAATTAATTTGTACAAATTTCCATAACTAGAGAGGGAAAAACATTATATTGAAATTAAATACTAAAAGAAATGGTGAAAATGTATAATAATTTGGAAAGGGGTTCATGGGTCTTAAGAGTCTTAAGAGTCTTAATTAGGTTGAAAGTAACCTGGTCTTATGGGTCTTATGAGCTCGTCTTAAGGGTCTTATGAGATCGTTTTATGGTTCTTAACCTGGTCTTAAATGAGCTCATCTTAAGGGTCTTATGAGCTTGTCTTAAGGGTCCTATTGGGTATTAACCTTCTCTTAGAGGGACTCTGTAATGTTTTACTGTGTGATGATTACCACAATGTGTTATGGAACTTTCATAGGAAAATACTTTATCCTAAGTTTTAGATAGTATCAAAACCTTAGTTTGGTAACTTTAGGCAACTAAAAATAAAGATGACCTTATAATTAAGGTATCCTAGATATAATAAGAGTTAGGGCTTTATTCATTTTGATAAATAGGAATTTTCTTAGCAAAGGATGAAAATAATAGTTTTGATAATATCCAGCACTATACTTATTTAGACTAAAAAAAATGCATAGGGGAGTTTGATCATCCACGGGCCATGACAAATAGAATAAGGAAATATGACAATCTAGACCATGACTAAGATTAAAGAGAACTAATTGAATTGATTAAATAATATTGGCACTAGACAAAAATGTTTAATTACTCAATCTACTAACAATAATAAATCAATACAAAAGAAAAGTGTTAAGAGTTCAATGATAGCAAAGTGTTCAAACAAACAATACTATTTCAAATCAATTTAGTTGGCTACCTTGGCTTTATAGAAAGTTATATGATATTGATGGTATAGTTTTCTTGTGGCTTGATAATAATTAAATGATTAATTTTGTATTACAAAGTGTGATAAGTTAAAACACATTAGTATGCAAATGTTATCTAATAATTGTTATCAGATAACTATATAATTCTTAGGATTTACTATGACATCTTTCTTCATATTGCCTTTCCTGTCTCACAACTATAGGTCTTATAAAGATGAATGCCAATATCATGGTCCAACTCTAAAATATCAAAAAGAAAGTAATGCAATTTCAAAGATATATACTAAATATTTGGGCTAAATCAAAGAGTGTTACAATGGATAATGATACTTTATTTCAACATTTTTGTGACTATTATGTGTTTTGGTTATGCTAGTCTATTTTGTTTCTTTCCATTTATTGATATAGCATCTAGTCATTATTAAACTACTTTGTTCAATATTAAAAAATATGACAACTTAAAACTTAAGGATTAATTTATCAGGAGTCAACAATGAAATAAAATAAAAGTGCATGCTATAAAGAAAAGTTGTTTTAATATATAACTTGATCTAATGGCATGAAAACAATATAACTCGAACAATGATGATTATTGAATGCATAAGGTAAGTTGCTTACTACACTGTTTAGTCATTTAACCTAGGTAGCGGTTGCACTTGTCCTTGTCATTTGGGTCCTATTGGGTCTTAAGGGTCACATTAGGTCTTAAAGGTTTTAATTAGGTCTTATTGAGCCAAGTGAGGGTGAACTATTTTGACCTATTAAGTTCTATTAGGTCTTAAGTGGTCCTATTAGGTCTTAAGGGTCCTAATAGGTCATATTTAGTGGATGTTAAGTCTTAAAAGTGTTCCTATTAGGTCAGTAAGAGTAGATAGTCCATTATGTTTTAATTTTGATATTATTAAGTTAAATATTGGATCTTATAATTACATCCATCCTATTAGGTTTTAATGGTCTTATTAAATGTCTCAAGGGTAGGTGGACTATTTCATGTTTTTAAACGTTCCAGTTTACATTTTACTTAAATTATATATGTTTTCTATGTTTAAGTTTTATTTGTTAATTTTGTACATTTTTAAAAGTAAATACAATACATATTAAGAAAAGACTTTTTTTTACATATGAATATTAAAAAAATAATTTAAAAATATTTAAACAACATATATACATAAAAAATAACTAAAAAACACAAACAAAAAAAATAAAATAAAAATAAAAAATCTACCTCTGACTCGGCCGAGTTGCACTATCACTCTTTAGCCGCTTTCCTTAGCCCCTCACTGTTCAAATGAGGGGCTAAAACCATTGAGCGGGCTATTAGTAGTCCCTCGTAGACTCGGCCGAGTCCTACTCGGCCGAGTAGGACTCGGCCGAGTCTCCGCGGCCACGTAGGTGCCACTCGGTGCCCCGTGGCACCTCCCCTTCTTCGGCCGAGTAGGACTCGGCCGAGTTAGTCGGGTTAGCCAAAAGGGTGACACCCGATTGTGCTTTTACCCAATAAAGAAGACCCCAAAAGTATATAAATAATTCTTGTATCTTTGGGAAGTCTAAGGCTATACCACTCACAATGGCATGGGTTGTTACCGTACACAAATACAAAGGCCTAACATTGTAGAAAACAACCATCAATATTGGTAGGGTGGAAAGGAGGGGCTTGACATTCACAGCTACATCCAAAGTCAAGTCATTAAATGACCTCCACATTTAAGCGACATTCGCCTACGATAGATACTCCAAAATACAAAACAATCCATATACAATTATACGAAAGAAAGAGGAAGCTCACCTAGAATAACTCTGTGTGTGTGTGTGTGTGTGTGTGTGTGTGAAAAACTAAGGTATGCACCTCTCTCATATATCTTTGCAACATTTCCAATGCTCATTCATTGTGCAATACCGCTAGAAATGTCTTCTTCTTTACTCTTATAAAATTAGTGGCATCTCGCCTATTGCTACTACCTATATGACTTACATTAAATTTTAAAATTCTTTCTTTTGCAAATTATGTTATATTGATTGTAATGTTGATTATGGAAATCGACTTAATAATCATTGAGATGGACGAAATGCAAGTCGATAACGTTATCGACTGTGATGAACACAGTCATTAGTGACTGTGTTTATCATAGTTGACAACCTTCAGCCATCGCACAACATTGATAATCAATATAATGGATGTCGATACCTAAATCGACCGTCACTGTTTATATTATGTCTCGACCATTATTAATATCTTGCATCGTTATTATTAAGTTGTTATTCGATCATTATCGAATCAGTCAATGATATATATTAATGATAACTAATAGTTAACAAGAGACATACCCTAGAGACATGAACATAGTTCATGTATAGATATGTCCCTCTGGGATACATGTCCCTTTACATTATATATATACTCATTGAATGTGTATCTTGGAAAGTACATAAATCTACAAGTATTATTACAAGTTTTTGATTAAGGAAAACAGGTTTTAAAGGGGCCTTGAAACCCAAACAGTATTAAACATATACAAAGATATAGTAGTTACAGTTCACAAAGATACGATAGCCATAGCAAAAAAAAAGGTTAGACACAATCCACCAGCATAACAAACAGAAAAAACTAGAAAACAGGACCAGTAACAAAAAGCAAAAAGCCAGGCCAAGCCCAAAAAAACCAGGGGAGCAGCTCAAGAAATCTCTTTGAGGATCTCCACTGCTCGAATCTCAAGCTCAGACGCCTTGTCCGTTGCATCCTTGAGGTCAGCCAGATCCTTGTCAGGTTCCTACGTGTCTTTCTTCATGGTGCTGGACCTAGTTCTCTTCCTTTGCCCTTCCTCTAGGGTTTTATCTTTGCTGCTATTTGGAGACTCCTCCTTGTTACTCCTGTGTTCCTCAAATTTACTGATCAAGACTTTTATGTTATCATTTGAGGCTTTGAGGATGTTGTGGCTCTGCTCTGCAATATTTTGCAAAGTCCCCTCCAAGCTCTGCATTCTCTTCTTCACTTCCTCCATTTTACTTTCCATCTCGTTCTTCTCCTCCGTTAGCGTGATCTTTTTTCTATTGCCCTCCCTCTCCAGCATTCCCACTGAAATTTTAACTCCTGAATTTCATGGAAAGTCCATTTGGTTGTCCTGTAGCTATCAATGACACTATTTTTGGCATTATTGAGGACATCCATCTGAGGGTGTTCTTTGGTGATGTCACTTAGAATCACCAGGGCAGGGTTATGATGTCCTCCATTTGAATCTTGTCATCCTTGTTTCCTTAACCAGAGTTTTCAACATTTCTCTCTTTAGGCCCATCCTGACAGACACATTGTGGAAGTCTCTCCAAACCACATTCTTCTCTTTATCTGTTATCTTGCATGCATACTGGTTAGTCCCTTGATCTTCAGCTACCTGCATATGATCGTCCTCTCTCCCCTGAATCTCCTCTTCCTCTTCGCTATCCTTCCCTTCCTCTTGTCATTCCTCCTTATTCTCCTCTTCTATTCTCCTCCTTTTCCTGTGTTTCCTGCCACAATCTGTCACCTCTTCCCTATTCGCAAGCATTTTAATAATGAGTTTTCTCTTCCCCTTCTTATTCTCCTTAGTATCCTCCTCCTTCCCAATTGTTTCTTCCTCAGCTTCAACGCTGTCTCCCTCAGTGTCCATGCCTTCCGCTTCCTTGTCATAATCCCTGTCAGAAGAGACCTCAATGCACTTCTTAGAATCAAGTTTCTCCTTTTTAACTAGATTTTCTTTCTTAATCTTCTTTTTCCCCTTTCTGGTATAAGGGGAGGCATCAGCATCCGAGTCAGAATCCATATCTTGGCTCTCCTCGGTGTCAAAAGGGACATACTCATTTTCACCCGAGTTGAGCTCTTCATCAGAGCCCTCCATCCCCCCTTTCCCCTGCTTAATTTCTTTACCTATGGTTTTAGCTTTGAAAAACTCATAAATCAACAACAACAATCCTTCATGAAAAGCAGGATTACCGATGGGTTTCTCCCTATAATCATTTATATTTTCATTGATAGATGGGTAGAGGTAAAAAGGAATAGAGATTTTAGTCCCAGACTTGAAATGGTTGAGAAGCACGAAGTGGTAGGAGTATATGCGATCGAACCTCATGTCCAGAGATATGTATTTGATTATTGCTCTCAACACAAACCTCCACAGTGGTTTGATGGACCTCGGCAGGTAGTAAGTACCATGTTTCTCAAGAGCCTTCTTCTCCTCCTTTCCTTTTTTTAAATTCCGCCATTGCCTGACCAGAAATGCGATGATCTCTGTAGAATTTCTTCCCAACAATTAGTATGCCCGTCACCGCAGAAATAACCTCCTCCGTCACATTGAACTCAACCCCATCAATTTTAACACTCCCCTCGTTCCAATTTTTAACCATTGTTTTGGTGATCGAGGGTTTCCATCCAAGCAGTCTTTCGATGAAAGAGGTCACCTCCCCTTTACTCAAAATACCCCACACCTTCGACCGCCTCTACCATTTCTCTACCTCATCCTCAAGTTCCCTTCTGTGGCGTTCCCCCACCATTTTCCTTCTCGTTCTGCAGACAAAGCTTCTGGTCATAGAGCACTTCAAAGTTTTGGGCGAGTAGCTGGTATGAAAAATGTTCTCGATCCTTCCCTTAACATTTGGAAAAATACACCCAAAAATAGACCTTGACGTGCAAAGATGGCAGTTGCCCAGGTGATTCGTACTTTGGCTCGTGTTCTCACACATCATATATCGGCACAAATTCCCTAACACATAAACTTTCATCATTAGATTTTGATATTTCTGAATCTACCCGGTATTCTCTCACTTTCTATTAATTCCTTGATTTCGAGTGGAATTAAATGACCTTCCATCCATCTTTTCACCTCGTTATTTCTGACAACCCAATTGGCCAACCTGTCAGCAACTTGGTTTGCCTCCCTGTACTCATGTGCCACGTGGATTCTTTCAAAAGACTTGAGGAACTGGACACTTTCATTAACCAAGTTGGCAATCATCCAGGTCAGCATATTTTTCTCATTGAGACAATTGATTATGTTCTTTGAATCGCCTTCCAACCATAGATTCTTGACTCCAATATCCATAGCCAGCTTAATGGTTTGATGAGCCGTAGTCGCCTCGGCAACATGGTTGGTTTGCACTCCCAGATGAGCCGAAATAGCAGCAATGCCTTTCCCATGTTCATTTCTGATGATACCCCCGATCCCAGCCTGGCCAAGATTGCCTTTCGCAGCACCATCGAAGTTGGCTTGCACCAGCCCTCAGGAGGAAGGGACCATCTGCAATCCTCCCTCTTGCTACAATCCTTCTCCTTAGCATTGATAAGCGGGTTATAGCCTTTGATAATAGTGTAGTTTTCGACCAGAATATTTAAATTTTTGTGAAAAACCACCTTTGCATTAGCTTCTTTTTCCCTGAATATACGGTTGTTCTGCTCCTTCCACACTCCCTAGCAAAGATGAGGGAGAGACCAAGCCCATAAGCCTTGACTCACATATTATTACAAGTTATAACAGAGAGATATATCATATTATCCCAAGTGAAAAATATTACATTATATATCTAGGAAATAGAACTAAAATTAAAATCCGATCAATAGTTCAACATGGTATCAGAAGCATGTTGGATATTGAAAGTAGTAAGAGAAGCTCCCCTATATAATATTCATATGTTGTCATGCTTTGTATGTTGGGTATACATGTCTAATGATTTGATATGCTTTGATTATGTTTCCTCTCATTTACACTTTTAAACACTTGTATTACGTAATGCTTCACTTATGCTTTCCATTTAAATGCCTATCGGTGCATCCCTTGCACCTCCTTTTGGTGCAAGTGCTAGTAATATCCTTCAAAAAGTTTCTTAATGAATAAAGCTTGAACCTGCCCTCCACAAATTTTAGGGGTTTTTGATACGCATCAATACTTAACTTTCACGAAAAATTATCTAGAACTTCATTCTTTT
This sequence comes from Chamaecyparis obtusa, assembly GCA_027943335.1. Classification (NCBI taxonomy): domain Eukaryota; kingdom Viridiplantae; phylum Streptophyta; class Pinopsida; order Cupressales; family Cupressaceae; genus Chamaecyparis; species Chamaecyparis obtusa. Next base: position 445,259 of record BSBK01006991.1, on the reverse strand, counting down.
ATTTTTATATATAATTTATTAAAATTTATTTTTATATATAATTCATCAAATTTGGTATTAGCTAATTTATATTATATAGATATTTTTCAAAGTGGATTTCTTTTGTACAAAGTTTAAATTATCATGTACAACTTGAATTAGTCTAGTGGAAAATTTGTGTTCTTGAAATAGAGGTCACAAATTTGAAATAGAGTATGTGTACAATAGTTAACATTTTATACGATGAACTAGTTTTTAAACTATATAAATTTATACAATATTTTATAAATTATATCAATGATAGTTCTTTTTAATTTATTTTTGTCTTTATGGTTATTGTTCTAACTTCAATATATTTATTTATAAAATCTCTATGATTATTGTTCTTAGATGATAAAGAATGTGTAAAAATTAAAAGTTGGTCATTTAGAAATGTTGTTCCATACCTGTACAATTTCAAAAATTACCAATAGCTATCTAAAATATCCAAAATATTACCGATAGCTATCTAAAATATCTAAAATATCCAAAATATCCAAATTATGACACTACAAATAACAAAAAAAAATAAAATAATTATACAATTCTGTAGTATAAGCAAAATCCATGAACTATATATATATATACACCCTCCTTCTTCCTCCCCAACTCCAGCAAGATCGGGCATGGAAAAATAGGTTAAGAGTCTAGCCAGTCAGACTTGTGCTTGTTTCAATGAAAAACAAAGGTGAAAACAGGGAAACGTGTGATGAACACTGCAACTTAATATAAAAGCAACAGAACATTTAACCTTGCCTTCTGCATTATCATATTCTAATTACAACATTGGTCATTTGAATCCCTCTTCTCCCATAAACTGTTCAGGGATCTCTGGGATATTATAAACTACAATCAATCAATCAATGAATCAATCCATATACCATGTCCCTAAACAAGAATGCCAGTTTCTATACAAAACCCAATTAGATTGGATCATATTTACACAAATCCAAGAAGCAGAAAATAAACAAACAATCTGATTCCAACCCACATCCATATCTTCAACCCATTCATCCCTGAGACAAAACATCAATAGTCACAGCATCAGGAACATGTTTATTAGACCCAAAACTCTCCTGCTGTAGTGGGTCACATCTGCTTCTGCAAACAGGGCACAGAGGTTGCTTGGAAAGCCAAGCTTTTGCACAGTCAACATGGAAAAAATGGCTGCAAGAGGGCAAAGCAAACACTTTTCTCCATCCTTGAACTGCTCCAAACACACAGTGCATTCCAAATCTTCACAGAGAAAAAACCCATCACTGCTCTTCAATGCAGTCTTCCCTCCATAACCCAAACCTTCATTGTTGCCGGTGCAGATGAATGTGGGGAGCTTCTGAATGTCTGAAACAGAGAGCCCATTCTTTGTAGCAGCAGCAGCAGCAGCAGCAGCATTAACAGTACCACGATTATCAGCCCTCAATCTCATTGCATAGAGAGAAGCATACCAGGAAAACCACATGTAAAGAAGAACCATGACAGCAGAGCCACCACAGACAATGAGGAATGCCACAAGGGCTCCCCACATCCTTTTCTCAATGCTGTGAAGAGGGGTTACCATTGCTAATGAAAGGAAATGAATGGTAGATGCAGAGGCAGAATTGGGGAAGAAAGATTATATTTGGGTAAGTGTGGCGGTGAGCATTGGCAAAGAAATAAATGATATTTATGTGATGTGATGTATCGATGTGGCAAGGAGAGACAGGTAGCAGTGGAGGGTGCCAGCTATGCAATGTAAAACAGTGTGGGAGATAAGAGTGGTTTAATGGGCATGCTGAGTCACCATGTGTTGGGGAAGATACTTATTTAAAGTAAACACTTGATTTTGGTCACTTTCTCGTTTTATCAATTTTGATTTGGGGTTTGAGGTCCACTTCATCAATTTTTTTGGGAGATGAAATAAAATGGTAGATATGAAGTACATTGTGATTTGTCTTTTTTTTTATATTTTAAGAAATACGTTTCATTTTAGGAAATACAATTGAGTAGTTGAGCCTGTATTAATAATTGTAATATCACTTGTTGATATAATGTCTAATATTTCTGACAATGTTGTTTCAATAGTTGTGATATTAAAATAGTTATTGTTGATAATGACTATTCATAATTGAATGAAATGTATTCTTAGATCTAAAATCATATGATGTCACATCAACACACCAACAAAACATGACTTAGTGTACAAATATTGATCTCGCTTTTTTTGGGGGCCCTTTTGGACACGTTGGCAAAAAACATGTTCTAGTATCATATTTAGCGATGTGGCCTTAAAACCTTAGGTATAAGTAGGGGACTTGCCAAATAAGCTATTGTAAAAGAAAATGGGAATGATTTGAAATTCCCACATAGAACTTTAAGAAGTGAAAAGTTAGGATGATCAACTATTAGGTAGCATATTTATCTTAGATAAATCATCTAAAAGAGGTAGTATATTTATCTTAGACAAATCATCTAAAAGAGGTTGAGAGATATCATCCCTCAGAGAATTTAGTAAAATTAGTTTGATAATTGTGTCTTTCGATATTTTTTAGATATATTTATCTTAAGATGAATAGTTAGTAATGTTTAAAGGTATTGTGTTTTTCTTTTATATAAAATAAAATATTTGTAAATTGTCTAAACATGCTATATACATAAGATAAACATAAGTTATAAACAAGATATATAAAGATTTAATTTTAGTTACAAGACTTTTATATATTTAAATTGTATGTAAATTACATCAAAATGTGTCATACATAACATGTAAAATGTCAAATAATGAATTATTTCATATTCGTACAAAGAAATTAGTTCATGACATTATTTATCTTCTAAGAATATTTAGTGTCTCTTCCTCACTATTTTGTTTGAAATTTTTGTTTCTTTTCATTTTTTCATTTTACTATGCCAACATTTGACCAACCTTGTACATTACTTTTGTCCTATATCAATTGAAGCTTTTGAAATACTCAAATATTGTGGTTTGTGTATTGTTAATGTCCAGGCCAATTGAAAGGGTAGTTGATTTTTGTGCCAACTCTTTATTGGTGTAATTGGAATTGAATATGAAGTTTCATCTTCAAATAGTAGCTTTGAGTGATTTTGAATCTGGACCATAACATATTTCAGTGGGTCAGTGGGTTTTTATATTATACTATGAATATATCTTAGAGCTCTATTTGCAAGACCTACTTCCATACAAAGATAGGATATTAACATGACCTAAGTTACATCTTGAGAATTTGATACTTCTTTATCAAGTTCATTATTTTGACTTCCTTATAATCCATTGAATCTATTTTTTGTTGTTATAGTAGTTCTACATGTAATAGGTCATTTCAATGACTGCAATTTTTCTTATTGTGATTATGCGTGTTATCATTTATGGAGAAGAAATGAATGCTATTATTAATTCTTTATTGGTGGGTATATCTATTCTAACATTGGTTCTTGTCATCAATAACTTTCGATTATCAATTGTCAAATTTTTATATCTCAAATTTGTGAATTGACAAAAAGCATATTAGTTCGAGCCTTGTTATCTAGATATATTGTATAGATTAATATTTATTTTAAATTCTTCTCATCATGTTTTATATGTTCATTACTAGATTATATTGTGTTCCTCACCAATAAGAGGTCATTGTCCCAAATCTCTCACCAAAATCATAAATATACATTGAAAATCCGTGTTTGTATTTTCAAGAAATGCTTGATGAATTTTAAAGTCTATTTTTTGCAGCAAATTTTATTTAATTAAACTTATTTCATCGCCTAATATGCATTTCACATGACAAATCTCTTCTTAAAAATTTGTAAATATTTTTTCTTCTAATTTAATAAAATCCATTATTTTTATATAAAGTTGTGAATGAGTGGTTGAGCACCAATACAAAATGTTGTAACTCTAGTTGGTACAAATAATAGAAGCAAAGAACACTCTTAGAACGTTACAACTTGAAGAGCTCATACATAGTATCAATTAGATAGAATTGTTTACTTTTTATCGTTCTTTCAATTATTTTTGCATAATGAAAAAATATTTTGACCTTGATGATAATGTGTCATAATTATATCAAGTGCATGTTTTTATTTAACACCCAAGGTTCCATAATTCATATTTGTTGTTATATCATAATATATGAGAAACTATTATCTTTCAAGGTGTTTATGAATTTAAGCACTTTACTTATGTGTTCTTAACCTTGATATTTATTAATCTAGGGGTTTTTTCTAACAATATTCTTCTTCACAACATATCTATTTTAGTAACTTCCAAATTTTTACTACATTATATTCTATATATGATTTATCACTCATGTTACACAATGTTTGTTGAATAGGTTGATTATCCCTATCTTCAAAATAACTATTGATTTAATATATTCTAGAATAGTCATTCACTTTGAACATGGAAAGAATTATATTGAATGAATTCCAATTTGATTATATTATAAAATTATTTAGTCAACATCTCTTAATATATCATGAAAGGACTTGTAAATGTAGCAATTAAAAAAAAAACTCATTTACAAGACTCATGTGCAAAGATGGAGATAAACCTTGGAAACACTCAAATAGTTGTCACACTCCTTGTATCCCAGGTATCACATGTGTAAGATGTGTGTGCCTTAATAAGTGAGGGACTTTCTATGAAAAATTTTATGTTCTTATATATCAATTAATGAAATATTTTGTATCTTTTTCATTGGTGTTTTTATAGTTTTAGCTACTAATTTGAATATATCATAAAATATATTCAAGTTGAGAGCTCTCTACTTTTGTACATTCCAACCACATGTGACATGTTATTGTGCCCCGATGCTTCTTTACAATTTTTTTAGTTAGAATTTTCATATACTCAATTTTCTTACTAATGCATTAAGGTTTTCAATTTGCAAGTCGTATAAAAATTTGATGATAATTGTTAGAACTCTTCTTTGTTATTGCTACATGTATCTTGGTAATTTAGTTAAGTACAACATGTTTAGGAAGACCAAGGTTATAATCCTAATGTGAAAAACCCTGATTTATCAGTTTGGAATATATGTGTCCAAGAAACTCTCGATTGTGGTATAAACCTCTACGAATGTGTGACAAAAGATTTTAGTTGTAGTATTCTGCATAGGGTAGGTCAAAATCAAGATATAGTTGATAGGAAAAATGTGTGATAGTTCTAGACATATGTGTGATTGAGTCCTACAGATGCATAGTTGGTTCGACAACAAATGTTGGGTAGAATGTGATAATTACGTAGCCAAAGACAACATATGTGGTATTGAAATCTACCATTGATGTTCATACTATGTAAATTGTGTAACTGTATGTAGCCCTGGGTTATCTAAAATAGATTTATGATAGAAACATACATGTGCATAATTCTAGTCCAATTTTGCAAATTTTATGTCTAGAAGTGTTTATTGTTTTGGACTAGTTTGACGTTCCAATTGTTTGCAAGAAGACACTCATAAGACAATAAAAACACAATGGTTGTTTTAATATTGACTTCAAGGTAATAAGGATAAGTCCAAAAAACCAATGACATCGCTGAGCTAGCACAAATTGAAGATAGTCGTAAGTAAATGTAGCCTAAATATTCAAGAAGGTGTGTATAATTAGTATAGGTCCACATCGCAAGTACTAATACCCAATATTAGTGTGAGACACCTCTCTTTTGATATTAGATAGCTAGAGATCCAGTGGTGCAAGGGCTCATTTTTTCTCTCTCCATGTGAGGCTAAAGAATCCCAACCCTAGAAATTCTATCTCGACTCATGGGAGTGCATAATGAGTAACATTGAGGTATGATCTATATCTCCTACACCATAATGTAAGAGGTAGGATAGAAATTTGTGTGAAACATCAATGGGTCAACCAAAAACCCTAGGAAACACACAAGTCCTAGATCTCAATAATAGAGTATGTAAAATGCAAGCACGAATGAATGAAATAATCAAACACTTGCACCTTCAAGCATGTACTTTGTTTACTTTCATTGCTCTTCTCAAGTTTTGTGAAGTATTGTAATTTTGATCTTAGAATTATGATGTAGCACTATTTTGACAAGGTGTTCGTACAAAAGCTCAAAGACTGTGGTTCTTTAAATTCATGCATGATGATTTTTAAGATCACTAGCCTAATAATTATAATGCTTGATAATAATCGATTAGCTAGTTTTTTATTTGATGAAAGATGATTGATTTTATAGATATTTTGATATTGGTCAACGATGGAGATTAGATGAGATGAATTGAAGATGTTTGGATGAGATTCAATGTGATGCTATAATTAGGAGATAATTGATTGCATGATGTAGTTAGACATAATTGCTTGATGAAGTAAACGTAGGAGTGGTAGTTTAGAGGTGAAAATGAAGATATAATTTGCATTAAATAATTAAATAATTATTTAATTGAGTGCATGAAAGGATATATTTTTTAAAAAAGTATCTTTATTAGAAATATATTTAGGAAATTGAATAATTAAATAAATTAAAGAACTTATTTAATCATAAAAGACTAGAAGAAAAATAATTAATTAACTAATTAAAAATTATTAAATCATGTGCATGGGAAAAGAACTAGAAAAATAATTAAATAGATAAATTATTTGATTCATGTGAATTTGAGAAATAAATAAAATATTTTTTTTATTATTAGAAGAAATATATCTAGGAATTGCATAATTAAATAAATTTAAAAAATTATTTAATTATAGAAGAGAATGTTAGCAAATTACATAACTAATATAGTTATTAATTATATGAGACTAGAAGAAAAAAAAATTAAATAATTAAAATTATTTAACTAATGAGGAAAAAGGAAAAACAATAAAATTTAATAAAGATTATTTAATTATTATGCAAGACGAAATTAATTAAATAATAAAATCATTTAATCAATGTTGGAAGAAATTAGGATAATTAGATAATTAAAAATGATTTAAGTGTAATGCATAGAGGGGGATTTTAATTTTACTTTGAAATGGAAGATTAATGTTAGCTCAATTAAAATAATAAAATTATTTAATCAATTTAGAGGAATGATTAGTAAAAATGTTGCAAGCAAGCAATGGACAATTTTCAGTGTCTACACTATCAAGCAATGAATAAAAGTATTTTGATAAGTAAATGTGCTCATTTTCTATAAATCATTTAGTGATTATACATAACAAAAAATGCTCAAACTTGTAAAAAAATCTCTTAGAGAGGTATTAGATATTGGATACATAGTTGGCTCTAAACTACTTGATTTACCTTTGTACACAATGGTTTGATTTGATAATTACAATGGCCCACTATGAAACAAAGATCACCCAAATTTATACATATAACACTCATATCTCTAGGTAATCATAAACAAAGACCACTATCCATGTCATGGACAATTACTATGCGTAAGTCCTAAAGACTAACACTCAACAAGATAACAATTAATTTGGTGAAATATAAAGACAAGCATTAACTTTTTAAATATATCCAGAGTTAAATCGATAAAGGATCTATAGAACTACCATTATCCTTTTATGAATATTCAAGAATTAAAAGATATCTATACAAATATTTTGACAAATATTTTGAGAAAGGAAGAGTCCTAGCTTCATCTATTATCATATTAATTAGTTTAAGTATGCAATTTTTAATACAACCTTCTTTAGATAAATTTTCATCTTTTTTTGTTGTTGTCATCTTCATAATATATGCTTTACAAAAAGAAATTTTAACCTAATATATGCACAACTTCATGGTGTACATGTGCATGCTTGACAATCATATATTATTGCATCAAGTGATTCTTTCATGTTACCAATATTATATTTTCTCACCTATATCTCATTTTCTTAACATAAAATTTATATTTTTTAAAGTATGTTCTTTTTACATGATAAGACCAATCATGCATTTATGATATTAGTCAACTAACTTCTTGTATTAATGTGTAGGAACAAAATAAATGAACAAGAAAAAAAATGTTTCCAAGCTCATTTTATACAAGCAAATAGAATTACTGACCACAAATTTCTCAAAATTGAAATTGTTACAATTATATCCTTTAAAATTTATTATAAACAAGTATGCAATACAAGAAATTATTGAATATTGTAAACAATATTATTGTATTCAAGGTTGTATTATAAAATAAAATAAAAATAAAAAATACAATTATTAACATGTGTTGGCTAACAGATTTGTTTCCTACAAAATTTATACTTTTAACAATGACTCATGCCCTTTTAGGAAACACACCTACACACAACAGTTGGGTAAGCAGTCATATTTTCATTCCCTCTGAATTTTACTAGGTATATCTCCCTGGATTGATTTCCAATGAATCAAACTACACTAACATTCAACTATTTTTTTTACCAGAAAGCACATAAGGCTTAGTGCATCCAATCATCAACATGAACTGAACACATGAAGTATAAGGTTACTAAATTAAACTATACAGGAAATGGCAGTTTTTTGCATTTACATATTTCTTCCAACAAATGATTGATAAATGCTTAATCAATAATACAAATAAATATTTTGATTCATCCACATAAACTGGAAAGTAAATGAATTCATCAACAAGTTCTATCTGTCACATAGGAAGATATAACTATAATATGAACACATTGATTTATATTAATATCGATCAATCCACTACACTTTCATTCAAAGATCAAAGTCTTCTAGTTTAACTCCCAAAAAAATCCATAATATCTATCTACTATATTACTAATAGAGTTTGATTAAAAGCCCAAAATTATGAACCTTAAATATTGGTTCATCCCAATATTTATACCATAGTTTAACCATAACTAATCTTTAAAACCACTTGTGGTTTCAAAAGAACCGAAGGTTAGAGTAAATCAGTTTTGAAAACTAAATTAACATAACTATGGGATAAACATCTCCAGTTTCAGAAAGTGCATTAAAAATAGGAAAAATATGACTAAGCCACATGTGGCGACTTCTTTCTTGCTAATCCTCTAGACTCTGCCCGTACATTCTACTACATCTTCCATTCCCTATAAGCATTCATGAATTTTTGAGCGAAGGATGAGTTCGGTGTCTTGATAGATGACATTCTCTACTTCTAGGCATCATTTTCCCATTTCATTTCCCTGAGTCTATGCGCATGCACCGATAACTTCTCGTCGAGTAGGAAAAGCATGGACTCGACCTTCGCCAGTTTGGGGAATTTCTCTGCCTTAGGGGTTCTTTCATCCTTTAGCTCAATGGTTTTTTTCTTGAATGTCTTGACCACTGCATCCATGTCATATTCAACTATGCCATCATGCCAGATGTAGGTGGAATTGATGTAGTTCATATCAATATCTAGATGTTTGGCCAACACTTGTAGCTCCCTTTCCATTTTCATGAAATCTTGACGCTCGACTTTAGTCACGGTGTTCCTCCAATCTATATCCCTTTTGCAAATGGCCAACCTAGCTTCATCCATCTCTTTCATGGTTTTTTTTATAGGAACTTGTGTACCCCATACCTTTGGACTTTGTGGATCCGTAGAGTGACTTCAATCTATTTCTCCTCCTCACTCTCCTAGGATGACATCTATGTTTGAACCTTATTAAGTATCTCTATGAGCTTATTATAGACAGTTCTGGAGTCAAGGATGCACTTCTCACCATCCTTAATTATATCTTCAACCCATTTATCAAAATCCTTAACCAACATTATACCTCTTTGAATTTGACTAAGCATTTTTTGATTATCAGGGATATTGAATCAAAAGGATGTGGCACCTGAGCAATTGGATGAGGACTTGAGTTATTAATGGCATCAATATAAGAAACTAAGGCCCTAATTGTTTGTTTCATTTCCTTCTTTTCTTTCTTGTCCTTCTAGGACCTGGTTAGCAGATATCTCAAAATGGTGATTATTTGTTTCTCTATTAGCAATACCTGAATTAACTTTTTCAACTAAGAAATCATCAACGGAGGGATCTGCAACTTCTTCTTCTATGATAGGCTTGGTCACCTTGGCTATCCAATTCCCTATTTTTGAATCAAAATCAATCGTGGACTTAGTCTTCAGTTTATTAGGTTTTACCTCCTTATTGGTGTATTTTCTCACCATGTCACCAACTAGGATTGTCATAGGGACTATTCTCATTTTCTTACTAATGCTAGTGGTTAACCAAGTGGGAGTTCCCTCTATCAACATGGTGGCATTTTTAGGCTTAGTAGGAGTGGTACTCACCATAGCCATTGCATCTTAATCAGAGGGAATATTCAAAAAATCCATGGGCAAGTGTTTTTTTCCTTTCTCTTCTCTCAAATCCAAATCTATTATCACCTTAGTTCCTAAATCCTTCTCTATATGATCCTTTGATCTTGATCTAGTCACTCGAGTAGGGGATTTCACATTCACGGGACTCTTTGGTTCTTTGTTGTCTGAGGATCCCTTTAGCTTCTACTTGATTCTACCCGCATCACAAGATTTAGCATTAACATCAGAAGGGGTGACCGACTGGGGATATATGATTTTCCCCGAGGGGCTAGATTTCCTAGAGTCTTTGTTTCCCTTTATTTTATTTTGTTTAATCCATAGTTCAATTCTCCACAAGACATTGGATGTTTTCATGTCAATGTCATCTTTTTCCTCTTCAACCTAGTTAACCTTAGGTAGGGAATGATTCTTCATGTCCTCAAATTGAGGATCAACCACTTCCTCATTGTCACTATGAACATGAGAAACATCTAGGCCTAGCCCCATTTCTTGTATTTGTTGTAACTAAACGTGCTCCAATGTCTCTTTATGACATCCAATTCATATGTACAATATTCCCAGTAGTATTCTAAATGGTTCATGGTTAGAAACTGATCACAAAGGTTTAAGTGTTGGTGAGCATACCCCTTATTATCAAAACCTTGCCTTGCATGATAATTTAAACTCAAATTGTGTTCAAATCATGGCTAATACCCATAGCATTTGAGAAGGTTTAACAAGAATAGAATCCTAGTCCCAAAGGAAAGAGAGTATCATGTTCTCTTTCAGGAAGATACTTCTTAATCAAAATGTAGCCTGAACTGGTTTATCTTACATCACAAGCCAAGTTTGCTTGATGTGTTCTCAAAGCCTTATCCATTTTCAATTTTTGGAATGCCAAGGAGTTTGCCCTTGAGAGTGAATTTTTTTAATATGAGTACTTATCTTATGATAGAGATTATTATTTTGTTTCCTGTAGCTGTGTATAGCTTGATGATCTATGTCTGTATCTTTTGATGTCTTGAACATATGCGTTGACATTATGTATGTTTTCTCCATTATCATTGGTGTTGTTATCTTTGTATTAGCTATAAATAAGGCATAATGGTAATTTTATTTTGATGTTGCATCAATGAGCTTAATCTTTCTTGGTCACCTTGCATTGTGAATACTTACAGATATGTCCTTTAGTAGTCTTGGTTGATCCATTATCTACATTTCATTGTTTCATATAGCATCTATTTCATCTTTAGAGAGTTATTTTCCAATGTTTCTTGCTATCTTATACCTTTTTCTTGTCATCATGTAGCTATGGTCTTTGTCTTGTGTATTTTGTAGATATGTGCTACTGTTCCCACAGGCAAGGAAGAACATAGCTGACTGTCTTTGCAACCAAGGCATAATAGAGCTGACTATTTTAGTTTTAGCAGCTAACCGTTCTTGCATCTAGTAAAAAATAGTTATAGTTGTTGTTGCTGCCACTTTTATATTTCTTTTATATCTTGAAATTATTTACATGTCATATACAAAGGGTTTTTTACTAAATACAATGACCATATTCTTTGTTTTGCATATGACTTCAAATAGAATTAATTTATTTGTATCAACATTGATTTCTAACATCTATTCATTCATAATTTTCTAATCTATAGGATCAATACAAGAAGCTTGGAGATAATGTCACTAAAATATAAATAGATATTTTGAATGAAAAACTCTCTATCTTTAGGACACATCTTGAAGATTCTTCTCGTAAACACAAGGTATGCTTACTATTTTCATTGTCTATTCTTTATTTTTATTTTTATCATAGATTGGAGTTTGGCTATGGACGGAGAAGCTTTATTTTGTGTATCATTTAGTTCCAAAATATATATTACCATCTACTATAAGATATTCTAGTTTTCTGGTTCTCAAAGTCTATTTGGTTTTTTATTGTCATTCAATTAGAATAGAATATGATCACTTTGACATCATTTAGATTACATTGTTGCTTTCTGTTTCTCCGCCATGTAGTTTAATGTGTCAAGTTTTATCATATTCTCTACAACCTACATCATTGTAATACATCTGTGTAGGGACAATACCTGCAAGTTAAGGCATAAGGCACATGCTTTCTTGTCTTTCTCATGTAGGTAATGATAACTTGTTTTGGAAAGTTAAGGCATAAAGAACATGCTTTCTTGTCTTTATCATTGCATGCATTGTAACTTCACCATTGATTTGAGAGAATCACTAGTCATCCTCCCCTTGGGATTTGTTTCCCTTGAACTATAGATTGGAAAAACTTGAAATCATGTTTAATGGAAATTACTTAAAGGGTAATAGCTCAATGGAAGAGCACTAGTTTTACAAGGAGGATGGTGGTTCAATTCCATCGATCCCTAATATCATTACTATATGACTAAATTAATTAAAATAAAATATATTAAATTAATAAATGGAAGCAAAAAAAGAAGCATTTTTAGAAGAAAAAAGAGAGCAACAATAGAAGCCAAACTAGAAGCAAATCAGAAGCAAAACTTGGCGTTATCTAGGAAGCAATTCAAGTAGAGAATAAATAAGTAATAATGGAAGAAATTTTAGAAGAAACAACAGATGCAATAATAGAATTAATATCAAAAGTAATAAAAGAAATAAAAATGGAAGAAAGCATAGATGCAATAAGTGACATTATATCAAAAGAAAAATTAGAAGGAAAATTGGAATTAAAACTAGAAGCAAATTTGGAAGTAAAATCGAAAGTAAACCTGGAAGCAACAAAAGAAGCAAAATCAGAACCCAAACTAGAAGCAACAAAGGACCCCAAAATAGAAGAAAAACTTGGCATCAATTTGGAAGCAAAAAAGAAAGCTATTTTGGGTGCCATACCAGAAGAAAAACAAGAAGTAAAACTTTTCAACGCAAAATCTATCACAAAACTAGAAGAATAATCTGATGCAAAACTGATGCAGGGGCATCCTCGGTTCTTGAAGATTCTGGCAGTCTCGGTAACTGTCTGGTGGAGTTTGGATAATTGGCTGGTGATCTCGGTAGAAGACTGGAGTTTCTCAGTCTTTGATGGTAGTTCTCGGTCAAAGTTTGTTTGGCTTCGCCGATGGAGCTTGGTGATTGTGGTAGTGATTCTCGGTTGGAAGTTCTAGTGGATCTCGGTGGATGATGGTCACTCAGTGACTTGGTGTTTTGTTGCTCAGTGCTCGGTTACCAACGGGGTCTCAGTGTTCATGTCTGTTGCTCGGTCGTTGGAGGACTTGATCACTGAAGGAAGCTCGGTCATGGAAGGAGACTCGACATGTCTGGTGCTCGATAATGCTTGTGGAGCTTGGTTGGTATGTCGGCCCGGTAGATTTCCTAGCACTCGGTAGTTTCGATTACCGACGGATGTTCTTGGTGAATCAGCTTGGCCGACTAGTGCATTTAATTTGGGTCGCGCTCCTCAAGTTATTGGTTGACCGTTGGACATGTGTGGACCTAAATCTGGCGTGTTGCATTCTCCTATGTGGATCTGGAGACCGACTTGGAGAATTTATTTATTGTAAGGCTATTTGAGAGCTGACTGATGTTTTGGCACTTAATATTTGTTTGTAAGGGTTAATTGTTTCACCTAGCTGAATTGTGGCTGAGGATTAGTATTTAAGAGGATGTTTGGGTAGTTGTTTAGGCATCAGTTAGAGCAGAGATCTAGAATCAAATTAGATATGGATAGAAGGTATCAGAGTTAGTAGCTTGCGAGCTCAGGAACAAGGAGATTGCTTGGTGGTTTGTGAGCACAAGTTTAGATCTTTCTTGGAGTGCCTACTAGTGTCCTGTTGTGTTGCAGACCAGGGCTAGCTGAGGAGAAGTGTGTTGGATCCTACGTGATCTTGTAGAACTGTTTCTTGCATTATAATTGGTCATAACTGGGAAGGCCTTACAGCCCGACACATTGCATGTAATCAGTTAGTTGATGAATAAAGATATCTGTTTTCTTTCAGATCTTGTTTGGTGTTGTGTTATTCCATTGTGTTGGTGTTGGCTGCAAGTTTGGACTATCCTTAATTGGATTCTCTGACCTTGACTGCGTCAAGTGGTATTAGAGCTGAGTTGATCTTGTGGAGCGAAGGTTGACCTAGCGAGGCTGATCTTGCGAAGTTGATCTTGTTTGGAGAAAGGTTGGCAAAGAGATTGTGCACAATTTGAGTTGCAGATCTGTGGCACTGAACTTGTGAAATCGTGGCCTAGTTGTTCATGCAAGGTGGCAGGTTGTGATCTGACTTGCATACAACTCAGAGGTTGTCACAAGGTGGTCGGTGTTGGGTTTGTTGCAGAGGGTTTTTGAAGATCTTTGGAGATGTCTCTGAGAAGATTGGACCCTGGTGCGATTGCAGATCTTTTTAATGAGGTGGATGCGAAGATTTCTGAGAGGTTTGCTCGGTGGGAAACTAATTTCTTGAACCGGATTGATAGCCTTGTGAAGGAAAGTATTGTTGAGCTTTGTAGAGCTTACCGGAGTTGGAGCATGCCAATCCAGAGGAAAGTTGTCTGGCCTGTTAGAAGATTGATTCGAGAGAGAAGACATCTTACTTGTGATAGTATGGAGGTTGAAGAGGTATGTGAGATTGGTTTTGATGGTCAGTTGGTGGACTTTGCCATGAAACTTGCAGAGCAACTTGTGGCTGTTGCTGAGATACCTGTGCTTCCCGACGATGTTGTTGACCTTGTTGAGGTTGGTGAGAAGATTGGTTTTCATGTTCAGTCGGTTGTGCCTGACATGGAAATTGTAGAGCATTTGGTTGTGCTTGATCAGATTGTTGTTGGTGAAGAGTTACCTATTGCTGAACACCTTTGTGATGATGGTGTTGCTGAATTGCTTTTGTTCAGTGTTGAGGTGTAGATGTTATTTGTTGATTGCGGACTTGAGTTGCTGGTTGACTGTGATAAGTCTTGTGATGAGATTCTGAGATGGGATTTTGACTTGATACTTGGTGATGGGTTGAATCCTCAGTTTGTTCTGGATGTTGAACATGCTGACTGGTTGGTGGCAGATCGGTTAAGGAGGACTTGGCTGATAGACTTGTGCATTTTCCTGGCTTCATGGATTGACAAGCCTTGTGTGAAGATGAAGTGGATGGCAGATTTTCTAGAAGGAGAAAAGTGTGGGACACACTTTCTTATTTACCCTAGGTGTCTAATGCAGGGGCATCCTCGGTTCCTGAAGATTTTGGCAGTCTCGGTAACTGTCTGGTGGATTTTGGATAATTGGCTGGTGATCTCGGTAGACGACTGGAGTTTCTCGGTCTTTGATGGTAGTTCTCGGTAGAAGTTTGTTTGGCTTCACTGATGGAGCTCGGTAATTGTGGTAGTGATTCTCAGTTGGAAGTTCTGGTGGATCTTGGTGGATGATGGTCACTCGATGACTTGGTGTTTTGTTGCTTAGTGCTCGGTTACCGACGGGGTCTCGGTGTTCATGTCTGTTGCTCAGTCACTAAAGTGGCTCAGTCGCTGGAGGACTTGGTCGCTGAAGGAAGCTCGGTCATGGAAGGAGACTCGACTTATCTGGTGCTCGGTAATGCTTGTGGAGCTCGGTTGGTATGTCGGCCCGGTATATTTCTTGGCACTCAGTAGTTTGGATTACCGATGGATGTTCTTAGTGAATCAGCTTGGCCAACTGGTGTATTTAATTTGGGTCATGCTCCTCGAGTTATGGGTTTACCGTTGGACGTGTGTGGACCTAAATCTAGCATGTTGCATTCTCCTATGTGGATCTGGAGGCCGACTTGGAGAATTTATTTATTGTAAGGCTATTTGAGAGCTGACTGATGTTTTGGAATTTAATATTTATTTGTAAGGGTTAATTATTTCATCCAGCCGACTTGTGGTTGAGGATTAGTATTTAAGAGGATGTTTGGGTAGTTGTTTAGGCATCAGTTAGAGTAGAGATCTAGAATTAGATTAGATCTGGATAGAAGGTAGCATAGTTAGTAGCTTGCGAGCTTAGGAACAAGGAGATTTCTTGGTGGCTTGCGAACACAAGTTTAGATCTTTCTTGGAGTGCCTACCAGTGTCCTGTTGTGTTGAGACCTAGGCTAGCTATAGAGAAGTGTGTTGGATCCTGCGTGATCTATAGAACTGTTTCTTGCATTGTAATTGGCCGTAATCGGGAAGGCCTTACAGCTTGGCACATTTCATGTAATCAGTTAGTTGATGAATAAAGATATCTATTTTCTTTCAGATCTTGTTTGGTGCTATTTTATTCCGCTATGTTGGTGTTGGCTGCAAGTTTGGACTGTCCTTAATTGGATTCTCCGACCTTGATTGCATCAAAAATTGATCGCAAAAACTCAGCGCCAAAGGTTGGATGCACTTTTACGCCAAATTTTGCTCATTTAAAAAAAAAACACTAAAAGTCAACGCTATTTTAGGCACTAATGACAGGGTTTTGCTATAGTGAATGGGTTGGAACTTCTCTATGCATAACACTGATAGGAGTAGCATCATGATTGAAAAGTATCTCAATTATAAAAAATTCTATAGAGTACTTCCCACTTATAGTTGTCCAAATAGATCTAAAATTAGGAATAACATCCTCAAATGAAAAGTTTTGATCTCTATGGATCTCAAAATGGTTGGGAGATATGCCCCTTGTTTTGCACCCCATATTCAAAGACATTAGTGAAAGGGCTTAAACCTTCTTTTGACCCTTAATGTTAGATTACATACCTCCAATAGTTCATGGAGAGATATTGCCTAGTGCTATTTGAATCAACCACACTTATTACAAAAAGCCTAATAATTAGAAAAACTTATCCAACAAACTTGAATTTCTCTTTTCACAAGAGGTGACAAGTTTGTATGGACTAAAAAACCCAAAGGAATTTTCTTGGTGAGATAGGCTTATAATATGATGTTAAATTAGAGTAAATCTTGTGGAATGTGGAGGAAAGTATGGACTCCTCAACTACTTCCCAAGGTTAACAAAATCCTTACACAACGTATGTGTCCTATGCAAGAAAGATGAAGACTATATCCCCTGCATCTTGTTGCATTCTCAATTTTCTCAGAATCTTTGGAGTTTGGTGTTGCAAAAGATGGAAATTTATTGGACCATGAACAAAGATCCTAAAAGCCTCACTTGTGATTGGGTGGGACCGTCACATAATCCACTTTTCATAGAGCTATGGAGGCAAATCCCCCACCTTGGCTAGAGTCTATGGAAGGAAAAAAAACCAGATATTTAGGGAAGTTGAGAAACTAGTTGAGGAAGTGATTAGGGGTTTCAATAGACTTTTGATGAATAACCTATCAGTTACTACCTAAGAATGCCCTTCTTATCCTCTTATACCTTTTGATGGTAAGGTTGCCAATAAATGGAATCTCCCTGATTCTTATGCGTGATTTGACAATTCAAGGAGGATGAAAAGACTCCACACAAAATGACATCACACATAGTCTAGATGACACAAACTCAACTTTGATGGGGTAGCAAGGAGAAACAATGGTAGAGAAATAACTAGTGGAGTGATAAGATCTAGAACTAGAGAACTTGTGGAAACTTATGCTAGTAGCCTTGAAAGAAGCACCAATAATTAGGCGAAAGGATTGGCCTTATTTTGGGGTATAAAGATTTCTCTCTCAATTGGAATTAGAGAACTTACAATTGAAGGGGACTCCAAGTTAATGGTGGATGATATTAAGGGGCTTAATCTGTTAGGATAGTTTTTTGAAGGCATTTCCATTGATATCCAATAAATTCTCTTGGGATTGGACACCTTTGAAATCAGACCCACATATAGAGAAGGGAACAGAGTCATAGATGTCATGGTAGCTCTGAGGTTAGGGATTGGGAATCTTAGATGTTGGCATAAGAAGGATTGCCTTCCAATGCACATTCAAAAAATTCTTTTAGGGGAAAGTAGATACAACTACCACATATAATGTTAAAAACATGGGGTTTTTGTCTTCTTTGTGCCCTTCTCTTCTCGGTTTCTTTGGAGCGGAGTTTGGGTGATAATGAACATATATTTTCAAAAAACTGGCAAGCTAAAATTTAAAATGCTTGCTTGATTAGACCTAATAGAGTGAATTCTATTAATAGGGGTAGGTGGACTATGGGCAGGTGCGGACAACTAGTTGGATAACTTGAAGGATGGGGTGGACCAATTAGTGGGGCCCTGATGCCAACATGATGGCTCACATGACTAAGGTGTTGATGTTGCCCCTAGGTGCATGGTGTGTCTATGTGGCCACTACCAAGGGTATTTATTGATGATGCAATGACATCATTCATTGGCCTTTGATAAGACCCAACGTAGCAAATGTGATAATTATTTAATGAGACTTTTTTGGGGAATGATATACTATGCAAGGGAAACCTTGCCTAATATTTTCCTAAGTACTATATGGAAATGCTTGTACAAGAGACACTTCTTTCAAATTCCAATGGATAATTACTCTATTTTTGGAATGCAATCCTCCTTTCCAATAAAATATTACTTCTTTAAATATCATTTCTATTCACAACTGGTTGAGAAAAAGATAAGTTTCTTGTGGTATTTTTTACAATTGTTTCAACTACAACCATTCAAAAAATAGGCGGGGGTCGTATGTATATTGAACCTAATACTCATGCTGAGTTTAAGAAAGACACTATGGTGTGCCACATATGCATAGAGGGATGGGTTATTTAGTTCATGCAATGCATTAACATATTTAATGAGAACCTATCATGAAATTTTCCACTTCTTGGGAGGAAAGGATGTTCAGAATTGGTGTTATCTCCTTCGACATCAACAAAGATGTCATAGCCAAAGCTACAAGTCTCTCCACCAAAGGGTGTAAATAGAAGAAGCATATTAGGGTAGCAAACAATGACAACCCAAACTAGTTCTTTTGTGAAAATGGAAAATTAGTTAAACTCCACGATGTTCTGATAGGGCCAAGTTATCACCCCCTATGGTCAAGTGTGTTTAATGATAATGAAATTATTTACCTCAAAAGGAATAATATTTAAGGTCCGTTACTTTTACCATCTAGCTTTTCTAAATCACTTCTGACACCATACTTTAATTTCATTTCCATTTTTTCTTCAGAATTCTCTAGAATAATTAGTTAAGGATGTGGTTGAAATGGCTAAGACCTAGGACAAGAAGCCTTCCTATCTCTACCCACCAAGGTCTCATTTTTAGGCTCTATAATTTTCATCTGACCCTTTTCTCCCTAAATAAATTATTGTCACAAAAGCCTTGCACTCAATTTCTCCCCCACCCGCAACGATTCTTAAAACACTTGGTCTTAACAAGAAAAAGTGTCTTTGTATCTTGAGGGCTTCCAAAATCCCCTCTCGCCTTAGAACCCTTGGCACATCTACTTATGAAATTATTGTAGAAGGTCTCTATGACCTTAAGCACAATGCTACTACCTCCATTATCTATAAAAATAGGAAAATAAAAAATCCCACCCCTCTAACAAAAAGACCCAAATCCCATATAACGCTACTAGTGGTTGCCAATGTTGCAAATGAGGATTTGGGGAGGAAGATAGCGAGAGTGGAAGACCAAATTCTCAATGCTCTAACAGATTAGTTGGTTGTGTAGGTATCAAAGGAAAGACCAGGAAATTGGTGGATTATGACTCAACAGAGGATGAGGCTATCAATGATGGGGATGAAGGATAAATAGACTTGGGATGTTGAAGGAGAAAGAGACTTGGGAAAGGAAGAAACTTCAACCAAATCAACTAATGACAACTCCACACACATCTCTGACAACACCAAGACTGAGCCTTTGGATCTTACCTAGGATGTTATAACAAAAGAGGAAGATACTAACTAGGGGACTATTGCTAGTACTTGTGTGGACTACAAGAACACAATGGTGGAGTTGGAAAGACTAGAGAAAAACGTACAATAGTTTGAGAAGAAGATGATCAACATTTTCAAGTTTAGTATGAGGGTGATGCATAGCTCAACAACCTCCATGTGCCTCATGCAGAAGATGGCCTTTGGAGGATGCAACAATTCCAACTAAACTTGGAGATTGGAACCATGCGTTTGCCTAGCCACTAGGTGACTATTTCTAATTTTACTTTTTTGCTTAATGTTGCTAAGACTTTTAATAGTTTACAATTATATGCTGATAAGACTTATAGTAGTTTACAATGATATATTGCTAAGACTCTTTTTATATGTTTTGACGTTAACCAACTGTTAATGTTGTGTTTGTGCTTTTTTTGAACTATCTTTGGGTTCTTTGTGTTAAAGGGACAACACCCTAATTATGCTACTTTTAATATCACAAATATAATACATATTATAAACCTTAATTCTAATCACAAGACTACTATAAACCATAATACGAGTCAGATGACTACTATAAACCATAGACCGAAGAAGTACTATAATTCCAATCACATGACTACTATAAATCATGTAAACTCAAGAAGTACTAAACACCATAATTCCATATTAATGTAAACCATAGACCCAAGTACAAATCTCAATTATTATAAACAATAGACCTTCCAAAACATACTATAAACCATAATTCTATATTATTATAAACCACAACCCCTAAAAATGATCACTAGATTACTATAAACCATAAATTCAAAATGTACAATAATTTATAATTCCATATTACTATCTATAAATCATAGTCCCACACATAAATCATAGACTTATCCAAAAAGTACTATAATCCATAATTTAATGTTACTACAAATCATACATTAAAAATAGATTAAATAGTTTTTAAAAAAAAGAGTATTAAAGAATCCATTTTTATTTCCATTTCCAAATCCACATAAAGAAGTTTTGTGAGAAAAAGCACAAATAACAATGAGCGCAAAAATACCATAGGAGGAAACCATTTTAACCCTACGCGGTGAAGTACGCAACATGCAAATTTACTTACCACCGGCAATCCTAGCAACTTTTTGGCACAAAGTTGCTATATATAGGTATTGCTTTATTATTTTTCACATCCCCAAATAGGTGGGAAAACAAATGAAAAAAAAGGATTTCCTGTGAGGTATCCTTCGATCACATCAATGGCCTCAAGTCACATCCTGTTGAATAGCCTGTGGGTGGTCTGCATGGCGCTTCTGATGCTTCTTGCAGGAATGGCTCTGATGCTTCTTCTTTATATGTGGCTCGCCTGGTACGCTTCTCTTCAGGTTAGGGTTAATAATACAAACAATATTGAGAATCATGGGCTGTCTAAGGATGATATTCAGAAGCTACCCACAATTGTCTGCAGCTCCAATACCCACCAGGAGAAAGATGACAGGGAGAAGAATTTGGGGGTTGATGATAAGACAGAGAGTAATGATGAGGTTTTTACTAGTGGGGATGTGGAATGCTGTGTGTGTTTGGAGCAGTTTAAGAATGGGGAGACATGTCTGCTCATGCCCATATGCAAGCACTGTTTTCATCTAGATTGTGCAGGTGCATGGCTTTCCAAGCACCCAATTTGTCCTCTGTGCAGATCCAGTGCCCAGCCTGACCAAAATAATGTTCCTCATAGTGCAGCCATTGATATTCCCTCCTAGGACATTGTGTATGTGATCTACTTCTGCAGTTCCAGTTATTTGATCTGTACAGTGTTGTGTGAGATATTCTTTATTCTGTTAGCAGAAGCATTGACTGTAATATTAGGAAAAGCACTTTAGGGTTAGTTACCTTGTGGAGGGGTTGGTAGGTGTATGACGGAGAAGAGAATGGTATTTGTGGGCATGGTTAGCTTTTCAATCTTTCTCATTGAAACCCATAAGGAAAAAAATGGTTAGCTTTTAAATGTTTCTTGTTGAAACAATCTGAAATTTTGAAACCCATAAGAAAAAAACTAGTTTTAATCCTAACATCTAATTCAATGATAACCTTCAACACCCAGTTTAAAACCTATAATATTTAAAATGTGGTGTGCACAGGAGATATACTGGAAGTTAGCCTAGCTGATCCTCCTCCTTTTATCTCTGAGAGTCTCCTCAGGACAACATTGAAAATAATGGAGTCTAGCTCTCTGATAATGGGTTTTGGATTTACTAATTCAGAAAATCTGATTTAAGATTCTTTTTTCTTGCTGTGATGCCCAAGGTTTTTAATTTTTTTTCTTTCACCGTTCAAAATCTTGCTGAACTTTGAACATCCAGTTTAGAGGCGAAATCCCATTAATTTTGGTTTTCACTTGTGGTATACTGGAAGTTAGCTTGGCTAATTTTCCTTCTATCTCTGAGCACCGCCTCATAGTGAAATGTACAACAACTAATGAACTCTAGGCTTTTGGCAAGGCCTTTTTGATTCTACTGCTATTTGGGAATCTTTTGTAGATTCTTTTATTCTTGCTGTGCTGTCCGAGTTTTTTTTCCCTCCAATTTCGCCAAACTTTGAGGTTAAAAATACCATACGTCAAATGCTAAAAATGCCACCATAAGTTGCACAAGTCCAGCTTGGTGATTACCAATACTAACATAAGATTGCTCAGAGTATAGCTTTCTGATTAAGTTTATTTCTGAAAGATAGCAGTAATTGAAGGCATAACAGTTACACACGTCATATATATATATCAAAAATTAGCTTACCTCATGTGTTCATGAGGCTGCTTAAGTACATTTTGTGCTTAAATTTAAGCAGTTATGTGTTCTCATAGAAATTATGAAGTGTGAAAAAAAGATAATTTAGAATTTTTGTTATTTTAGTGGAGCGCTCCACAAATATTTTTCCCTCAGTTTTTTAAAGATTTTATTTCTATTTTTCCTGTGTGCAATTTTTTATTTTATTAATTAATCTAAATTTCAAGTTTACTGCTTGGAAATAAGCAGCTAAGTACATATTCATAGGACTACTAGCTCCACAAATATCTCCTAAAAAAATTTGACCAACCACTGCTAGCCAAAATAAACTAAGCAGTGGCATAGGAACATGCTGTTAGCTGCTCTTTTTACCTTAATCTCCTAATCTAGCTCCCATATGTAAAAGCTCCAAGAGGATCAGAAATGATTATATCTTTTCTTTTCAGTTTTGTAGAACACAAGTAGCATCCCTTGAACACTAGGCTTTCCATTGATTCCTCTATTCCCAATGTGAGCTGTAATACCAAATGCTGGATATAGTCAATTCTGGAAGATACAAATCCTGAAAAATGATTTCCGGAATATGGGCTGACCCGTTTGGTTCACCCGGAAGATGATTGAGAAGATGCAGAAGGAATTTTAATTTATTTGAATATGGTGTATACATGTGTGTATATATACACATGCACACGTGTATATATATACACATACACACGTGTGTATATACACACACATGTGTGTATATACACATGTACACATATGTGCACATGTGTATATATACACATGCACACATGTGTGTATATACACACACATGTGTGTATATATACATGTACACATGTGCACGTGTATATATACACACGTGTGTACACATACACATATACACATGTGTGTTTATATACACACATGTATGTATATACATGTGTGTATATACACACACGTGTGTATATATACACATGTTTGTATATATACACATTTATATATGCATACATGTGTAACACGTGTATATATATACACAAATACACACGTGTGTATATACATACACATCCACATGTGTGTATATACATACACATCCACACATGTATATATACACATGTAATTACACACATGTATGTATATACACACGCAAACACACACACACACACACACATATATATTCTTATAGCAATATAATATACATCCTTATAGTCACGGATCCCACGAAATATTAAATTTGATTTTTTAAAATTAGAATTGGAATTTGAAATTTCAATTTCACCTATTTGAGTGGAAGATGCAAATGCCCATTTTGAAACAAATTTCGGAATTCCAATTCCAATTTTTTGGATGGACACAAACATGGAATTGACATTATCCGAAATTAGATAATGCCAATTCCAGTCTAATTCCAGCCCCCAAAAGGACCCTTAGCATTAGGAGTAATGAAGTAGATACGAGACACACGTTGCATTTTATCAGGATTTAGACGTTTAGGAATCTGAGTCTAACGAATAAGTTATATTAAGAAGTTCCCTTTTTTAAAGATTTTGTGGCATACAAATAAAAGGAAAGTGATGTAGCATTATAACAACTCAAATGAACAGCTAGCAATGTATGCATTAAGTTACAATAAAATAAAGAGAGATAGAAGACAAACAGTCTATTGATTTGAAAAAAATTATCTAGCATGGAAAAAACACCTAAATAGAGACTCTCTTTAACAATTTAACCAGGCATTCTCAAATCCAATGAGCAGCCTTATACCTCCAAATTGCCATTCCTCCATTGTTTAAAAGTCTTGATCGTGGAGACTCTTGACATTCTCTAGAGAATTGAGACATGAGATCAGCTTCATCGTGCGTCAAGATAAAGCATGTAATTGTCAATTCAAGGAGTTGAATTTGTGGTCAAGAAGATGTCGCCTCAGCTTTTCATCAAAGTTAATAGTGTTTGCATGCAAATCTTCTTCAATCATAGATCGATTGCATTGAATGATTGACAATTGGACTAGTTAGCCACAAACGATCTTCACAACTGCTACTCATGACTATGTACTAGTTGAAATGGTACGAAGATCTTTGTGGACCAAAACGGCATTGTGCCAAAGTTTTCCTCAATCAAAAGTTTGTGGGGGTACCTATATGTCCTACAAACCAAACAAGTCTGCCAACTTGTCCAATAATAGGGAAAATTGGAAATGATGCATAGAGACGTGTGTGATAGTGTTCAAGATGCATAGGCTAAGTGACATTCACCAATGCTTACATATGTCAAGGTTCTAATAGAATGGATACTAATTCACAAATTCTATTTTGATCAAAATTTGTGGGCACAATACAATATATAAATAAGAGAGGGTGCAATTAGTTTGGAACAATTAAAATTAGAAAATTAAATAAAAATGAAAAACTAAATAAAAGTCTAATAATTTCTAAGAAGATTATATATTAACATCTCCTTTTTAATGCGAAGGAGTTAAACCAAGTATTCCTCTAAACTTCTCAAATTTTTTTTTCCCAAAACTTTGCTAAGAGTATATGCAAATTGATTTGTAGTAGGGCAATAGCTGAGTTGTATATTACCATCTTTCACATGGTGTCAAATCAAATGAAACTTAGGGCCCGTTTGGTGCATGGAATTAACTTATCCAGAATAGGCCTATTCTGGAATAAGGGCCTATTTTGGAATTAATTAATGCTCAAAACGAAAGCTGGAATAAGCTATTCTGCGTTTGGATCCCATAATGTGGAATTGGAATAAAAGGTTATTTTTTATTTTTTTAATTAATTTGAACAATATGTATTTTTAACTTGTGTACACACATACACATACACATACACATACACATATACACATACACATATACACACATACATATACACATATACACACATACACATATACACATACACATGTGTATATATACACTTATATGCACACACACACATATATACACATATGTGTGTATATACACACATGTACACATGTGTGTGTATATACACACACGTGTATATACACATTTGTGTGTATACACACACGTGTGTATATACACATTACACACATGTGTGTATATACACACGTGTATATACACATTTGTGTATATACACGCACATGTATGTATATATACACACACGTGTATATATACACACACATATATATACACACATGTGTATATATATACATACCCACATTAAATTTTTTTTTTTTTTTAAAATAAAAATTAATAAAATAAAATAAATTTGAATTCATAAATAGCTTATTCTCGAATAAGAAATGAATTCCAGGTTTTTTTTAGAATTAACTTATGCTGGAATAAGCCCCAAAATGGGGATAAGTTTTCTAATTCGAGAATAAGGAAAATGCCCACAAACAGAGAATAAATTTATTCTAGCATTAACTAATGCTTATTCCAGGTTAATTCCTAGCGCCAAACGGGCCCTTAGTGTTGATGTGTTTGGTTCAATCATGAAAGATTGGATTTTTAGCTACTTTGATTGTAGATTGATTGTTAACGAAGAGTGGTGATGATGAAACTTTGTTTTCATGCAAATGTTCAAGATTTCTTCAAAGCCATAAAATTTCACAAGTTGCCTCAGAGGCTACCATATATTTGGCTTCTACAAAAGACAGGGTTGGTATTGATTGCTTCTTAGATTTCCATGAAATGACATCAGACTAAAGACACATTAAGAAACTAGATATAGACTTTGTATCTTCCAAATCCCCTGGGTAATTTGAATATGAATATCGAAGCAATGAAAATTGTGTTGTCTTAGAATATTTAAGCCCATAATTGTGAGTGCCTTGTAGATATTGAAGAACTTGTTTCACTGCTAAGCGATGAGTTTCTCTAAGTTGAATTGCATGAATCTAGATAGAACCCCAACAACAAAAGAAAAATCTAGACAAGTAGTGGCATAAATCAAATTGTCAACAAGTTGCCTATATTTAGTTACATCAACCAATGCAATATAGTCATTTGATATGAGTTTTAAATTTTTCTCCATAGGTGTACTAAGTAGTTTGCAATCGGCCATGCCAAAATTATTAAGTTCACCAATATATTTTTGTAGGGCGATGAAGAAATACTAGGGTATTCGAATCACCTCAATAACCGAATATTAATGAAGATGCCCCAAATCAATCATGTCAAACCCTTTCTTCAATTGTTCTTTCACATCTCAAATATTATCCTCATTATTACCAACAATAAATAAATCATCCACATAAACAAGATAGAAAATAATGCTATCAACCTTTTTGACAAAAAGATTTGCATTGTCAATTCAAAATGCTTAAAATCCAACTTCAAGAGATGCTCACTAAATTGTTCATACCAAGCTCGAAGAGCTTGTTTTGAACCATACAATGATTTTACAAGCTTGCATCCTTGGTGTTCTTTATCATTGACTACATAGTCTTTAGGTTCAGTCATATATATTGTTTCTTTGATTCAACATTCAAAAATGCAGTTTTGACACCCATTTGATGAAGTTTCCACCCATTTTGGGTTGCAAGGGCCAATGAAGCACGAATTGTAGTCCATTTTGTTGTAGGTGCAAAAATTCAATTATAGTCTATTCCCTCATTTTGAGCATATTGTTTGGCAAAAAGATAGACTTTATGTTTGTCAAGTGAACCATTTGTGTTATATATTTTTTTGAAGATCCACTTGCAACCAATAGGTTTACAACCAAGTGGAGGATCATCGAACTCCCATGTGTCATTTATCAAAAGAGCATCATACTCATTTTGCATAGCTTGCCTCCACATTGCAATATCCTTAGCTTCTTGATAGGAGGTTGGTTCCAAGTCCATAATGATATTGAGTTCATCAATAGACTCCGAGTTACTTGCAATATTAGATTGAGATTTTTGCCTTGCTTTGTAAGAACTTCTTGTGTCCATTTTACATATTTCAGTAGGTCGTAAATCTTTCAAAGTTTGTTGGACTTGTTTGGCCCACTTATGAGAAGATTTTGGTTGGACCAAAGGTGCTTCCATTTCTTGATTAGAAGCTTGGTTCTTGAGTTTCAGGTTCATTAAGAAAGGGGTTATCATTATGAGAGAGTGTTACTTCTTGCAAATTTAGAGATGGAGCGTCTTGAGTTGGGATAGCCTAGGATACATGTGAATCCATCAAAGGTGATGTTAAATTAGTTGGCTCCCCCCCAAAGTGAATTTAGCTCACAAGGATTTTCTATCCAAGGAGAAGATTTGGAAAATTTATCAAGTTGTTTTAACGGGCATTCACCATTTGCATCATTTTTGGAAGATCACAAAATACAACATCATGTGTACTAAAGAAATTCTTGTTAACTTCATTATACAACATATAGGCTTTTGAAGATTCAGAATACCCAAGAAAAAAACACTTATAACTTTGATGATGCAACTTACTTCTTTTTTTCCTTAGGAATAAAAGCATAGCAAGTGGAGCCAAAAATCTGAAGATGTCGAATAGATGGAGGATATCCATTCCAAACTTCATATGGAGTTGCTGTTAGGATTAAAAAATAGATATCTAACAGTTATGATGCAGATTCGATCAATAAAACTGAGAAAAAAAAAGCACACAGAAATAAGACACATAATTTAATTTGACCCCATCTTGGGGGCATTGCCCCCAAACTATCGTTGAAAAATCTAGGGGAAAATTGCACCGATAAAAGTGGGGGAAAATTAACCTCTGAGTTTGATTAGGCTCCATATAACAAAAATTGCTTGGTGAAGAGTAGATGATGGGGATCAATTACAAGGATAAAATATTGTTCTTGCTACTTCTTCCAAAAATGTAACTTGACTCCTTTGAAATATAACATGGCTTGAACCATATTCATAATAGATCTATTCATTCTTTCAACAACACTGTTTTGTTGAGGAGTACCTGGAATAGTGAGATGATGCTAAATTCCATTTTGATGAAGACACCATTTAAATACTAGAGTAGTAAATTCTTAACCATTATCTTCGAAGAGTACCAATTTGAGATTGTGCTTGTTTATCAATCATAAAATGAAACTTTTTAAAAGTTCTTAATTTTTGTTACAATAAATAAATCCAAGTAACGCAACTATAATTGTTAATAAGCAACATGAAATACTTACAACCTCCAGTAGAAGTCATCAGTAAAGGCCCACATAAATCAAAATGAATAAGTTGTAAATTTTTGTGTGCTTGCCAATTGGAGCGAGGGAAAGAGTCCCTATGATATATTGCAAGAATACAAACTTTACATTTTTAAATTGTCATAGAAAGGGTTGAAGTGCCAAGGAGTTGTAATAATTTTCCATCTTTACAACTAGTCTATACAACTTGATTATTAACTTTTTTCTAACAACTTGCCCATTTTGTAACAAAATAGAGTGGCCTTGTTGTCAAATTAATACTAGTGACAAAAAATTAGTTGTAATTGAGAAAGATACAATGCATCATGAAGTATAAAATATGGAAGACCTAACAATTTTAGTTGAATGGTTCCTTTCCAATAGGCTTGAGGCTTGATTTAACTACCAAGTAGATTGGTCCACAAGCACCTTCATGAAATTCTTCAAAATAATCAATGCCTAAATGTCATATGTTGTGTGACTCTAATATTTAAGACCCAAGCATCATATCACAAGGAATTATATGAATTATAAAGAAAAATCTGAAATAGAAGGCACATATTCATCATTATCACTTCAACAAGCAAATTGAGCTACTTCTAAAATTTTATCATCATAATGCGTTTTTGTTTTATCTTTTTTTTTAATAAGAAATTTCTATTTTATCCCATGAGAGTTTGCATTCATGTGCTTCATGACTACCCTTTTGACCACATCTTTTATGATACAAATGTTATCGATCATTTTGATTGTCATATTGGGAATGGCTTTTTCCATGTGAACCTCATCTTCCTTTATTTTTCCATTGGCATCTACCTTTTCCTCTATCAATATAACCATCTCAAGGAGAGCCCTTATGTGGAGGTTTGTCCTTTTGCTAAGTAAGACAAACATTTTCACAGTGTTATCAAATTTTCTTCCAAACGTCTTTTCATGTTATCCTAACTTTGCAACCAATTGATCAAAAGTGATGGTCTTCAATTGGTTACTTGCTTGAAGATACTCTAAATAAGTCAAATGTGTTGGGGTAAGTGCCTTTATGAAGGCTATGAGATAGATATCAACTTTTCCACCAACAATATCAACATCTCATTTTTTGGCTCTAATTTCTGAAGCCTAACTCATGACATCTTCATTCTTCAATTCAAGATTAAATAACTTCAACTGTAACAAAATAAACTCTAATTCAGAATGAGAATCATATATGTCTTTTAATTTATGAAGGGCTACCCAATAAAATGTGCAACCCTGCATGTGTCTATATACATCTCCATTAACAAAAGCTCTTATCGAGGCCAAGGCTTTTAAATTTTTATATTGCCATATTTCTTTCTCTTCAACATTAGTTGGTGTTGTAGGTTGGACATTTCCATCACAAATATTACACCAAGTTAATAATTGGAAATGAGTGTGTTTTCTATTTTTCTATGTCATTCTAACCAAGTATCTTTTCCAGTTTAAGTTTCCCTAATAATTGATACAAAATATTGCATTGTGAATTAAAGAATCTTTGTAAAAAGGTAAATTGATTTAGGTTACTACTTTTGTGGACTACTCCAATGTCTTGAAAAGCTTTATATTTATTCTCGTCCTTTGAAACCACCATCAAGCCAAGATTCTATTAGAATGGAGAATGATTGAGAAAAAATCTAAATCACAATAAATAAATAAATAAATAAATAAGAGAGGATACAATTAGTTTGAAATCTCATCAATTCATAGCTCCGGGTCAAAAGTATTTCATGTGGGGCCAAAAAGCGTGTTGTGCCAACGTTGTCGGTCATGTTAAAAAGTTTACTAGACACTTATTCAACAAAATAAATGAATTCCTCTTATCTTTTAACATGAAGATTAAATAATGTTGGCATAACTGATGTAGAGCTTGATTGAGTGTTGATTGGTACAAGTTTCTTGATAGGAAGATCAGTTATGGTGTTGTCATTGATGTCAACTAAGTACTGTGTTGGTTGACAATAACTTAATAAGTATTTGAGTTGCTGAATCCAATGTGTGGCGAGTATTTGAAGGAGTTGGAGTGTGTGGTCAGAGAGGAAGACTTAGTGATTTTTCATGTTGTTATATGTATGACCACAATGGATGGAAATAAGTATGTAGAGAGTTATGATTGATTGAAGTACAATAAGGAAAACAAAAGATCAGATAGTGACAAAGAATGAACAATTTGATTTTTCTGTCAAATTAGTATGGATCCAAGTGTTATGGTCATGATATGATTATCTTGACCAGGATATGTTATTGATACCTTGATCGCTACAGGATTGGAGTGATGCAAGACATCATTTCAATTGACATAAGGTCATTCTATGCAAGATAGCAAAATGTTTGAACAAGCTTGAGCAATTGTTTTTAGATCGGTGACCGGTGATGATACGGTCAGTTGCGGTGGATCTCTTCGTGATCCAAGTGGCATGGTGACGTGTCATAACAAATTTGTAATGATGATTTTCTGCTTCATTGTTCGAGGTGATTGGATCTATCAAGTTTTGGAAGTGTGTTGGGGAAGTCAAATAAATTTTAACTGTTCTTGTTTTAAATTGATGTGCGATGAATCTTGTGGTTGACCTGAATTTGTAATCGAATATTCTAGATTGATAATATATTTTAGGGTTCAAGGATCAAGCAAAAATGATTGAAATTAAAATATAATACGTTTCTTAAGGCAGCTAAGGCCCTAATGAACATGTAATGTATTTATATGTAATTCAATGAATTATGCAAGTGTAGACAGTGGATGTTAAAGTGTGGTCGAGTGAAGATTATCTGCAATAAAAGAAGTGTTTGTGCTTAATTAGATTTGAACAAGCAGAGGAGAAGTCCTACACCCATGCCATTGTACTTGTTGAATCCTAATAGGTTATGCAAGAAAATCCCTTAACCGGGTAGATCCTAACAAGTCTTGATCAATAAATCCTTTAACCGTGTGGCTCTTTAATTAGGGTTTGAAATCCTTTAACAAGGTTACCCCTAATAGGGTAAATCTCCTAACAGGGCTAGAGGTAAATCACTTGACTGGGTGACTCCTAATAGGGTCTTCTCCTAATCGGGCATTCGTAAATCTCCTAATAGGGCTAGGCCTTTAACATGGACATTTCAGAAGAGTGCAAATTATTAGCGGGTGATAATTCCCACCGTGGTTTTTCCCTTTGACCAAGGGTCTCCACAATAAAAATCTTGGTGTTCTTGTGTTGCATGTTTGGATGGTTTGTGTGCTTAATTGTTTATTGATGCACACATTATAAGTTGATGAATTTTATTGAATAGTTGATGAAAAGTTTAGATTTGGAAGATTACTGATTCACCCCCCCTCTCAATAATCTTGGATCTTATAATACTAAAAATTGGTATCAGATCCTTGGTCCTCTTCATGGTAATCTTAACATATTGAGAAAAAGATCCAATGATGAATAAGGAA
This sequence comes from Chamaecyparis obtusa, assembly GCA_027943335.1. Lineage (NCBI taxonomy): Eukaryota > Viridiplantae > Streptophyta > Pinopsida > Cupressales > Cupressaceae > Chamaecyparis > Chamaecyparis obtusa. Next base: position 412,984 of record BSBK01006991.1, on the reverse strand, counting down.
GGTCCCAAGTTCACAAGAGATAACTACACAATATGGAGTGACTGGATGAAGATCTATCTAAAAGGTATGGGGCCAAAACTCTGGAACCATGTTGTGACCAAATATGTTGTTCTTGTTGGAACTCTTATTGCACATCAATTGAAGGAGCAATGAGAGAATATGCAAGCATTGAAGGTATAGTAAGTACTCTATCTGACATTGAATATATTGATATACATGGTTTAGAGACTGCTCATGAGATTTGGGAAAATCTTAAACTAATCTATGGTGGAAGCAAGCATGTGCAAAAAGCTAGGGTAGATATTTTGAAGGGAAAATATGATGACATGAAAATGGTTAAAGGAGAAAACATTGCTCAATATGGTCAAATGATAAATGAAGTTGTTGGTGCTAATAAGGGTGTTGGTGGTACCATTGAAGAAGAAGATGTGGCAAGTAAAATGTTGAGGACTTTTCTACGTGCTTATACCATTAGGGTTTCTGTCATTCATGATTTGAGAACAATAGATATTGTCTCTATTGATGGTTTGATTGTGAAGAAGCATAAAGAGATGATTCATGAATCAGCTAGTATGTCAAGTTATTCTAGGGAATTTGAATCCATCTTGGATGACTAAAGGAAGCAAGGAGACCATGAAGCATTACTTGCACGGAGATTGCCTAGAGGTATCGACAAGTACAAAGGCAAGTTATCTTTGAAGTGTTTCTCATGCAATAAGATTGGACATATTGCTGCTAGGTGTCCTAATGGTGAACACAAGGAAATTTTTAGAAGATTCAAGGAAAACGGAAAGAAACAATGTTATGTTGTAGTAGATGAAGGTGTAACTGATGAAGAGACATAAGATAATGAAGAAGAAGAGATAGTATTTTTGCAATGAAAGAGGATACCTCAAAAGGAGAAAAGGCATTGGTTTCTCAAATGGAACACAATAATGAGTGGGTTATTGATAGTGGGTGCTCGCATCACATGACTGGTGATAGAAGAAAGTTCATAAAGCTAGAAGAATTCGATGGTGGCGTGGTCATATTTGGTAACAACACACCCTTATTAGTAAAAGGAAAAGGTACCATTTTCTTGAATGAAAAATCAGTGGTGATGATGTTTAATTTGTAGAAGGTCTAACACATAATTTATTGAGTGTGGGTCAATTGAATGACAAAGGTTATCGTCTAGAATTCAAAGGAGGTGTATGCAGGATACTTGGAAGCTAAGGAGATCTAATTTCAACCAGTAGGAAAACTAAAGGTAATTTATTTCATCTGATCAATACTGTTAACGATTGTTTGGTTGCTAGAGTTGAAGATAGTTGGTTGTGGCATAGAAGATTTTTCCATGTGAAATTTGATAGTCTTGTCAAAGTTAGTAAGTTGAATGCAGTTAGGGGATTGCCATAATTTGCTAAGCTAAACAACATGATGTATAAAGAATGTCAGTTGGGTAAATTAACTATTTCTACTTTCAGCAACAAGTCTTTTTCATTTGAGAATATATTGGACTTAGTGCATATTGATCTGGGTGGTCCTATGCAAACAAGAAGTTACCATGGTGATAAGTACTTTAGATTGTTTATTGATGATTACTCAAGAATGATGTGGTTGAATTTTTTGAAGGATAAGTCTAAAGCTTTCTACAAGTTCAAAGCTTTCAGAGGAATTGTTGAGAATGAAATAGGAAAAGATTGAAGTGCTTAAGGTTAGACAATGGAGGAGAGTTTACTTCATCAGAGTTTGTTCAATATTGCGAGGAGAATGGAATCAAAAGGCAGATGTTTGCACCTAGAAATCCACAGAAGAATGGTGTTGCTGAAAGAAGGAACAAAACCATAGTAGATATAACCAGGACAATGATGATTCAAGGTGATGTATCTAAGATGTATTGGAGAGAAGCCATTAGCAATACAATATACACATTAAACCGGGTACCAGTGAAGAAAGGAACCAATAAGACACCTTATGAATTATGGTATGGTCATTAACCTAGTGTTAAATATTTCAAAGTTTTTGGTAGTAGATGTTATATCAAGAGAGACGATTTCACTGGAAAGTTTGATCCTAAGAGTGATGAAGGTATTTTCTTTGGATATTCTACTAAAAGAAAGGCCTATAAATGTTTCAATAAAAGGACTAACAAGATGGTTGAAAATGAGAAAGTGAAGGTAGATGAATATCCAGAGAAATCAGATGAAACAAGCAAGCAAGAACTAGATAATGACTAGAAATTTATGTATGTGCAACTGCAAGAGAAAGAAATTGTTGAATAGAAAAATGAGGAAGAAGTGGTTCAACTGGTGGAATAAGAAGAAGAACCTAGACCTGAACCTACTATTCCAAGGTATGTGAAATTGAATCATTTTTTTTATCAGGTCATTGGTGATAAAGATGTAGGAGTGCAAACTAGAAGGAAGATAAGAGAAAGTACATGTCTGATTTCAAAGTTTGAACCTGAAAATGTGAAGGAAGCCTTGAGGAGAGAAGACTGGGAAAAGGCAATGGAAGAAGAACTTGATCAAATTGAAAAGAATGACACATGGACACTTGTTCCTCGACCAATAGACAAGAATTTGATTGGTACAAAGTGGTTTTTTTAGGAACAATCTGAATGAAGAAGAAGAAGAAGTTCATAATAAGGCAATACTTGTGTGTAAGGGCTATGCACAAGAGGAATGACTATACTATGGAGAGACATTTTCTCAAGTGATAAGACTTGAAGTGGTAATAATTTTACTTGCTTATGCTACCTATAAGAAGTTTAAAGTTTTTCAAATGGATGTCAAATATGCTTTTCTAAATAGGATTCTTCAAGAATAGGTCTACATAGAACAACTAGATGGATTTTCATTGACATAGAACAAGGACATGGCGTGCAAGTTGCAAAAGGCACTATATGGACTGAAACAAGCACCCAGAGAATGGTATGAAAGATTACACTCTTATCTCATCAAGATCGACTTCATAAGTACAAGTGAAGATAGAAATGTGTACTTGAAGGTTGAAGGTGATAAGATACTATTGGATGAAGTGTTTGTGGATAATCTTTGGAGGAGATGATGAAATGAGTTTGGTGTTTGCATAAGAGATGAAGAAATATTTTGAGATGTCAATGATAGGAGAAATTAAGTTCTTTATTAGATTATAGATTACACAATTAAAGGTTGGTATCTATATCAATTACTCCAAGTACATAAAGAAAGTACTGAAGACCTTTGGAATGGAAGATTCCAAGCCAGTTGGAACCCCCATGGTAATAGGATGCACACTATCTAAGGATGATGAGTCAAGTATGATGGATGCAACTCTATACATATCCATGATTGGTAAGTTGCATTATGTTCATAGTAGACCAGACATTGTACAAGCAGTTGGGATAGTGGTCAAATTTAAGGCTAATCCTAAGGAATCTCACATGGTAGTGCTGAAGAGAATATTCAAGTACTTGAAAGGGATAAAAGACTATGGTCTTTGGTATGCTCACAAAGGTGATTTCTCTTTGAGTATTTTTATTGATGCAGATTGGGTAGAAAAAATTGATGATAGAAAGAGTACAAGTGGAGGAACATTCTTTCTAGGAGGAAGACTTGTGTCATTGACAAGTAAGAAGAAAAATTGCATTTCTCAATCTACTGTAGAAGCTGAGTATGTAGCAACAACTATCAATTGTACACAAATTGCATGGATGAAGCAGATCTTATAAGGTATCAAAGAGAAGGTAACTGAACCAGTGACTATATTATGTGATAATACAAGTGCAACCAACATTTATGAGAACTCGGTGATGCATTCTAAGACAAAGCATATTGTAATCAAGTGTCATTTTTTAAGAGAGAAAGTGTAGGAAAATGTATTCAAGTTGGAATGTGTGTCAACCAAGGAGCAACTAGCAGATATATTCACTAAACCATTATCTAAAGATACCTTTGAGTATCTAAGAGGTAAGTTAGGGGTTATTCCCCTACTTGAATGACACTAAGATGCTATTGTAAGCATAAATCTAGTGGAATCATTGAATATCTTTCACTATTGGGTTGATGTTAAAGGGGACTACTCCTTAGGGGGAGAAATCAGAGACAAAGGAAGATGTTGCAATAGTAGGTGACCTAAGTGGCACCTTTGGCATTATTATCAAATGGGGAGAAGACTACCAAAAGAACCAAATGAAGACACAAGGAAAGAAGACTAGGAAATCAAGTCAAGAAGTTTGGTGCATCAACTAAGGGGGAGCAATTGTTATTAGATCAAAGTGGTGTTTCCATCAATGCCAAAGGGGGAGACTATTGGCATAACTGATGTAGATCTTGATTGAGTGTTGATTGGTACATGTTTGATGCCACAAATATCAATTATGGTGTTGTCATTGATGTCAACTAAGTACTGTGTTGTTTGACAGTGAGATAATAAGTGTTTGATTTGCTGAATCCAATGTGTGGTGAGTATGTGAAGGAATTGGAGTGTGTGGTCGGGGAGGAAGACTCAGTGATGTTTCATGTTGCTGTATGTATGACCACGATGGTTGGAAATAAGTATGCAAATAGTTATGATCGATTGAAGTACACCAGGGAAAACAAACGGACATACAGTGAATGATTTGATTGTTCTATCAAATCAGTATGGATCCAAGTGTTGCGGTCATGATATGATTATCTTGACTAGGATATGTTATTGATATCTTGATGGCTATAGGATTGGAGTACTCCAAGGCATCATTTCAGTTGCAAGATAGCAAAATGCTTGAATAGGTTTGAGCAGTTGGTGTTAGATCGGTGACCAGTGATGATGTGGTTAGTTGTAGTGGATCTCTTCATGATCTAGGTGGCATGGTAATGTGTCATAACATATTTGTAATGATGATTTTTTGTTTCATTGTTTGAGGTGATCGGATCTATCAAGTTTTGGAAGCGTGTTGGGGAAGTCAAATAAAGTTTGACTGTTCTTATTTTAAATCGATGTACGATGAATCTCGTGGCCAACCTAAATTTGTAATCGAATATTCTATATTGATAATACATTTTAGGGTTCAAGGATCGAGCGGGAATGATTGAAATTCAAATGTAATATGTTTTGTAAGGTCACTAAGGTCCTAATGAACATGTAATGTATTTATATGAATTATGAAAGTATAAATTATGGATGCGAAGGTGTGATAGAGTGAAGAGAGAAGATTGTCTGTAAAAGAAGCAGTGTTTGTGCTTAATTGGATATGAACAAGAAGAGGACAAGTGCTACACCTAGATCATTGTACTGGTTGAATCCTAATATGTTTGGTAATAAAATCCCTTAATCGCCAGTAGATCCTAATAGGTCTTGATAAGTAAATCCTTTAACCATGTGGCTCTTTAATTAGGGTTTGAAATCCTTTAACAAGGTTACTCCTAACAGGGTAAAGCTCCTAATAGGGCTAGAGCTAAATCCATTAACCCAATGACTCCTAATATGGTCTTCTCCTAGTTGGGCATTTGTAAAGCTCTTAATAGGGCTAGGCCTTTAACATGGCGCATTTCAAAAGAGTGCAAATTATTAGTGGGTTCTAATTCCCACCATGGTTTTTCCCTTCGACTAAGGGTTTCCACGATAAAAAATTTGGTGTTCTTGTGTTGCATGTTTGGATGGTTTGTGTGCTTCATTGTTTATTGTTGCACAAGTTATATGTTGATGAATGTTATTGAATGGTTGATGAAAATTTTGGATTTGGAAGATTATTGATTCAATGCCCCCCCCCCCTCTCAATAATCTTAGACCTTATAATACTAACAAATAATTCATAAATTATTTAATCTCCTCTCTTTTACTCTTTCTCACAATTAAATAAAAGAATATTTATTTAATGTAGCAAGTATGTCAGATAAATAAAATGATTTAATTGACTTATTTATCTACTTAACTTTCTATTTTCTCACAATTCTATCTTCATTTACAAATTTCATTTTATCTAATCATCTCCACTTTCTATCTTTTTTGAAATCCAATATTACTAATTTCCCCCTTTATCTTCTGTACTTGCTAATTTCTTCTATCTTTTTATCTCATTAACTTTCCATTTCTAATTCACTTTCTAGTTTCTTTCATAATTATATCCATTGATTTTCCAAAAATAAAATCTATCTCTATTGTTAAAACCAATCTTCAAATACTATTTAAATCCATTCAATTCCTTTGTTTTGACAACTACGAATTTGATGTCTTTTGGCTATCATTCTAATATTTCAAATTTACTTGTGTACACTTGAAATTTGAGAGAAACCCAAGAAGATTAATAAGATCAATGGAGGCTTTGTGGAGTCGATGCAACTTGTTTGGATTGTGTATATGTATTTTATATCAATTTCCTTTACTTCATTGGATTGATTAGAATTTATCATTGAATCTTAGGTTTGTATTTTCCTTTATGTTTCAATGTTTGCTTTACAATTTTCTAATTAACAATTCTTGGTTTGCATTCGAAGAATTTGATCTATCATGTATATCATCAATACATGTTTCAACACTTGATTTTGCATTAAAATGAACTCGTATAGATGAGATACCTTCTCCTCCATTTTTTTATCATTGCATGTAGTCTTCTCATGCACTCGCTTTGTCTTTTCTTTCATGCCTCTAAGTTCTTTGAGTTTTCTTCATTTATTCCTTCCCATGGTCAATATCAATTATCCTAAATAATTTTTTTTTGTAAATATATGTTAATAAATATTGTAATTTGAGAAAAACTAAATAACAATCACAAATTACTTAGACAAGTATATGAAATCAATTTAAAATATATGATATTACTTCAACAAATCACACTATGTTGATATCTAAATGATAAATTAATTATAAAAATATGAAATAGTCATCAAATTTGACAATCAAAGTATTAAACAAACCAAAAAACCATTCAACAATCATTTGTTGTAAAATTACAAAGCATTTCAATCATTTGAACTCATATAAAATAAAAAGAATATCTTACACTATCCAGAAATGTCGTGGGGAAAGAATAATCAGTTGTAGCGAGACCTTTAGTACACTTATCTTAGGACACAGCTAAGCTCCCGAAAGAATGCACCATCATACATAATTTTGACATGGTGACATACATAAAAAGGCATAAACTATCCATGGGATCCCCGACAAGAAAGGACAGAGGTTCTCACTTTCTGACTAATGATGAGACGTGCAGTAAAGTATGTGAAAGGAGAATTACACTAGAAAAAATTAAACCGTTTAGTCCAATGCACTAAAAATCTAATTGTATAAGGAGACAGTAAACCGTAGTGGGATCACGCCTGTTAGATGTGTGTCCGAATTTGAACCGAAACTCTGACCGATGACACACAAAATAGAAGATGATTTTGACATTGCACTTGCGCACTTACAATACTACATGTCGAAAACACATAATAGTTTCCCTGTTCACACTTGCGCACTTAACATTTCCTCCATCCTACAACTGGGACCGACTTCACAGAAAATACTTGATGTTTTTGACCGCGGACTTGTGCACTTACTATCTTCATAAAGATCTGATGGTCAACATTATCCCGTGAAGAAGTGATTGAAGATCTTCAAACCATCGTGGGATCACACCTCTTTGACATGTGTCCAGATTTGAACCGAAACTCTGATCGACGACACATAAAACAAAAGATGTTTTCGACATCGCACTTGCACACTTACAATAGTGCATGTAAAAAACACATAACAGTTTCCTCATTCGCACCTGTGCACTTAACATTTCCTCCATCTTATAACTAGGACCCACTTCACAGAAAATAATTGATGTTTTTGACCACGGACTTGCGCACTTACTATCTTATAAAAGACAATGGTAGGGATTAGTACATCATGTGGATCTCAGAAGCAAGTAACTACGACTCCATCTCTCACCATATCAAACACATCAATAAGAAATGTAAAACATACAAATAATCCATGTGAATATAGATACAAGGTCAGTATGTCATAAACCATAAATATAAATAACATCATCATAATCAGATAATTAACATGAAAATAACCATAATTATCTAGCCATCAACACATGATATCACACAACTATCCAATGGATCATATATCAAATCACAAAGTACAATGTCATACATCAATAATCTCAAATATCACTGAAATAACCAACACAAACATAAAAGTGGCCTAAAATAATTTGGCAATAAATACTGAAAATAAAACACGGGGGGTGGGGTATTACATCCACCTCCTGTAGAATTAGGCTTACTTATCCACCTCCCGTAGAATTAGGCTTACTTCTGGGGAGCCTACAAACAAATAAGGTTACAAACTTTGCACAGTGGTGCTACATCACATATCACTATAATCTGTGATAGGTTCTTCCTATCCACTAAACTCAAACGGTATAAGACGATAGCCTGGTGTGGCCACCCTATTATAATGAACGCTACCAGAGCACACACTCTCACTTGGGGCTTCTACATCCTGAACAACAATAATGACCTCTATTGTTCTCTTGGAGCCCTCTCTATCTAAAGATTAGTCTTCACACTTTTCCTCACATGCTCAATAGATAAAGTGGGCTAGGGTTTCATGATTCCCTAGAGTCTCATGATCTCCTAGGTGTGCTGCCCCAGAGAGATAGTACTTATCATGAGATCTCCAAAACCAAAGTGCAGGGGGGAATCAGACTCTCTTACGAGGGGTGCATAAGAGTTTCATCCTATGAAACATCAATGATGGGAACTAGTCAATAAGAGGAAATGGATAAACTTAAGTCATACACACTAGACAACTGCTAGGATGAGATGAAACTAATGCAAATGTGACTGAGTAACTTTTGCAAAATGCAACATGAGCAGTTTATAAGCTAGAATGGTTCTCATATGAAAATATTACACAATTCAATTGGGGACCTAGGTCCTTGACCCAATTGACCTACTAAGATAAAACACACATCCTAAACTTTATAAATATATAGTAAATGGTATATATTATTTCAAACTATGCATAATGCATTTAAATGTAAATGGAAATATTATGAGTTATTTGCATGATTTCTATCTTTTCACATTAGATTACAACACTCACATAAACCACACAAGGGACACAAAAAGAAAGCTAACTACTGACTCACAACAAAGCACTCACATAGACAATTGCCAACTTCATGAGTAACAATCTAAGCAGAGATTCCAATGTTGTAACATGGGTGCTAGCATTGATTGCGCCTCAATAGGTATTTCAATCATGACAACTGAAAGACAAAGAAACATCTCAAAACAAGTCAGGAATAAAGACATAAGGTATGATGATAAAAGAATAGTCTGAAATACTAAAGAGTTTTATGTCTAAGTTAGGTTTCAAGTTTCAACTACTAGACATCTAATGGGCGTACATGATTGTCAAAATTCCCGGTGTAGAAACTCAGCCTTTGATACCAAATGTAACGTCCCACCAGGGAACCCAAGATAAATTAACCTAATGCATGCTACTAAATTTACAATTTTATTTTTTTAAGAGTTTACATAACAATGATGGATAACAATGCGGAAGCAGTACAACATATGACAATACATACACATAAATGTAACTTAATGGCCGATTACAAATCCCAAGGGTTCCATGATGCAGAATTACATATGTTAAATAATTATTAAGAATCACTACAAGCACATGTTGCAACATGACTTTTACAGAAAAATCTAGAAGTGGCAGTCACTAATTTGATCATAACTTTCATAAAACTTAATGAAAATCAACTAAACCAATTGAAAATAAAATCTAACTCAATCCTATATCACACCCAATCATGTGCAGATCATGAAAATTCCCTAAAAATAGTACAAACTAAGAAAATAAGTCAAAAAGGTGATAAAACTCATAATTTTGCTTGTTCATTCATCCAAAATCTCCAATACAAGTTCTCCAACCCTTGAAGTGTTTCCAAAAGGCTTATTTATGTCCATACAAGCAATTCCTAGCCTCCAAATGACCCAAGACAACTTTTAACCACTTTTTGAAAAGTTGTCATGCAACTTTGACAACAATGGAGTAACTTTTACAACTTTTTACCCTAAAACTTCACAAAATGATCCCAAACGACTATTCATGGTCCAAAATAACCTTATTAATCTGAAACAACACAAAATGAAACAAAAATCCAACTTTTCCCTCTTGGAGGCATATCAAGTCCCGAGGGTGCTCCTGCACCAATCACTCTCAAGCTTCTCTCCTCTTCACGAAGAGATTGTGCTCAATAAGGCTAGTCACAACCTACTAAATGTTTCTTTTCTTTTATCACCTCTTAGTGGTGGAAATACACAATAGCCTGACTCCAACCTGTTTTCTCGGTTGCCTCTTGTGGTTATTGAAGAAACTAAAGATGAAAATGTTAATTATGATCATGATTGTTAGGACCCGCTATTGTCAATTTGAACCTTAATGACGTATGAGGGAAACTAGATGATCAAGATCTTATTACTCCTACCTTTTTTCTAATCGCTTAGTAGTTGATGCAATTTTTTATTTTTGAATGTTTTGAATTGTCATTGCATATAGATTTTGGAGGTGTGACTTAGTCCATCAACATTGTTTTCCCACAATGTCTAACACTATTGTATAAATGGTAAATATAGATACTATTCATTGAAAAAACTCTTTTAAAAGAAAATTTTGATTGCAAAACAAACTACAACATTATATAATAATAATAATAATAATAATAATAATAATAATATTGAATAATTAAGAATTGGAATGTGAACCTTTAATGAAGATTCCCTGAATGTTTAGACATAAAGGTAGTCGAATGTCCCTTATCGATAATAGATTGGACAAACAAAAAATTGAAACAAAATCTATAAATTAACTTTAATAATTTAGAGATGAAAATTTGAGGATCCTCCACTTTATAAGACAAAACAACTTTAAAATATTATTATCAAAATTGTTAAAAAATTAGTAAATATCTATTTCAAGTTGACCTTTAAATATGTGTATAACTTTATTAAAGTTCCACCCAAATTTTCTATGATTATATTTTACAATGATAAAAAAATGTCATCCTCAACCACATCAGCTTTGTGAGGTGTAATTATTGCATTATATCTTATCAAAGTTGGCATCTCTCAATTTGAAAGCTTTGTGTAGGTAGGTAGTCGACAAAAGCTTCCATTATTCAAAAAATATGTCACAATCTTCTACCGTGTAAAGGCTTTCCCGTACACTAAGCTTGACGTGGATTCGTACATTTTCAAAAGGTGATGTGGGTGTTATAGTATATAATTGACCTTCTTCTGGCAACTATATTAAAGAAATATAATGAAGATATAAAGGTCCAAGTATATGTTATATTAATGTAATAGAATTAAGATATAAAGGTCCGATGTTGATACTTTGTATTTTTAAATATAACTGAGTTATATATAAAGTTACATTAATATATTGTTTATCAAAATTTATATTTCGAAAGTTTTTTTTAATAGATTTTTGGTTGGATAATATTGAGGATTTTCAGTAAAAGATAAAATATTTAAATTTTCATCATATTATACTATTGAATTTCAAATTTTAGAATAATAAAATATTAGATTGAATTTTGTGTTCATAATTATATAATAATAGGTGAAAAAGGTTATTGTACATTCTTCATGAAAAAATAGTCTTGAAAATTATCTCATTTTCAATTAAGAGACAATGGATAAGCATATGTTACTCTTCTAATCAGAATCATAGAATAGGTGAAAAATGCCATCTTCGAGTTCTTCTAAAAAGATAGTTTAGAAAATTATCCCATCTCTAAAAAAGAAATCACTAAATTTACTCTTTTAATCATAATCATATTATAGGTGAGAAAGGTCATCACCCATTCTTCATAAAAAAATAGGTTCTAAATTTATCTAATCTCTAATAAAGAAATCAACTCTAAATTTATGCTAACCATTATAATTATAGAATATGTGAAAAAGATCATCATCCATTCTTCATAGAAAGATGGCATTCTTAAACTATCTCATCCCCAAGTCAAATTAAAAAATCTCCTCAAGAAATACATTATATCTAAAATGTACAAAAATGAAATAAATAAATAAAATCATAATAAAAAAATATAGATTCCCCTTCCATTCTTTAAAAAAAAATCATATTATTTATATAAAAAAAGTATTCCATAAAAATCCCTTCCATTTTTAGATAGATGAGGGAGGTGAGTGATGATAAAATTCTTGAAGCTTTGAAAAAACTAGTTAAAATTATGTCATTAGTTTCTCCCATTCTTATTCCTTATCATTGTTTTAAGATATCCTATTACAATTGACAAGTTGAATTAACAAACAACAATATCAAATTCTATTGTTAAAATGTTTCTATTGTGATAAAGCAAGAGATCACAATGTCCAATCTTCACCTAATCTACACGTCATTCTAGATTTGATCTAATATATTAAAATGTCAAATTCTATAATTTATTGATATTTCAAATCAAATCCTATCTATCATAAAAAGTTGATACAAAATGCTAGTAGCCCACGTAACATATAACCCTTTTTCACGAGAGTCAAACAATGGATGCTTTTTACTCAACTTTACAACTAGATGAAAATGATTTATATTTGAATAGAGCTTCTCTGGTCACAAGTGGAAGAAAGATTAAGCCTCTGAAATTGACATCCATCAACCAATAACCAACCCATCTTGAATTATTTCTTAAAAGTCTAAGGAACTGAAAAAGTGGGCATATTATAGACTATTTTCTTTTCTTCAAATAAAATATGTTCCTTACAATTTATAGAAACCTCGGTCTGCTCATATAGTGTGATGGTTTGTATTAAAAAATCATATGCCATTGGCTTAATTTTTGTTTGGTCAAGAAATTTGTTACACATCTTTCACCATTATCCAATCTATCTAATTTTTTTTCTAGACTAGAGGAAGTTTTCTAATTTTGTGTAATTTTCAAAATTTATTTTGAATTTCTTTTAATTCAAGGAGGCTCAATTAAGCAATCGCAACACTTTTAACAAGTGCCATATAGTGGTTAGTACTTGTCGGAATTAATTATAATTTTAGCTATAAATAAATTTAATAAAAATGAAATCAAGAAAATTAATTAAATTCAAGATTATAATGTAATTATAAGAATCTTTTATTTGAATGATAATAATTAAAATCTTTAAAATCATATTCTAGTAGCCTTTAGTTTTATAATTAATTTTAATATATATCTAAATGTAATTCTAATATTAATAAATGTATTTTAATTAATTATAAAACTATATGATAATAATTATATTAATTTTTAATTTAAATTTATATCTAAATTAAATGTAATTACAATATTAATAAATGTATTATAATAGGTAATTTTATTTTTAATTATAATTATTTTAATAATATAAATTATAAATTGTAATTAATTTTATTTAATTTTTATGTTAATTTAAATTATTTTGTAAAGTATAAAATAAACTTAATTTTATTTGTAATACAATTTTACAAACTAACAAATACGTGTTAGCTTGTTATTTACATTAATAATATATTTAATATTTATATTATATAAAAATAAAATATAATATAATTTATGATAATAAACTTAATAAAAATATCAATAATGTAATATGCCTAAAAAAGTGGAAACAAAACTGTTCACATTCCTAAATTCTAAAAGAAGTATATGTTTTTATTAAGTCTAATTTTATTATGTGCTACCTTCCATCTTTAAAACAATTAATGTCTATATATGTATATATAAATGTAGATATATATGTATATATAAATGTGTGGATGTATATCTATATATATGTATATAAAATATGTGAAAAAAGTAAATGTCTAGATACATTTAGATTAAAAAGTGCATATATTCACACACTCAATCAATTATGTTTAAATAAATGCAAGTTATTATATAGTTACAAACATGAGCACAATTGATTTGAATGATATTTTATTTGTTTATATATATTTTCAATAAACTAGAATTACATTCTAAATGTTATTTTTAAATAATAAGATAGACATGGATACATGGATAGTAAAAGTGTTAATACAATCCATCTAAAATGTGTAAAAATATATTTTAAAATGTTTTATTGTGTTAAAGAATTTCATTATTGTTTTTAAACCTATTTTATATTTGTTTTAGAATCATAGAAGAATTAATTTAATTTTATTTATTTAAGAATATTTTAATCATTTTGTATTTATTTAAAAATTATCTAAGTATTCTTTTATATTATGTTTATTTAAGAATGCCAATATAATCAAATTTATACAAACAAAGCAAACTTACACTAATAAACAAAGTTGACCTACTATAGAAAAGCAAAAATTATATTTGGTTTATTTTTTACATATATTTATCTACATATAAATATACCAGTCTTATAATTTAAAAATAAAAATAAATGTTAAATATGTTTTAATTGTTTTAAATTTTATGTACCTCTAAGTTTGATATTATTTTATTTTAGAACTATTTTGTTTACTTAAAAACTACTTTATAATTTAAAAACATACATACTTTATATTTTATATTTTTTAATATGGTCAACTTTAGTTGAACTCTTATTCATATTAAATATTAAGTATACCCTTCTAACCCTAATCCTAACCCTAATCAATCCTAGCCCTAACTTTATTTGAACTTTTATTCATAATGAATCATCACCTAGACCTAATCCTAAATTAAGCTCTAAACCTAACCATAAGTAAACCCTAACTAAAATCCTAATATTATGTTTAGGGTAAGGATTATGGATAGGGTTAGTAGTAAGGATAAAACTAAGTACAGGGTTAAGGTTTGAATAATAATTAGGGTTAAGATTTTGTTTAGGATTAAGGTTAGTGTAATAATTATGGATAGAATTAAGTACAAAGTAGAGTTAGGGTTAAGATTACAATCATGCTTCTAAGATATAGGTTAATAAGTATTTTTAGGTAGAATATAATCAAACCAACTTAAAATTGACCTTGATACAATAAATCCTATCCTATTATACTCCCATAACAATTATTAGTTTAAATAGAAATTTGTTGATAATATTGTAATCATCTAAACATTACATTCTAATATTAATATGATCTTATTATGTTTATTATTTTCCCATGTTATTAAATTCTAAAATGTGACCATTTTGTTTGCTAGTTTTATCCAACCCATCCAAGATTTAAAGTTGATAGTAGATTGTACCTCTCAAACATTTATTAATAAAAGTAATCCTTCGAAATCAAAATATACCTTATTATAAATATTAAAAAAAGAATGAAATTATAACTGTAATTTTATTCCAAAATTTTCCCTTTCATATGATACAATCATCTTCAGATTCTTCATGTTTTATTTCAGAATACTTAAATAGAACCTTTGGCCATCAAATTTAGACAATGGGTCCATTTTCATCTCCCATACAGCCAAAACAAACGTGTACTTTTAGATAACTTCACAATGATGATAATGATTTGGCCATGGCTTCTACGTCAAACATATCTGGCACACACCGATCTGATTTAGTGATTTTAGATCCTAAGTTTGACAAGTAACCCTTCTACTTTGTTTCATTTTGCACGCTTCATGCAAAACTCCCCATTCCCATGCATGTATTTTGCATTGTACTCAAGGCAAACATGTACTTAAGGATTACTCCACAGTAGATGAAAATGACTCATTCATGGGATTTATCAGAATACATCTGGCGCTTATGTGGATACAACTGGCATGACCAATAAAGAGAAAAATCAGCAAAACCTGAGGTGGCACTGAAATTGACTTCCAATGTTGTAAGAATCCAATTCAAACACATCTTCCCACCAGAGACTCCAGCAATTCCACGTCAGAAAGACCATCAGTTGTTTTGCAGTATACTCTTTGTAGAGTTGTATGATTCCATGAATTTTATTGTATATTCTGCATTTCAAACTTGCTAATATTTTGTGGTGTTTTGACAGTCCATTTGACTGGAACACAGAGCTTTGAAAAAACAAAACTAAAAAGCTGTGTTCTGTTTAAATCAGGCGTTTGATCAGAACTCTGATATGTCAAACACTGATACAAACAAAACACCCACTTACCATTTTAATCTATTGTAAGCATTTTATTCCTTCTAAGCAATTTTCAAAGGGTAAATTGTGTGTATATTGCAGTACTACCCCAGGATTAATAGACCAGCTGAGAGATTACTTAAGCAAAGTTCAGTGGTCAGTGGGTATTTCACCATGATCAAGTCGGATTCCCTAAAACCTAAAACCCTCAAAGTCTATACTAAAAGGTTTATCAGTCATAGCAAATAATCCGATGCTCTGTATGGAACTTCTAATCCTAATGCAGATACACTTCTCATCCTAATGCAGATAGTATTAGACCCTTAATCACATTAGCTTTCTACAATCTATTATACAGATGATTTACTATTATGAATGTACGAGTTTTTATATTGTGTGAGAGTATTTACATCAACTCTCACACAAACTCTGTCACAATGGATTCCAGAAATAACAAAGCAACGCCATTAGAACCATTCATTCATTGACCTCAATATCATATTCCCTTCAATAGGGTCGAGCTTCTACATTCTACAACAATTTTTTTGCTACAGCAGACTCCAAACATAACTGCCTAAAAGCCATAATATTGATTTGAATTAACAAAGATGATATGTGTTTTGACTATGTCATCTAGAAAGGATCAAATCTTTCTGAATCAAATTTATCCTAGAACTATACTGTAATCCATCTAATTAGAATTATGTAATTTCTACAATCCATTAGTTTTTTTCACTGCTGCTTTAAACTGTCTATGACACAGTTTAAACCAGAAGTGAAAAAACTAATCCACCCAATTCGTTTTCATCTAAAAACGTTGCCCTAATGAACCACCATTATCTGGTCTAAATCAGATCCCTTTGGACCTAAACCATATAGTCACCCATATTAGACCAAGAAATCATACCCACATCCATGGAATCAAACCTCCTGAAATGTCTAGAATCAGAATTATGATCACTGCTGAGAAGAACAATGCAGAAGAAAGAATAACTAACACAACTAATAGCTACAATTACATGGCAGAGAAGATGAATACAGAAAATCTACTTCCAACTTACTAACTAACAGAAGGCTACCCATTCAACAACTCAAATCTAAGAAGGCATATCAATGACTGTACTATCGGTAAGATGATTAGAACAATTGGGTTCTTGTTCTTGATGTTCCTCATGTTTGGGAAGGGCGCTGCGTCTGCAAACAGGACAGATGGGGTGCTTGGACAGCCATGCACCTGCACAATCAACATGAAAACAGTGCTTGCATGTGGGCATGAGCAAACATTTGTCTCCATCCTTGAACTGCTCCAAACACACAGCACACTCCAAATCATCACTGCTACACAGTTCATCACACTCCTCACCAACCCCATCCCCATTCTTGTGGGTATTGCTACAGACTACAGTGGGGAGCTTCTGAATATCAGATTTAGAAAGCCCATTCTCACCCTTTGTGCTACTAGGGTTTCCATCATTTCTAGCCCCATGACCATTCTCACGGCGAAAGGCAGAGGTATACCACGCCAACATCAAATAAATGAGAACCAGCAGAGCCATTCCTCCACAGAGCAGTAAAATGGCCAGAAACGCATTCCAGATGTTTCTCCGGGCCAGATTGTGTAAGGTGAACGCCATACTAATTCAAGAGGAAACAGGGGAAGAACTGGAATAAACCTAGAATATACAGGGGAAGAAATGGGGCAAACCTAGAAGCCCTTTTTTGGGTTTTTTTTCCTCTTTTCTCTTCAGGATTTGTTATAGAAATGATTGCCCTATATATATACCCTAGGGAATGAGGGGTAGAGGAGTAGTTCGATTCAGGAGGCGAGGAAACCGAGGGTGCCAAGTATGTAATTTAATCTGGGTGATAAATGGGAATGGAGGTGTCACAATTTGACCCATCTCGTGGGTGAGTTAAAGGTTGTTGCGTGTGATACTTCTCTGAATTGGACGTTGTGCCTGCCTGTTCGGATTTTTTTAATGTTTTTCCCCAATCTTTTTGCATGTTTTGTGGGGATGGCTGCTATCACGGAAATGGTTTGCAGGGCAGCTATTTAAAGTTGTTTGTTAGTTATTGAGTTGGGTGATGTGTGAAAAGCCTGTGTAGTCTTTGTTCTTCACAAGTTTATTAGCACACCATTTGACTCTTTCAAGTTACGGTTGGCACAGCCAAATATCTGAGAAAGTTTGAGTTGGAAAGATTGGTTTGCTACTTGCTAGTATCATCTCTTCAACTTCGCCCTGTTCAGAATTGAATTTGGGGAAGTCAGATGCGAATGGCATGGATTTAGGGAGAAATTAACATACTTGTTAGTCAATGGTAGGACAGCTTGCATGATACAAGGGTCTCTTCCAAATTTGGAAGAAACATAGTAAGGACGTGTCAGTTTAGAAAGTAAACATCATTGATGCAATCCTCTTGAACACTCGTCAGCATGGCTATAGGGCTATTAGAATGCACATTTCTGTAGTGTAGTTTTATAAATTTAAATTTATGAAATGTATTATGGAGTCTTTTGCATTCTGGTGGTCTTATAGACATGGTTAGATGAGGGTTGGGGAATTTTATCCAGGTTCTGGTTTAGTTTATGTGTATTTGGTGTTGGTCAATTTTTATATGATTTTTTTTAGTAAGAAAGTCTCAAGACGAAGGTTTGGTTTAGTTTATACGTGGTTTTGTTGTTTGTCTTTTTAATATGACTTTTTAAGGTAAGAATTAGTTTAGTCATTATGGGTTTTTGTTTAGTTCTTGAGTTTTTGGGTAAGTATAG
The DNA here is from genome assembly GCA_027943335.1 of Chamaecyparis obtusa. Lineage (NCBI taxonomy): Eukaryota > Viridiplantae > Streptophyta > Pinopsida > Cupressales > Cupressaceae > Chamaecyparis > Chamaecyparis obtusa. The sequence goes on along the minus strand of BSBK01006991.1, from coordinate 394,230 downwards.
TTTTTAACTTATTTTAAATTTGATTATTGTAGCAATTGTTTTAGTAATTTAAGGTAATGGTTTCACAAAGTATATCTGGAAGATTGTTTTGAAATAGTTTTATGAGGTATCTTTTTTAAAATCTTAGTTCATATAATTTTGCTCTATTCTAGATTTTAATGATGCTTATAAATGGCTTGAAATTTTACATCTTATTAGTTATTGTGTCTTCGAGGATCCCCTCTTAAAACATGTTCAAAGAATAGCCTACATGGGTAGTGGAGTTAGCTTGGGTTGTGGGTTTTCTCCCCATAGGTTCTGGGTTCGATTTTGAGGCCCAGACTTTGTGTACACCTTCGCCCGCCTTCGCCCGCCTCATTCCTCTCCCCAACTTGGCAGTGTGTAAGACCAAGGTAAGGATTCGTTTGGGCGCTAGGCTTAGTCGCATAAACCCTACACTTGATGATATGAAAGCCTGGGCGAGATACCTCCTAAGTTACCCAAAAAATATGCTTAAAGAATAGGTCAACAAGGCCTAGGTTTCTCATGGAGTCTACTTGGTTGTAGTTCACAAGCTCACTAAGAGGATTTCCTTTTCAGATTTACAAAACCTAGTCACATAGAAGACATGTTCAAGCATGGTCCATGGTATACATGTAATTCTTTGCTAATATTCACACCCTAAACTCAAGAATTTTTTTGTATTTGAAGGAAGATCCCTAAGAGTCCTTGTTTGGGTTAGATTTATTGGATTTCCTTTGCCTTGTTTATCTTTTCTAAATTGTATTGTGACCTCTTTAGATCATGTCATTTGTATTGAGCCTAAAAAGTCTTTTTCTCTATCTATGTTGAGGTTGATCTCTCCAAATATTTAAAGGACACCATGATTATTCAAATTGGATAAATGTGTCACAATGATAGGGTGATTTAGTTTGACATGTTGAACACTTGTTATATGCATCAATGCTAAAGACAAGTTTAAGGATGACCCTTTATCACTTCCAAAACCAAATTTGGGCTCAAGCCATCAACAATGCTCCTCCTCCCAAAAAAGAGGGAGAATGGTTAACAATCAAAATAATGGACAAAAATCCTAGCTCAATGATTTGGTCATTATATCTTCAAAAATTTGGGACAAAGGGAAGAAGATTAAACCTGGATTCTCAAGGAAAACCTTTTAAGGAGGCTAGTAATCCTAAGTTCATTCACACCCATCTATGTATATAATAGCCTCCATTTTCATTCTAAATAAATTCTTAAGAGACTTGATAGGTTATGTTGGCAAAATGGTCAGTGCTCCCCTCGAGACTTGTGACATGGCTTAACCACCTTCTATGTCTTCTATAAGTCTAGTGGTTGTATCGAGCATTAATAGGTCGATCTTTTGGTGCAACGACAACTATTACTTGTAACAAGTGGTATCAGAGCTTGGTCACAGGTTCAAATCCCCTCGGGTAACTTTGAGGGGGAGATTGTTGGCAAAATGGTCAGTGCTCCCCTTGGGATTCACAACATGGATTAACCGCCTCGTGTCTTCTATAAGCCTAGTGGTTGTATCGAGCATTAATATGTCAATCTTTTGGTGCAAAAACAACTAGTACTTGTAACAAGCTCTTGATGTCAACGCAAATGTTTTTTTTTTCTCATTTTCTATATGATTCTTCTTGCCAGTGTGTCTTTGTCAAACTTGTCATTTTAGATCAATTTCTCATTATTTTTGGATTGAATAGCAATTTGTTGTACCCAAAACTAAAACTATATTTTAAAAAAAAATGCCTCTTTCATAACCCATCAACCTACATTGTCATATGTTTGATAAACATCAAGAATCACAACCCATATCCCCATCTTCAAACTTGTAGGATTCTATAGGCATCAATTGGTTAGGTACCATCATTAGGATTATGAATCCACAATTATTGAGCTTGAAACCTATTCATTTTATTCTTCTTTGTAACTTCATGTTATAAGATTTTGTTAATTAAAATAGATTAAAAAATAACCATTTTAGTAGAAGAGCTCAATTTGAGGCTCACGTGTATTTTCTCGACTTTGGTGATAAGTTTGAGTATTGTTCTAAATTGTAAGCTCTTAATTTGTGTATAATTTAAAGATTATTTTGTGCCCACTGTTAGAGTAAAGTATTAATTATGTTAATTAACTTTAATCTCTTCTTAAGATGTCAACTCTTTTGTTTTAGTTGTTTATATTTAAACATGCATGCACTAGTTGTTTTAAATTGATGCACTAGTTGTTTTAAATATAAACTTGCATGCATTAGTCATGTAATAATTAAACTAATTATTAGATGCACTAGAGTTTGTCTTTCAAGGCTTTCGATCTCCTTTATAAGGTTGATCCATTGTATATTTTATTCATTCATTAATTGAGGATATTTTCTTCTTCATTTTTTGAGTCAAACCCTTGCCCTCTTCTTGTCTCTACTTCCTTGTAACAGGTTTTTGTATGCAGGTGATCTTTAGATTTTGTGGATTTGTATTGCTCAAATCTTACATGGTATCAGTGCCTAATCTGCTATAGCTTGTTCGCGTTTGAAGGATTCAGAAATAAAAAAAATATCTGGTTCAAATTAGGGCTTTTTTGGTTATTTTTTTATTGAATTTAAGGGGTCTCTAAATTTTGGTGCACTTTGAGCTCAAACAGACCTCACCGTTGAGCTTGTAGTGCCCAAAAACCCCTATTTTGATATAAAACACGTCTAATTTGGACAACTCTGCATTTTGGGGTATCAGATGCTTGGCACGCTTCCCGAGGTGGAATTTGTATGGATTGACACACTTCTTGAGGTGAAATTTATACTGATTGACACATAAAATGAGGCATAAATTTTACTGTCTGGCATGCAAATCAAGACCAAAAAAATGGCACGCATATTGAGGCAAAATTTGTAGGAGCTGACACGAATCCCAAGGCACGCATGTGATTTTGAAAAAAATATTTTTTTTTGTACGATGACAACCATTTGGCCGTCAAATTTAAGCCTATCATTTGATGACATTAGCACATCTAGACACCATTTTGGGCCCTTCGGAGCACTCGGTAGTTTTTTGCTCATAATTTGAGCATACAGTGTCGAAATTGGGCAAACGAGATATCGTCGGAAAGCTGGTTCTGAGATCTATTCGAATCTAGAGGTTTGAATTTATGATTTTTCTTTTTTGATGGTATTTTTTACTATCAAAGATAGATGTTTAGTTTTGCACTTCGGAAGCTCTATATTGCCCATCCGGACTTCGTTTTGGGAAAGCAAGATATCGTTGGAAAGCTTGTTTTGAGATATTTCTAGTGTTGTGAGTCATTTTCATAGATTCTACTCCAGGTATATTTTATTCAATTTTTTGCATTTTTGCACTCTGGTGGATATCTTGGATGTTACAGGTCCTGGGATCTCTTCCCTTTAGGGGATGGCTCTTCTTAGGCTATTCTTTTGTTTCAATAGCCTTCTCTCTTATTTGAGTAGTGTATAATTCACTTCTGTAACATTCTTTTATGCACATGCACTGAGATAAAGTGCCATTTTATTGCATCTATGAGATCTTGCACATGTTCGTGCTCTTTGTATTTGCACTCCATTATAAAGTGCCATGGGGGGTTTGATGTTTGCCCTTGTTTTCCATCTACCTTTGTCAAGTGAGTGTTCCTTCCATGACATCAGCCTTGGGGTATCTTTATTTGTGTTTGTACTTTCACTACACCTTCGATGTTCCTGGTTCTTCACAATGTAGTTCTTATTGGCACTATTTTCAGTGTACCTATCACCTCTCCCTTGTTAGCATTATGGATGGGGTTTCTACTGATCATTCTTCTGCTTCCTTGGTTCAATAGTGTGAGCTATGTATTCAGTATTTGTTCCTATGTACTAGGCGGATGCAGTGGCTGGGTACTTATGCATTTTTGTGAGATGGATCATTTACCATACAAACACTCTTTCTTTCCTATTTTTAGAGGCACTCTTCCATCTTTGATTGATCAGCTCTTCAGGCTTTGGTGTTTTATACCATCTGCATCTTCGAGTTCAGTTGTTTGCCTTTGTTTGCCTCTTAATTCAAGTAGTGTCATTTGAGGGCACTCATACATATTACAGTCTTCTCTACCTAGTCATGCTCTATTTCAGTGGAAGATCTTCAGAACAGCAGTTACTTCTTGACAGAGTTTGTATCTTCTGCCTTCAGTGATGTTCTACATGTTCATTCTTGTTCCTATTTTCTGGAACATTCCTAGTTTTGGAGGCTTCTTCAGTCCTTCAAATTAGTCTTTGTCTTTTTTTGGAGTAGAGTTTTTCCCATGTGGTTTTCTCTATTTCTCTGCTTTATAGAGACTCTCTTTTGTACTTGGGTACCTGAACAAGCCTTTTGTTGTTGGGACCCATTTTTTTCAGCACTGTAGTTTCCTTTGCTTTCTCCATGCATTGTTTGTAGCTGCATTGTTGCTCATCTTAAGGGGGCATGTTAGAGTAAAGTATTAATTATGTTAATTAACTTTACTCCCTTCTTAAGATGTCAACTCTTTTGTTTTAGTTGTTTATATTTAAACACACATGCACTAGTTGTTTTAAACTGATGCACTAGTTGTTTTAAATATAAACTTGCATGCATTAGTCATGTAATAATTAAACTAATTATTACATGCACTAGAGTTTGAATTTCAAGGCTTTCGATCTCCTTTATAAGGTTGATCCATTGTATATTTTATTCATTCATTAAATGAGGATATTTTCTTCATCATTTTTTGAGTCAAACCCTTGCCCTCTTCTTGTCTCTACTTTCTTGTAACAGGTTTTTGTATGCAGGTGATCTTCGGGTTTTGTGGATTTGTATTGCTCAAATCCTACACCCACTTTAGTGCTTTTCTATAGTAGGACCTCATATGGAACTTAATGAATACCTAAATTTAAATATGAGTCCTTCATTCCTTGTAATCTTGCTTAAAATTGAGGTTGGCCCTTATTCTAGGTGTGTTCCTCTCTTTTTCCTCCAATCAGATAATTTATTTCCTCACCTAGGCCCTGTATACTTATTTGTGGCCTTTGTGACGTATCCTGACCCCAGAATGAGCTACACTTGTAAATCCCGCATCTACCCTATTTTTCTAGCACCTTGTTCAAATCTTGGCTCATTCTCCTAGGTAAGGAACACCATTGGTGTTCTATCCCCAAGGAATTTGTCCCAAATTTGGCTCAAAGGTCTATGATAGGGTTTTGGTGGTAAATCTAGTCTGATGGCCAGCCTGCTTAATTTTAACTCCCCAAAATGATGTGAGATGTATATAAACATCCCATCCCTCCTCATTTTGGTAATCAAGAATCCATTATTATCATTCCATTATCATGATTAAGCTATCAAGTACAAGAAACCAAATTCAAGAGTTATCAAGTTGTCAAGATTCAAGCATTCAATATTGTTTAAGCATCCTTCTTCTAAGTGTTCAAGATGTCTTATTTCCATAGATCTATCTTATTTTTCCCTTAGAGGCCAAGCAAAGGAGTTTTCTATCCAAGAAGGAGATCCACATTCGTTCACTCTCATTCAAGTCTTCTCTCTCTTCTCCCCAATCAAGCATTGTGGCGAATTACAACATCAATTGCATGAGGTTTAATCTTTCATGATTTCCTTTTAGGTTTTTGTGTTTAGTCAAATCTATTACATTAACATGTGTGATCACATTCAAAGAATTATTTGCATTGTCAAGGTATGATATACTTCATTTTCTAGATCTAGACTCTTCTACATGACAACACACTTTCCTTTATTTCATTTCATTTCATGGTTGATTCCTAAATAGGGGTTTGACTAAGGAAAATCCCTTTACTCAATTAATATTCCTATTTTCCTATGTGTAGGTACAAGTTACGGAGCTACTAAATAGGAATCAGGAAGATTAGCTACAATTGAAAAGACCCAAAAAGTTTCAGTCAAAATTTCCAAGTACAGAATGTCATTGGCATTTTGTCCCCAGGTATAAAATATCATTGGCATTTTGTCCTTAGGTACAGAATGCCATTGGCATTTTGTCCCTAGGTACAAAATTCCATTGGCATTTTGTCCCCAAGTATCGAATGCCATTGGCATTTTTTCCCTAGTTTCAGCCTATACCTTGCATATTGATCCCAGATTTCACCCACAAGTCAGATTTGAGCTCTGGTTTTCATTTTCAAACTTTTCTACTCACTATCAGTCCATATCAATCTATTTTTATTAGTTCTTTAGTAGCTTGTCTATTTATCACGTTAACTACAATATTACATCATTTCCATTTCATCAATCACATTTAGTAAATGACCATTGTCCCCTCTGAGTGCTTGAGTCACCTGTTGAGCCTATTGGGGCATCTTCCTTCCGAATGTGTGAATTGTGAAAAGGAGAAGTGATTTACCTCATGTACACCGCTTCCTTTTTCCTACTGCATAGATTGAACAAGGAGTTTTTTCTTTAAGATGTTATCATTCTTTTAGGTAATTAGATGCATCAAAGAGGGTGTAGACACCTAAATTTGATCTATAAATTCCTAATTAAATTTGGTTCTCTTCTAAACATGATTAATTAAATAAATATTATTTAAATAACGTGCATCCCCCTTCTAGTTAATTAACTATAGCCCAATTAATTAAATAACAACCCATAACTATTCAATTAATTAAAACCTCCTTCTATTAATTAAACAAATATCATTATTTATTTTAATTAATTCATTTATCCCCCTTTCTTCTACTATGGATTAAATAAATCTTATCTAATCTATTTGAGCACATGGCTCCTAACTTTAACTCTTATCTAACCACCCTCCAACCAGCTAACCCTTGGTTCTAACTCAACCCAACCCCTTTACACATACTAACCCTCAATTAGTTAATTATGTCCATTTAACTAATTAACCCTCTACTCATTCTCTCTCCTTCTATCACATCCTCCTAATAATCTCACTTGCCTCCTAATCCAAGCTTAATCCTACCCTTAATTATTTGCACAATCCTAATCAAAAGGATTAGGAAACCAAAGTCAACTTCTTGTCATGTCAATTCCAATCCCAACCCATTTCCCTTTGTCAACCTTAAATACCTTCTTACACCCCAAACACATTCTTCCACTTTTATCCTCCCCAAATAATATACTATTCCTTCTTCCCATTTCTCCAAACCCTTCTCATTTCCAAAAATGGTCACATTCCTCAAGGAATGACCTTTAGGATTTGGGACAAGATATGTCTTTATGGAATATCTTCTCAACCCCTCACATGGTGACACTTTTCATCATGCTATGGGTTTGATAAAGCACAATCCATGTGCTTCTCTTCAAATGCACCCTAGCCCTTCCTCACTCTTCAATCTCAACCATCTATTTCAGCCTCTCTTTGCCTATAAATTGAGGGCCCCAATCCTTCATTTTTATCCACCATCGAAGCATTATTACCAAGATATTTTGAGCCCAAATCAGTAAGCAACATATCATCATAATGCCCATTTGAAATCAAAACTATTGAAGCTTAAACAACCTTATGAGCACACATCAGTCCATCTTGGACAAATCCGTTGAACAAAGGGGGCTTTCTTGGGAGTGTATAAGGTTTTCATCTCTTGGTATTTTGTATGCTTCTTTTGTGTCTTATATATATGTTTCTAGATTAGTATTTAGTTGAATGTTTAAATATCTATTTAGACATTCCATCAGAAAATTACTTTTCCTTCCACACATTTTGGCATGCTCGGTGGGACCTATTTCATTAGTCATTTTCTTTTTGCACTTGTAATGGAAAAAAATGGTGAGCAATTCTAGGAGGTAGATCACTCACCAAGATCCAACATACATTGGAATACAAATCCCAACAAAGTGAATCTGATTAGCATAACCAAAGAGTAAGGGTGCCAATTGTGGTCTACATAATGTAGGGTTTCAGATTCCTTATGAAAGAAATGTTAATGATATTTGAAATTTGATATGAAAATGTGATAAATGGTTAAAGCACAATAAATTTGATCTATGAAAGTATGTGCAAGAGGAAAATAGGAGGAAATAAATAAAATTTAAAGAAAGAAGAGGAAAATAGACCTTTAATTCTAATTTTGACTGTCATAGAGATGTCAGAATAAGGTAAGACTTAGGATCTGGCCTTCTAGTACATGCAACTTCTTTGTGTGAAAATCTTAGACCCAAAGGATGAGTTTGACCTGGATGACCTAGTCCAAGATGAGGGTGGGAATTTTGGCCATGTCCTTTTAACTCCAAAACTAATGAGATTTGCAGAGATCTTGTAACTGAATCTGAAATTCCCAAATTTGGATTTGAAACTCTGCCACCTGCTCTTGCACATAGAAAATAAGGGGAAGAAGGTTGAGGGGAGGGGTTTTCCTAAGTCAAACCCCTATTTATGAATCAACCTTGAAATGAAATAAATGTAATTGAAAGAAAGTTTTCATGTAGCAGAGATTAGATCTAAACAATGGAATATATCATGCCATGTAGATGCAATTGTCTCTAAGTGTATGATGAAGAATGTTGATGCAATAACTTTGACTCAACACAAAAACCACAAGAAAATCATATAAGATAAAACCATATGTAGTAGATTTTTAATTCGCCACAATGTTGGATTGAGAAGAAGAAGACTTGATGGATGAATGTAGATCTTCTTTGATTGCAAACTCTTTTTCTTAACCTCCAATGGGGAAAAGAGATAGATCTATGGAAGGAAATGCTTTGAATGCATGATGGAAATGAAGACTTGAAATGATTTGAAGACTCTTGATGGCTTCCTTGCACTTGAATGTTTGATGGGCTTGAATATTTGATAAAGGATTCCTTCAGATGGATTCTTTTTTGCACCTGGATATCTTGAATGTACAATGAATGATAGCTTGCATGTGCGTGTAATGAGAGATTTTAGATGTTAAAATGAGAGGAAGAGGTCTCCTTTTATACACATTGTAGAGCTCAGATTTCACAAGACGACCTTAATTAAATGTCTAGGAGAAAAACCCCTGCATCGGGTCTGAAGCCAAGTGTAGCACAAGGCTCTAGGACAAGGCCGACCTAGCCGACCTTGTCCAAGCAAGTCAAATTTTTCCCAGGACTTAGGGGATTGTGTTAGAAAGAAGTGGTGAAATCCACAATCTGCTAGTAAATCAGGGCAAATCCCAAAATCTAAAATTGAATGCATAGGACCTAAGTGGAAAATGAATTATGTGAGTGGATGGAAACGTAGTAAATCATGCATAGAAGTTAGAGCCAAACTTGATTTTAAACAATATTAAAGGGGAAAAAGGACCTATATTTAAATTAAATATGCATTTAAGTGCAATATGAGGTCCTACCATGAGAAAAACACACTAAAGTAGGCTAAAAATGGTCCCAAAATAAGCACAAATTAAGTGCTTACTTTTTACGATGGTATAATGCTAACCCCTTTTCTAATGTTTTATGTTGGTTTTGTAGTGTTTAGTAGTTTTTTTCCTAACATTTGGCTACAAAATTGGTGGGAGTGAGGAATTGCACCTCTAGCATTGACCTCATTTTTTTCATAAGATCAAAAACAAGAATCGACGGGAACACAAGTCATCTGGCAAGAACTCTAGTGGGATCAATAGGATCACAAACCTGTTGACTAACCCTTTGTGGTATTTTTTCCCTTCTCTATTTTTTTCCCACATTCTATATTTCCCCTTTATATCACAGTCCAACGGGAACGACACCCCATTCAATAGGAATACCATTTTGTAAGTCATAAGGCTAAATTTAATAAAATCAACCTTTCTATTTTTTCCCTCTGGCAAACTGATAGTTAGTGGGAATTTTGTCTAAACCAGCGAGAACGCACCTGGGTAAGTCATTTAGAAAATTGATTTTGTTTTCCTCTACTTCCTTTCTAGTTTTTGTTAAATCATTATTTTAGTCTGATAGTCCCATCAAAATGTGGGTATGTCAGTGGGAACACATGCAACATGTTCTATTTTTGGTGACCTATGCAAGTTCAGCAGGAACAAGAACAAAATCAGCGAGAGTGCAATTTTAAAATTTTTAATTAACAATCTCATTCACACTTCAATTTTTGGTGTACTAAAATTAACCTTGTATGCCCATCACAACACCTCACATTGTTTAATTCGGTGGTTTAAAAAGAACAAAGTTTAAAATTAAACCAAGCAAACAAACATCTTATTTTGGTGCAAAATAAAATTGAACAAGGCAAACAACACTTTGAATTTTGTGCTTTAAAAATCTAATCTCGTGTGTTTGTTATTTTTTATTAGCTTTTAGAAAATATTGCTTAACTTGAACTTGGATTAACACCATGCCTTAAGTTGTCTTGTGTTCTTTCATGTTGTCATCCCATGCTCGAGCAGTAGAGTGGACGACAACTCAGATTGGGCCTATGTGCCTAAGGAGTTGACATGGTCCAGTAGTGACTTAAATGTCTTAATCTTGTACAAACCGATTGGGTAGACACCACAGACCTTACTAAACACCTTAATTTAGAAACCACCTTTTTATCCTTGGTATATCATTTGTAGTACAAAGGGATTGCATCATTCATTGAAGTTACTCACCATATGTGTTCTCCTAGATGCGAGGTGTGAGATTTTTGGATTTCATCACCAAAAATCAAGTAAGCCCCAAAAGGGATGCCCTATTCACCTGCTTCTTGAAGATTCATTGAAGTGTTCCAAGCTCCCTTTTCTCTACAAGGGATTACCTCTTTATCAAAGAGAGCCAATACACATGAGGATCAAGAATATCAAGTTTGGAAAGCAATTTCCATGTATGTGATCATACACATGATATATTGAAACCTTGGCCTTAGCCTAGAATGTATTTGATTTGTCTTCAATTTGATTGACCAAGTGAAAACAACATGGCTTGAAAGAGCCATTTGAACATACACCAACAAGAAATAAATAGTATTTTTCCAAAGAGATCAATTTTCCTAAACGAAGTCCAAATTGTGTTATTCCAGCCAAATTGATTTGTCTTTTGCATGGTTACTTGCAAAAACTCCAAATTTCAAGATTTGCCAAGAACGTTGTCTAAAAAGTCAACTCGATATACTTAGCGTAGTAACTACTAGTTTTCAACCCCATCGAGAACAATACCTAGTTTGACAGGTTCACTGACACCAAAAACTTGCTAGGTCAAGTCAAACCCCATCCTAATTTTCACTAAAACCAGCATTTTCCAAGGATTTGTAGGAACATTGTCTCATTCCATGGGAACACTACCTAGAATTGTTTGGCAAGAATGTTGTCCCTATCAGTGGGAATGCTTTGTTACAACCTAAGACCTGTCAAAACCTTGTTACAATGATCAATGTTTTACCATCACACTTACGTTTATCTCCTTGAGAAGTTTATATCCAATGTCTGACTTGGGGAAGCACAATAAATAAAAAGTACAACAACCCCCTGTCTCTAGAGAGAAGAATGAACAAGACCAAATCAACAAATAATCTCAACACATGATCATGGTTGGGAAAATTCTTGAGCGACAAGATGAGTATTGTGACAACGTAAATTACAGTTGTCTTGTCCTAGCTTATTAGGCCAAGTACAACCTAAACATCACCCACATTTATTTTCACCCGTGTGGCTTCTAGTCAAACCAGTAATTACTCAAGAAATCCAACATCCCTCCTCTTTTTGAATATTCATGTCTACTCACCATCTTTAGGAATTTCATTTTGAGCGTTTAGGATTTATTCCCGCCCAACACTTAGACCTCATTTAAAAAATAAACAAATAAAAAATAACCCCAATCAAAAAGCATCTCCACTTGGTATTGTATCCTTGAGTTACTGTTTGCATATATCTTAAATCAAATCCCCATCTTGTAGCATCACTCTTCAACTAAGCATTGTCTAGGGTATCTCATCTCATCATGGTGACCTCATCTCCTCGATCTAGAGGTTGATTTGTATTGACAATCCCGTCATCTAGGACCACCAACTTGTCCTAGGTTGACCATCATATCCATCTAAACCTATACTAGGTATTCCCAACTCTTGTTTTGAAACCAAGAAATCCTTTAATCCTTAGGACATCCTTTGCATTTTCACCATCATTTTCATCCTTAGACATTATTAGGCATTTTAGATTCATTACATAACTCACCCTCCATACATCCTAGATCATACATTTCATGCCACCAAAGACACATTTAAAGAAGAGAAAGGATATGGATTCTAATCTTATTATTGGCTCTTTTAGCATTGCGCCTGATCTTAATTGTGCCATGTTTACCTTTGATCCCTGATATCACATCCAACTTGAAGAGGTCTAGGTTGACCAAGATGACGTCCCTACCACTAGCTCCATAGAGGCCTTCATGAATCACCTAGGCTATGTAACTATGGTTAGTTTCATCATCGGCTAGAATTGTGATACTATTATCACCAATTTCATGAGTAACTCAAGGGAACATATCAATCAAAAATTGATAATAAGAAAATTTAATTATCCCTCTTAAGATAATCAATGTATTTGCTTTAAAATAGACAATTGTGATTATAGTGTTTAGGAACATTGTTGATTATTTTTGCAAACACGCATGGGGATTACTATCAATTATCAATTTATCCTTCATCAATAAGTGATTTACCTATTTAGTGTTTAGAAACACTCTTATCATCATGATGTAGTGTTTAGGAACACCTTTAGGTCCAACTATTTAGAAATACTTTTTATGGTTGATATTTAGAAATTCCTTTGTTCGTAGTTTATTATCTATTGCGCACTAGGGTGGTATTGAAAAATACCTTTGTTCGTAGTTTAACGTCTATTGCGGACTCTATTCTTAGCAAAAGGTCCAAATAGAGACTTAACGACAAGTGTGACCTTGATCATTGCCCCCTAGGAAAAATAGTTTACCTAGGACCTTAATGTGGATATATTCTAACCTTAGGAAGACACGATTTTTTGATAATTCACTTCGGGATTTGGCCTGTCACGAAAGTGACTGGAAGATATATACAAACTGAGATTTACATAGGCTAAATGTGCAAGAATTGTCTTGATAGATAGAGCATTGATTACAAGCAGCACCTGTTTACCAGGTTTTCACCACTTGGCCAAACTTTTTCTATTTTTGCTATCATGGTGCCTGTTTACCAAGTTTTCACCAAGACACTTTTTTTCTCTTTTCCAATTTTTTTGTACTTACCAAGGTGCCTATTTGCTAGGTTTTCATCGTGGTGGTCATTTTTTCAGGACCTTTTCCATTATTTTTTATTTTTTTTAGGATCCATATTTGCTCTTTTTTATTTTCTTCAGGAACTTTTTCTGATTTTTTTGTACTTTTTCAAGACTCTTTTCACTATATAGAAGCTACCTCAAGAATGTCAAGCATAAAACGTTTCCAGATGTAGAGTATTGATTGGATCTAGTAAAACATCTCCTTTAGGCATAGCCAATTGATAGGCTCCTGATCCAAATGTTGTTGTGATGACAAAGGGACCCAGCCAGTTGGGTTCAAATTTTCCCTTTTGTTCTTGATTCTATTGATTTTTAGGATTCACTCTTAGAACTAGATCTCCTACCTGAAAACTTCTTGGTTTCACTTTCTTATTATATCCTCTTGACATTCTCTTTTGATAGACTTTAAGATGGTCAAATGCTTGTTGTTTGCGCTCATCTAGCAATTCTAGCTCTTGTAGTCTAGAGATTCTATAGTCCTCATCAGTGACTAGATGTTTCAATGATACCCTCAATGATTGAATCTCTACCTCAATTGGTAAGACTACCTCTGATCCATAAACTAGTGCAAAAGGAGTTGTGCCAGTTGGTGTTCTGATGCTTGTTCAGTAAGCCCACAATGTTGGATTGATTTGCAAATGACAATCCCTTCCTGATTTGTTCACTATCCTATGCAAGATTTTCAATATAGTTTTGTATGATGCTTCAGCTTATTTGTTACCTTGAGGGTAATAGATCGAGGAATAGTGCTGAGTGATTTTAAATTGAAGACACAACTCATCTATGTATTTGTTTTTGAATTGACCCCCATTGTTAGTCCCAATTAATGAGGGTATGACATAACGGTAGATGATATAATTCAAGATAAACATGGAAACTTGTTTTCCAGTTGCAGTAGATAATGGGACAACCTCCACCCATTTTGTGAAATACTCAGTTGCAGTAATGATGTATTTATGTCCACTTGATGAATTAGGTTAAATCTGACCAACTAAATCAAAGGCCCATTGCTGGAATGGCCAATGTGTTATGAAAGGAATTAGCTCCCTAGCTGGAGCATGTATCAGGTTACCATGGATCTGGCATTTCTTGCATGTCTTTGAAAAATGGATAACATCTTTTTCCATTGTGGGCCAATAATATCCAACTCTTAAAAAGTTTCTTGGCTAATGAAAAATCATTCGAGTGTGATCCACACACACCTTCATGAACTTCCTTTAATGCACGATTAGACTCTTCATGTTCTAAACACCTAAGAAGTGTACCATCTAGACTATGTCTAAACAAGTCATTAGCGATGATTATATAATGCGATGCCACTCTTATGAGGGATATCTTTTCATTTCTGGAATAGCCTTCAGGGATTGTTTGGTCTTTAAGATAGGAATATATATGGGCATATCAGGATAACACTTGGGTTTCAAGGGCACAAACAATTTGGGATTCAGGTGAGTCATAGGTGGGAAATGGGAGTTCTTCCATTAGGAAGTCATAGCGAAATTGATGTTCTTCTAGTTGTAACATGGATGCTAAAGTAGCCATCGCATCAACTGCTCTATTTTCTGATCTTGGAATTTGTTGAACTGTGATGAAGACAAAGTATTTCTTCAAGTCATCCACCATTCTTTTATAAGGCATGAGCTTATCATCTTTTGTTTGGTACTCACCATTCACTTGATTAATAATGAGTTGTGAATCTCCATAGATGTGTAACTCAATAATTTTCCATTCTATTGCAAGTTTGAGTCCATTCACTAGAGCTTCATACTCTGCTATGTTGTTTGTACATGGAAATATCATCTTATATACTTTTGGAATCTTGTATCCTTGTGGTGTAATGAATAAGCATCCAAATCTTGATCCTTGTTGTGTGAAGGAGCCATCAAAATACATTTTCCACGGATGCTCTATTAAGTGCATAATAGATTCATTTGGAAACTCCACATGTAATGGCTTGTCATCTGTTAATGGTGTTTTTGCAAGTTGATTAGCAATCACTTGTCCTTTAATGGCTTTTTTGTCAACATAATCAATATCAAATTCACTTAGAATTAGGACCCACTTTGCTAGTCTTCCTATCAGCATTGCCTTACTCAACAAGTATTTGAGTGGATCAATCTTAGCCACTAGCTTCACCTTGTGTGCCAACATATAATGCCTAATCTTTTGGGATGCAAACACCACTTCTAAGCATGCTTTCTCAATCATTGAACAGTTCAACTCATATGTGACCAAAGTTCTACTGATATAGTATATAGCTCTTTCTTTCTTACTCTCATCTTCTTGCACAAGAAATACTCCTAATGATGTGTTTGTAGTTGATATGTGGAGAAATAGAGGTTTTCCATAAATTGGTGCCATTATGATTGGAGGATTCATTAGATATCTTGACTTGGGTAAAATTTTCTTCACATTGCTCATCCCAAGTGAATGTAGTTCCTTTATGCATCAAATTTGTAAAAGGTTGTGCCTTATCCGCCAATTGAGATATAAATCTTCTTGTGGATTGTAGCTTGCCTTGCAACATCCTCATTTGACTAATGTTTCTAGGTGGTTTCATTTCAAGAACAACTTTCACCTTTGCTGGAGCCACCTCAATTCCTTTTACTGAGACTATGAATCCCAATAGTTTTCCCGATGACACGCCAATGCGCACTTCTTAGGATTAAGTATTAATTGAAACCATTCTATTCTATCAAATATTTTCCTTAGGTATTCTATATGTGTAGTCCTTATCTTTGATTTTTCCAATGTGTCATCTACATAGTCTTCCATGTTTCTATGCATCATGTCATGGAATATTGTGGTCATTGCTCTTTGATAAGTTGCACCTACGTTTTTGAGGCCAAAAGGCATCACATTCCAACAATATGTTCCCCATGCACATGTGAATGCGGCCTTTTCTTGATCTTCAGGGGCAATTTTGATTTGATTATATCCAGAAAATCCATCCATTAGTGAGTACATCTCATAGCCTGCCGTCAAGTCTACAATCATATCTATGTTGGGAAGTGGAAAGTCATCCTTTGGACAAGCCTTGTTTAAATCCATGAAGTATGTGAAAAATCTTATAGATTTGTTCACCTTAGAAATAGAAAATATGTTTGAAATCTGGTCTGCATAATAAATAGCCCTAATGAATCCAGCTTTCAATAGTTTTTCCAATTCTGCCTTGACTAGCAATGCCACATGTAGATTCATTTTTCTGAGTTTTTGTTTCATTGGTTTCACATCAGGTGAAATGGACAAGTGATGCATGATCATTTCTGTATCCAATCCAAGCATATCTAAATAAGACCAAGCAAAATTGATCTTCTTTTCTTTGAAGAAGTTGGTGAATTGGATCTTTTCATCTTCTGTCAATAACTGAGCAATGTGAACTAGTTGAGGAGCTTCTGTTGTTCCCAAATTAATGGGTTATGTAGGTTCAATCAGAATTAAGGATCTTTCTTGAAAGTGATCTGGGAGGATATCAAGAATCCCATCCTTTGGTGCCTCTAGGAGGTTTTTACCATCGGATACATCTTTTTCTTTTTCTCTTTTAGGATATGATACTGCCACTAGGTGGTTTTCACCATCAGATCTCTTGTTCTTTTTGTTTTTCATTTTGAGACTGAGAAATTTGATATCCTCCCTAGTCATAGTTTTGCTCTTTACACTGGTGGAAGAAAGGAAGGGTTCACAAGCATTTAGATAACATGCTATGGAATAGTCATTGCCAAAAGATAATAGGTTTGTGGATGTAGGCTCATTCTAGTCTATCAATTTAGGATGTAATAAGGACAAGGATTCAATAGGTTCAAGAGATAACATTGTGTTATTATCAACGTCATTAACTTGCAAGATGTTTTCTATTAATTTTTCTTCTAAATAAGTGTTAGGATTATTAGAGCCATGTTCATTATTATTAGAGTTCATGTTAGTGTTATGCAAATCCAACTCTAGTGATCTAGCATTAGAACTCTCTCCTTCTTCCATCAAGACTCTAGGGGAAAATTTGTGTATCACATCAACTTCTATATCCATAGTAGCATCAGAAAGAGCATCCCATTCATATTCGTGTGAGTCTACTTGACTATAATTTGAAACTCCCAAGAAGTGGGCAATAGTCATAGGCACTTCATCTTCTTCATTAGCATGATTTTCTTCTGCTTGTAATATTTCTTGTTCAGTTATCATCTTTGGTTCTTCATCAAAGTGAGGTGTGTAAAAAATAGGAAGCTCTTGTTCTTGTTCTTCTTCAGGTTAGATTGTGCTTGTTTTTCTATTGGTTCTTGTTCAAGATTGGTACCGATTTCTGATAATAGGTCTCCTTGTAAGGGCAGCAACCTTCAATAGGAAATAGGTTGTCCTTCTACCTCTTCATCATCTGTGTCCCTTGATCTGTCAAATACAGGACCACTTTCTGCTACAGGATTAGATGTTTCTTCCTTAAAGTCTAATCCAGTCTTGTCTTTAGGATTTCTAAAATCCATGTGTAGGGGTTCCAAAAGTCCTTGTTTTTTTTGTCCCAAGGGTCCTTTTCCTTTGTAACTCATTTGTTTCATGATCTCATACCCCTTTCCATATTTTTTTGTAGCTATCTCAACATGTTTGATATTTCCATCTTCTTCATTTTCTTTATAAAGCCACAGTAAGACAACTTTTTATTCATTTTCTTCTTTAAGGGACACTTTTGATTTGACCATTCCGGTTCCCTCATGTATTGTTAGAGCATTACCATTAGATGGTGTAAATGTTGATGAAGGTCTTCCTTGTGTTCTAGGGATATGGGAAGATCCGTTAAGGATATTGTAGGATCTATTTTGTATTCTCTCATACTTGTCTCTTGAATGTTAATCTTTTTAGCAAAGCTTCTCAAAACCATTTCTTTGGATGTCTCAACCTTATTAGAGCTTTCATTTTTGTGAGGAACCATGCTTTCTGTTTGTTTGAGATTGTTACAAGGATATGTTGTGTCTTCTGGAATAGTCACCTACACTCCATTATGAGGAAACTTTAGGCATTGATGGTAAGTAGAAGGCATGACTTACATTGAGTGTATCCACGGCCTTCCAAGAAGAATGTTGTATGTGAGTGGTAAATCAAGAACTTGACATAGGACATATTTCTCTAGTGGTCCCACTCTGATAGGTAAAACAACTAATCCTTTGGAGGATCTTTCTTCTTCATCATAAGCCTTGATTGTTATCTTTATTCTAGGATCAATTGCATATTCTGAGAATCCCAATTGTTTTACCAAGTTGTACGTGCAGATATTCAAACCAATGCCTCCATTTATCAAGACATGCTTGACTCGGTGTTTATAAATAATGACTTCTAAATGTAGAGGTTGGTTATGTGACCAGTTCAATGATTTGTCATCCTCTTCAAAAAAAGATAGGTAATGTGGGGAATTCAAGTGACCAACCATAGCTTGGAATCTATCCACATCTAGATCTTTCAGTACATTAGTGTTAAGTAGGGTTTGATCAAGAACTTCCCTATGAGTAGGAGAGATTTTCAATAGCTCTCGAATGGATATTTGAGCAGGTGCTCTTTATAATTGATCCACAAGGTTAAACTTTGGAGGTAATGCCACTTGCTTAGACGTTGTTGTTGTTGTAGCTGGTGTGTTAGATGTTGAAGCTCCTTTGAGAGTGAGCTTAGCTTGATTTCTTGTTACAACATTAGAAGACTCAATTTTTCTTTGGACTCCTCTTAGAGTGATTACATTAATGGAAGGTTTGCATGGTTCCACCATATGAATTACATTATCATCATCAATGTATGTATAGTTAATCTTGTTACTCTTGGAATATTCCCCTTTTTCATAGCTAGGTAATGGAGTTTGAAATGCCTTATGATCATTGTTTGTATGATGTCCATCGACCTTGACTTTACCTTCTTCAATTAGGTCCTGAATAACATGTCTTAACTTCATATAGTTATTTGTTTTATGTCCTTTATTGCGATCAAAATCACAGTAATCGTTATTGTTCCACCACCTTGGTTTTACTTCT
This sequence comes from Chamaecyparis obtusa, assembly GCA_027943335.1. Lineage (NCBI taxonomy): Eukaryota > Viridiplantae > Streptophyta > Pinopsida > Cupressales > Cupressaceae > Chamaecyparis > Chamaecyparis obtusa. The sequence continues at coordinate 375,054 of BSBK01006991.1, read as the reverse complement.
GGTTCCCAAGGTTTGGAATCAAAATTCATAATGATTTTATTGTCCAATAGTGACTTCAAGACCACTTCCAATGTATCCCCCAATGGTGTAAATATTCTCTTAGGTATTTCTGCCCAAGGCTCTATTCTAGTAGGAGGTTTATTGAAATTCTTGTTAGCCATTGGTGTCATTGTAGAATTTAAATTCTCATTTGCTTGGAGACTCATTGTGAGATTGAAGACATCTGATTTAGGTTTTGGATTAGGAGTATCAACCACTCCATTATTGATGACATTCTTGTTCTTGTTTCTATATTTGTACTTATCTTTGGTGGGATAGTACTTGTCTTTATTTTCTTTGTTGATAGTGATTTCCCCTTTCTTGATCAAGACCTCTTCAATCTTGATGGCACTATCTATCATCTTATCAAAACTTGGTGGACCTTGTAATTGTATAGGAAAATTCATTTTTGGAACCAAGTTATTAATGAAGATGTCCATTTTTTCATTTTTAGGTATTTTTCGAGCATATCGTGCAAAGATTTTCCTCCATCATTGTAGGAAACTCAAGAATGATTCTCTTGTTTTCTGCTTGGTATTGCATAGATCCAACATTGTCACTTTGTGTTGGATATTATAGGATTATTGTTGTATAAACTTTTGCACTAGTTCATCAAATGTCTTGATTCCTATGGGTAATTTCGAGAACCAATCCATAGCTTGTCCACCTAAGCTTCATGGAAATAATCTCATGAGATATGTTTGTTCATGCATGAATTCCATACTGGTTGTGAAAAACTCCCTCACATGATCTTGAGGGGCTGAATTTCCAGTATATTTGTCATATTTAGGAATTGTGACATTCTTAGGAAATGGAATCATCTTTAGTCCCATGTTAAAAGGGAAAGGACAAATGTGCTCCAAGGAATATTGTTTTGTTGGTTTTTCTTTCTCTTTCTTGAGTTCTTTAATTTCATTTTGCATGGCAAGTAGTTGTCTTGTCAAAATAGACATAGGACTAAGATCTTCTTTTTGCTTAAGTTGGTTCACATCATAATCCTTTGGTAGTTTCACTCCTTGAGAAGTGAGTTCTAGGAAGTATTTTTCCTTGTTTTCTTCCAAAGTTCTCTCAAGGATTTTATTGAATCATTTTCTTCTTATAGCTCTTTGGTATTCTTGTTTGGTGGGATTTGCATCATCCAATCATAATGGGCTTCTTGCTATCGATCCTCTTCTTGATTGTTTTGGTCATCTTGTTCATCATGTCTTTCATCCCAATGGAAGTCTTCTTGATTATTCATGTTTGTCGCTTCGGGTGTTGTTGTATATGTGGTGCTTGGTGTTGTTCCAAATAAAGGATTAAGTCTTGAAGTCTCTCCTTTTTCAAATTTGAGAAATGGTACTTTGTTCGAGAATGGGTTCTTTTCAAAATGATAAGATTTGTGTCTTGTATTAACCATGAAAACTTGATTAAGGAATCAATGAGTGTCTTGTATTTAAAGTGGGTCTGAATGTTTGCAATGTCTGATTGTGAGTCCAAGGATGCAAGAGTGGGTTTGAAACAGTCTTATGGATCCAATGTCAAAGGGTGTCAAAGTGCCTTGATAGTGAGTTGGGAACCAAAAATGTAAGTGGGTTTGATAATGTGAAAGCTCCAACGTCAAAGGGTGTCAAAGTGCCCTGATAGTGAGCTGGGAACTTGATTGTAACTGATAGGGTAAACTGACTCCACAATTGGGACAATGCAAAAAAGACCATGTAAGGTAATAAGACTTTCTCAAAAATAGCTCTTTTAGGTTGTCAGATGGATGTGTTTTGACAACAAAATCTTACTAATGGCTGAAATGGGTATTTGGAAATGTAAAACATTTGGTTCTAATAGGTACATAAATGCTCTCTATCCCAGATGTGACACTTTATAGGTGAATGACAAATTTTAGGCCCCAGATGCGACCCAGGAAATACAGGATGTGACATAGGATATGCAATGGTCACTAGATGCGACACAGGAAATGTTGTGTTTACCAGATGCGATTCAGGAAATTCAGGATGCTACATGACATACGAGATGCGATAAAGGATTACCAAATGTGATTCAATGATGTCTGTCAATTGTCAGTTTCAGTGATTTTTGGGAAAATAGGTCATCTCTATCAGATTCCAATGACTTGTAGGTGTTTGTAAATGCTCCATGTTTATTCGTTTGCGGAGAATTTATCTGAATTTGTACTTAGAACACACCAAGCAATCATTTTAAGAAGACACACCTAACCTTCCCTATGACAAGAATTTATCTGAATTTGTACTTAGAACACACCAAGCAATCATTTTAAGCAGACACACCTAACCTTCCCTATGCTAGGTAGAGATTGATACCACTTGTTCACTGACTTAGGAACACACTCAAGGACTCCTCAGAATACGGTAGTCCAAAAACATGCAATGGATATTGGAGCCCATATTAGCCAAGTAGTAATGTCAACGAGGGCTTGATATGGTGAATGTCTTGGGGAAATTACTATTTTCTTTGCACAAGTGATACCAACCTTTCAGAGGTGAACCGGGTAGCATCTAACATAAGGTTTTTAATAAAGGCATCCATTCATAACCATCTCCCATAGTCCTGCAAGCAGGATTAAGACCATAATCCCTATGGGAACTTGAAAATGTGTAGTCTCGCAAGCGAGATTTAAGCGGCTCCACTCTACATGAGATCCAAGTCTGTCATTAGAATTAATCATCAATCTTCCAAGACAAGATGAATTATGTCTTTCGAGACTTTCACCTCAAGGAAGCATCAAATTTTATAGTGGGGTGGAAGAGTCGGCTTAAGACTTGTCCCCACTTGGGTCGTTCCTGGGAGCTTTTTTCCTCAACCGACAGGCCCTCTAAAGGTATGCAATAAAGAAATTGGATAAGTGATAATGAGGTTTGGATTTTTGATTGTCCATGAAGGAGAAGAGCATAATCTCCTTACTCAAATAAAAAATCCCAAGCACATTATGCAATCTTTAACATTCATTTCCCCAATTTAACCTCAAAATACAAGTCAACTTTTGAGTTTCTAATTTTCCCCAAGGGAAAAGAGCATAATCCTCTGGTTGATTTGCAAGATGAAATCAAATTGTATTAAGTTCCTAAAAACCAAAGCATGAGGTCTTGTTGATTTTTCCAAGGCAACCTACAAACAATCATTAGTAGTTTGTAATTATAATTTCTCTATCATTCATCCTGCAAACCTCAGTTAGACTGTTTAAAATCACAAAAAACAACAAATCAAATCCTTAGGGGTTAGAAAATTGAAAATTCAAGAAAATATCCCTAGATGCGATCCTGAATTTAACTAGATGTGATCCCCTTTCCCACATGCGATCCCATTATCCAGATACGATCCTATTCCCCACATGCGATCCTGAATTCAAACAGATGTGATACCTGACCAGATGCGATCTGGGAAATCCTGGATGCAATCCAGGAAATGCAGTGTGCAACTGTTTTTCCCATATGCGATCCAATTTCCTGTATGCAATCCCTGGCAGAAAGAAATATGACAAAAATTAGTCTAAAAAGTTGGGAATCTAGGGCTTGGCCCCACGGTGGGTGCTAAAAATGTGTGTGTGAATTTTTGACCTGCAAATCTGCAACACAACATTTCAATATGATATTATATCAATTGTTAGAATGATAAAATAAGCAAAGGAAATGAACAATTGAAGGCATCCTATTGCTCTCTAATTAGCACAAGTATGAAAAGGATTGTAAATTGCTCTCAGATTTAATCCTCAACAATGACAATGCAATGCTAAGATGAGAGATTCAAGATCATTATGCAAAAATGAAGTTAAAACTATGAGATTCATCCAAATTAACCATAAAAGCCATGAGATTCATTTAGTATTAAATAAATTGAAATGTTTGCTAATTATCTATGAGCATATGAAAATCAAAATAACAGCATGCATGTATGAATTCAAATTAGTTATATTCAACCTTGTTTGAGATTTGAAAATTTCTCTTTTATAGAATCTTGAGATTTTGAATGGTTAGGATGCATCCATGAGGAGTGGTTGAGATGCTTCCAAGCTTGATCCATGTGAGTGATCCATGTGATTACCTCTCATTGGTTCAAAGTGTCTTTGTTGTCTCCTTTAAGGTGACATGTCATTTTGAGAGAGATTTATTCATTTCTTTTAACTAACTACTCTAGCCATGAATTTAATGGGATTGATTTAATTAATTAGGCATAGAGGTAATTAAATTGATTTTGCTTGATGTTTTGATGATAAATGCTTGAATTAAGATATTTAATTGATTTTATTGAATTTTAAAGAATTATGCCAATAATCAAGGATCAAATTAACATAATTAAGATTTTATCCCGAATTAGGCCAAATGGGGCCCTAGGTTCTATTAGCCCAATTTTAGATGATTACACAATCATGATCAGTCTGGTCTTCTGATGCTTTCCTAATGTTCTTTCTTGTTGCTCGCTATTTTTTTATTCTCATACTTGCTAAATTATTTTAATTTATCCACTTGGTTATATTATCCTCCTATCTATGCCATTTTCTTGAGAACTCTTACCTATTGTTCAATAAAGTAATTTTTTTTCTACTTTTCCTAGTTCTATTTTTGCTCTACCATTCTTCTAGTTTGTTCAATGAGCTAATCATGTTGTTTCTTGGTAAGAGGTTTCATATACTCTATTTTTGTAGTATTTTGAGCTGATTTGACCTCTTTTGCTCTATTTTGAATGTTTGTTTGATTTTTACATTTTGTTTGATTTTATTATTAAATTATTCACATATTGAACATAAATTTCTATCACACACAGTTATATTTGAAAGCATGAGTATAAGTTATATGTATAGTATTTGCTATATATCTAAATGTTGTTTTCTTTTATAGACAAATTGCTACGAGAGGGAGCAGCTCCCATTATATTGAAACAAAAAATTGTTACATTAGATTCTAGCTGCAGAAAGAAAACAGCCGGACTCTAATGCCTTGTATGAATTCCGGGGTTCTCTCAATCTGAGTCATGGACAGAAGATTTCCATTGATGTTAATAAATTAACCATATTTCTCCATAATGTTTCTTGGCAGTCCATCACATAGCCTGGAAATGGCTTCATACAAAGGTTGTTTTTGAGTGAAGTGGCTATGCAGATAGGCTTCTTTGGAGGCTCCTGAGAGCATCGACCACATTGACATGAAGTGACAAATTCACCAGCCTCTTTACTCCATTCACAATTACCTGATGTTTTTAGTCCCATCGATTAAAAAATTATGCTAAGATGTGAAATTGTCTGTATGATTTCCACCCTGAAAATGTCAAATTTTCTTGATGGTTTGTGTTTAGCCTAGCAATTGTTGATAAGCTGTCATATCTAAGACTACCTTTGACCAAACAATCATTTAGTGTAAATCCAAAGAGGTTTCCACTTCCCAATGCTAGAATCCCATGGAGGGAGCCCCAAGAAAGACAGTTGCCTTAAATTACTGGTGTGACGGATTGATTGATAGCATGATTGGACTCAAAGTCTACTGCCAAATTTGCCTCTTCGTACACATGCTTGGATTGTGTAATCTTGTATTTTTTTAAAATGGGGAAGCTAATTAGTAGATGTTATAGTTAATTTTGTAAATTACTAGAGTGTAAATTATATATCAGATTTCAACAGTTTTTTTGTTCTTTCTATATGTAATTTAGCTACTTAAAAAATATCTTTTGTTTGGTGGGTATTAACAAAGCTTCTTGTAGAATTCATTAGCGACTTAAGAATCTAAGAGTCAAAAAGTGGTCATTCCAAAGTGTTGCCCTATACTTACTTGAACATGACTTAATAATTGTGGACTCAAAATTGTCAATATTTATAGACAAATGTCTTAGTAGTTGTGCATAAATGTCCTAAAAATGGAAAATGATTGTTATTGGTACATGTGAAACTTATTAATTAGCTTTTAATTATCATTTTTTGACTCCTTTAAAATTAGTAATTGGAGGGTTGGGCGCACAAGGAATGCACGACTATTAGAACACACTCAACTACATGTACTCTTCTCCTAATGGCCCCAATCTCTCAATTCATAGCTTAAACTTCTAGCTTGGGGCATGTTTTGAAGTGATTGTCTTGATAAAGAATTCACTTCGATATCAATATGGTTAAAAATTTATTCTCTTCACTTTTTAAGCCCTTCTTAAATCATTGTGAACTCGACATCATTATTAGTTCCTTCTAACAACTTGACTAATCTCACCCAAACAAGGTCGCCAAGCTAGTTGGTAATAATGTATTAGCTCTCAACACTCTAGGATTGTCCTTGGAAAAATTGTCGAAGTTCAAATTTAGTCTTCTCGAAGTTGTCTTGGTTTAGTTATTTTACAATGTCCTTCCTTTTGAAGCTTGGTATGCCAAAGCTTTTCCATAGATAATAACATGCATGCGCACTTCAGAAAATAAAATATCAAAATAAGATTTTATTCAAGATAAAGACTTTAAATATTTTAAATTAAATAATTTAGAAAATAAAATAAGATTGCTAATAATTTCAGTAGGTTAAGGTCTAGAAAATAAGAAAATATATTTTTAAAAAATTAAATAATATTTTAAGTTTTAAATTGAAATAATAAAGTTAAAAAGACTAGGTTTTAGACTATGTTCTATTAAAAGTGTATTGTTGAGATTTGTAATTTTATAAATGAAAGATGTATTTATGTTTATATAATTTATTTTAATATTTTAATAATTATTTATTTATTTATATTTTCATCAATGAATATAAAATATTCATACATTGATGCTAATATAATTTATATTTATTTTTTAAATCTTAAAAATTAATTTGTATATTAGATAAATGAAAAACATACATGCTTCTTTAATAATTTTATTTTGTCATAGATTAAAAATTTTCTACAATTATAAAAATGTGAAAATCTATACAAATAAAATTAGTAAAATAATTAAAATAAAAAGCATTTATACAATAAGATTTCTAATAATTTAAGCTTAAAAGTTTAAGCTCGAATTTTATAATGAAAATTGGCTTAAAAGATAAACCTCTTAAATTTATAAGTATTTCAAAAATCCTTTTTCTAATGAGGAAAGTTTTCTATATTCTATGTAGCTTTTTTTGTGCATACACAATATAAAAAACGTGCAAATGATTTGGCAATTTAAGCTCATCAACTACTTATAATGAAATAACGCGGAAAAAGGATTGGGTTTTGAAATCTAAGCTAACTCTAACAATCCAAGAAACTATTGATTGTGAGGTGAAACTAAACTAGTCCCTTGCTTCGTCAAAATCAACTACGCTAAGGTGGGTGCAATCTTCTAAGGGCGTGCAGATGATTTTCATATTACTAACATTCATTCAAGTACCCAATCCGACACAATCCAAATAAACATTCCCAACTAAAGTTAAGTCTTTGCAATGAGTTCAAACCAACCTTACATTGTCACTTGCAATAAAAAAAGTACCAAAAGGTATGAACATAAGTTTCAATAAAAAAGTACCAAAAGGTATGAATATAAGTTTCACCATGATCACCAGCAATAATTTTTTTCATCTTCTATTCATCTACTTAACAACTTCTACTTTTATTTAGCACAAATAAATCATATTTTAAGTGAGAAGTATGAAACCATGAATGTGTTTTGTCAATAAAATTGTCTACATGCATATACTTGATATTACTATGTTAAAAACTAGGTAATTTCCCATGCATTCTACAATGAATCTGCAATTACTTTCGCAACATTTTAGCAATAATTTTACCAAGTCTCCCTTACAAATGATTTGAACAGACCCTATATAGAGGCTCCAAGTACAATGAGTGGCTCATATTAATTAAAGATTAACAGTCCATATTATGCCAACACAACCCTATTGCAACTACCACCTACAAGCATTAAATGCCAACCAATGACAATAAGGCACCAATTTGTGGGCCAATGAGAAAATTACATTGCTTTTGAAGACATATTCATTTAAGGATGTACCAATGAGAAAATTTATTGTGGTGATGCATTAAATGCAATCCACATGTACACTTGAAACAACTTGACTGGTGGAGATGAAGGTGTGCTAACTCAGCATGATTATCTTGTTTGAACTCCACTTGTCCATCTTCTCATTTAAGTGTTCTTGAAATTGATTGTATTTGAAATAGTTCTTAACTTGATGTCTTGGCCTTGATCTTTCATCATGACTCAAATAGGGTTGTTGTCTTTGTTAAGTATAGTAGCTTCGATCAGATAGAATATCGAATTAATATATAATAATAATAATATCAATATTAGAATATTGATATCATTATTATATATATATATTACATTGATTATATCGAATATAATATAATAAAAGATTAAATAAATAATAATAATAATATCAATATTATAATATTGATATCATTATTATTGTTAAAGTGAATATATATATTAAATGATCGAATGGTTATTACTATCGGTTAATACTTATTCAAAACACCGATTAATATAACCGCAGCTTTACGTATGTAATACGAAGCACCCAAACCATTATGCAACACGATAATAATATAATGCTATGTTAATTTAATCAAAGGATATGAACAGTCGTATATTTACGAAGGTATGTAGTTTGTTGTGTTGTAACATACGCATGATCTGTAATGAATAGTCACGCCTATGATAGGCGTGACTCCTGCCTATCATAGAAGTGACTTTTCATACTCACTACTATATATATATATATATATTTGTAGATTGATTCGATGAGAATACACAGAAATTGAAAGTGAAGGATCATCGAACATAATCAATAATTAAGAATTTATTATTTCTCCAACTCAACAGAGACACACTTGTATATTTTAGAGAAACAATTTATATTATTGGTAAAACAATTTAGATTTGAAAGAAGTTCAGTTTGCATTTACATGGTATCAGAGCCAAGTTAGGAAGCATCCTAGAAGCAACTAAGCTTGAGAAATTCAGATTCAATATAAAGATCATTACATTCTCCCACGGCAGCTGTAATTCGATTTGAAGACAGGGTAGGAGGAAATAATTTTCCATCATGGAAATTTAGAATTATGATGATATTAAAAGAAAATTAGGTTGAGTCATTTGTGAAAGAAAATAAATCGGAACCAGAAAATAATCCTGAGAAAACAACATGGACCGAAGGAAATGAAAAAGCCATGAAAATCATAGTTGATGGAGTTAGAGATCATATTGTACAAATTTTGATGAAATATGAAACAACATATCATATGTTCAAAGCACTTGAAAGTACATATGAAATAAATAACTCCAGCAGAACCTTGGCCCTTAAGAGAGAAATCAATCATATAAGTATGAACATAGGAGAATCTATCAATGCATACTTTATGAGGATATCGACTCTAAGGGATCAGTTATCAACTCTTGGATACCAAATTGAAAGTAAGGAACTAACACTTATCGCCCTAGATGGTCTACCAAATTCATGGGAAACATTTGTTCAAGGCATTAGTGCAAGGACTAAATTTCCAAAATTTGACCGATTAAGATCAGACTGTCTTCAAGAGGAATTGAGACAAACAAAGAAAGGATTAAATCAAAAGAACATAGATGAAGATCTTCATGTCTTGAATTGTTGATAAGTTGTCACATCTAAGACTAGCTTAGACCAAACAATCATTTAGTGTAAATCCAAAGAGGATTCCACTCCCGATCCTAGAATCCCCAGGAGAGAGCCCCAAGAAAGATAGTTGTCTTAAGTTACTGGTGTGACAGATTGATTGATAGCATGATTGGACTAAAAGTCTACTGCCAAATTTGTCTCTTCATACACATGCTTGGATTGTGTAATCTTGTATTTTTTTCAATGGGGAAGCTAATTAGTAGATGTTATAGTTAATTTTGTACATTGGTAGAATGTAAACTATATATCAGATTTCAACAGTTTTTTTTGTTCTCTCTATGTAATTTAGCTACTTAAAAAATATATTTTGCCTTGTGGGTATTATGACAAAGCTTCTTGTAGAATTCATTAAGAGTCAAAGAATCAAAAAGTGGTCATTCCAAAGTGTTGCCCTATACTTACTTGAACATGCCTTAATAATTATAGACTCAAAATTGTCAGTACTTATAGACAAATGTCTTAGTAGTTGTGCACAAATGTCCCAAAAGTGGAAAATGATTGTTATTGGTACATGTGAAACTTATTAATTAGCTTTTAATTAACATTTTTTTAGCTCCTTTAAAATTAGTAATTGGGGAGTTGAGTGCACAAGAAATACACGACTATTAGAACACACTCAACTATAGGTACTCTTCCCCTAATGGCCCCAATCTCTCAATCCATAGCTTAAACTTCTAGCTTGGGGCATGTTTTGAAGTGATTGCCTTCATAAAAAAATTCACTTCGATATCAATATGGTTAAAATTTTAATCTCTTCACTTTTTAAGCCCTTCTCAAATTATTGTGAACTTGACATCATTGTTAGTTCCTTCTAACAACTTGACTAATCTCACCCAAACAAGGTCCCCAAGCTAGTTGATAATAATGTATTAGCTCTCATCACTCTAGGATTGTCCTTGGAAACATTGTCGAAGTTCAAATTTAGTCTTCTCAAAGTTGTCTTGGTTTAGTTATTTTAGAATATACTTCCTTTTGAAGCTCAGCATGCCAAAGCTTTTCCATAGATAAGAACATGCACGCCCACTTCAGATAATAAAATATCAAAATAAGATTTTATTCAAGATAAAAATTTTAAATATTTTAAATTAAATAATTTAGAAAATAAAATAAGATTCCTAATAATTTAAGTAGGTTATGGTTTAGAAAATAACAAAATATATTTAAAAATAAATAAATGATATTTTAAGTTTTAAATTAAAATAATAAAGTTAAAAAGACTAGGTTTGAGACTATGTTCTATCTGTAATTTTATAAATGAAAGATGTATTTATGTTTATATAATTTATTTTAATATTTTTATAATTTTATATTTATTTATATTTTCATCAATGAATATAAAATATTCATACATTTTTTATACATTGATGCTAATATAATTTATATTTATTTTTTATATTTTAAAAGTTAATTTGTATATTGGATAAATGAAAATCATACATGCTTCTTTAATAATTTTATTTAGTCATAGATTAAAAGTTTTCTAAAATTATAGAAATGTATACAAATAAAATTAGTAAAATAATTAAAATAAGAAGCATCTATACAATAAGATTTCTAATAATTTAAGCTTAAAAGTTTAAGCTCGAATTTTATAATGAAAATTGGCTTAAAAGATAAACCTCTTAAATTTATAAGTATTTCAAAAATCCTTTTTCTAATGAGGAAAGTTTTCTATATTCTATGTAGCCTTTTTGTGCGTACACGATATAAAAAATGTGTGAATGATTTGGCAATTTAAGCTCATCAACTACTTATAATGAAATAACGTAGAAAAAAGATTGGGTTTTGAAATCTAAGCTAACTCTAACAATCCAAGAAACTATTGATTGTGAGGTGAAACTAAACCAGTCCCTTGCTTCGTCAAAATCAACTACGCTAAGGTGGGAATCTTCTAAGGGTGTGTAGATGATTTTCATATTACTAACATTCATTCAAGTACCCAATATGACACAATCCAAATAAACATTCCCAACTAAAGTTAAGTGTTTGCAATGAGTTCAAACCAACCTTACATTGTCACTTGCAATAAAAAAAAGTACCAAAAGGTATGAACATAAGTTTCAATCAAAAAGTACCAAAAGGTATGAATATAAGTTTCACCATGATCACCAACAATAATATTTTTCATCTTCTATTCATCTACTTAACAACTTCTACTTTTATTCAACATAAATAAATCCTATTTTAAGTGAGAAGTATGAAACCATGAATGTGTTTTGTTAATAAAATTGTCTTCATCCATTTACTTGATATTGCTATGTTAAAAACTAAGTAATTTAGTACACATTCTACAATGAATCTGCAATTACTTTCGCAACATTTTAGCAACAATTTTACCAAGTCTCCCTTACAAATGATTTGAACAGACCCTATATAGAGGCTCCAAGTACAATGAGTGGCTCATATTAATTCAAGATTAACAACCCATATTATGCCAACACAACCCTAATGTAACTACCACCTACAAGCATTAAATGCCAACCAATGACAATAAGGCACCAATTTGTGGGCCAATGACAAAATTACATTGCTTTTGAAGACACGTTAATTTAAGGATGTACCAATGAGAAAATTTATTGTGGTAATGCATTAAATGCAATCCATGTGTACACTTGAAACAACTTGATGGTGGAGATGAAGGTGTGCTAACTCGACATGATTATCTTGTTTGAACTCCACTTGTCCATCCTCCTTGTATTGGAAATCTTCTCATTTAAGTGTTCTTAAAATTGATTGTACTTGAAATAGTTCTTAACTTGATGTCTTGGCCTTGATCTTTCATCATGACTCGAATAGGGTTGTATTTTCCATTGCACTTGCATTTCCATTTTCATTTTGATTACCAACTTTAAATTCCCTTCTTTGCTAGCTTGATGAGCAACTTGCAAATGCCTTGTTGATGCTCCTATATCAATCTTGGTGTTGAATCATCCCTGCACAAGAAGAAACTCGACCTTGAACATCCTCTTGCTTGTCATCTCCATGTACTTGCATTGTTGAAGTCTTGAACATTTGTACTTTGCATTTCCATCTTCATCTTTCACTGTCATCTTCCTTCATTCCACGTACTTGCTTCACCTTGGTCCTTGCATCAAACATGAAAAGAAAAAGAAATCTTGGATCAAAATTAAGAACAAAACCGAAATGCAAGTTAATTATTCTTTTTTAAGAACTTAAACATCTTCATGACAAAATTGCTTGGATCTTGGAATCATGTTAAGTTTGGAAAATGTTATATTTTAGTTTGAGAAATTTTAATTTTGCATTATGAAACACACAAACCTTATTAAAATTCTAGAAAATTTGGACTGTTTAATGGCTAAATTTGCAATAATACGCACCCTTTTCATTTTTTAATTAAGAGGGATCTATGTCTTCAAGTTCTAGCCTCTATCTCCCAACAAGTTCGATCTCCTTAATTGCTAACAAATGTTCTTATTTCTTCCTCTCCTCTAATTTTTTCCCTTCTCTTTGCTCTTTTTATGAATTGATATTTGAATTGTATTTGTGTTGGAAATGAAGATCTTCACCTTTCTTTATATGCTTCAAACCAAAGGTCATGACTATTGCAAGGGGTTCACTGGGTCTATATTTATTTGATCAACATGTTGGTTCGCATGGCCAACCTCAAAAAGCTCATATTTTCTTTCTCAAAATTTGGTGCAATCAGACTTACATTTCACTTTGGTTTCATCTTGCCAATCTCCATGTGGCCAACTTTGCTTAGATTGTGTTTGTTTACAATTCAATGGTAATGAAGTCCCTTTGTTAGGTCTTGAAATCAAGCCCAATAAGTTGGGCAAAAATCATGGTTGGCTTGGGTTTGAAGCCCCAAATTGCAAGCGAAAATCAATAGTTACTTGGGCTTGAGCACCACAATCTGATCAAATTTTAACATGTGATTGGGCTCCAATTTAAGTTCTTGGCAGAAATATGCATGTGCTTCAACTCCATTTACTTGATTTGAGCGGATATTAGCCCTTGATTGGGCTCGCACTCAAGTCTGGGTGGAAATTTACTTGTCTTTGGGCTTGACATCAATACTAGAGAGAAATAAGGGTTGTCTTAGGCTTAGGAAATTGATATAACTCCAAAAAAAATTCTTAGTGCTTGAAATACATTTATTTTCTTACCTTGCTCGGATTTCACCACATCAATGTCAAACATTTGTAATTCATTTTGGTTTTCTCTAAAGGCCAAGCAAAATTTAGAAAGTGGTTGGGCATGAGCCCCAGATATTGAGTGAAATTTAGGGTCTCCTTGGGCTCCACTTTCCACAATCTGGGTAGAAATTTGATGATGCAGTCAAGGTTGGCGGATCCAATTAAGGACTGACCGACCTTGCAACCAAACCAATATGTAGCGGAAATACACAACAATAACAAAAAATATGAAATAAAATAAAAGTCTTTATTCATCAATTTACCGATTACATGCAATGTGCCGGGTTGTAAGGCCTTCCCAGTTACGGCTAGATACAAAGCAAGTAACAGTCTACAAGATCTCACAGGATCCAAATCTTTTCCACAACATCAACATTCAGCTAGCCCAGGTCTGCAACATACAACACACTGGTAGGCACCTAGGAAAGATCTCAACTTGTACTTAAACTTCCAAGCAATCTTCCTGCTCCCAAGGTCGCAGGCTACTAACTTCTCCTTTTCCCACTATTTGATGCCTAAACATCTACCCAAGCATCCTATAAATACTAATTCCTAGCCACAAGTCAGCTGATGAAACAATAAACCCCTACAAATAAATATTAAATGCTAAAACATTAGTCGGCTCTCACATAGCCTTACAAAATAAATAAACTCTCAAAGATGGCCCCAACGGTCATCAGATCCTCATAGAAGAATGCAACACGCCAGATCTAGGTCCCCACATGTCCAATGGTCAATCCATAACTAGAGGAGCACGACCCAAATCAACAGAACCAGTCGGCCAAACTGATCCAACAAAACAATCCAGTCGGTAAGCAAGAACACCGAGCAACAGAGGAAATAACCGAGCACCAGTCGACCGACCACGCCAAGCATGACCGAGCAACACAGTTATCGCGGAGTGCCAGTGAACCGATGCCTTCAATTACCGAGCATTCTTTAGAGACCGAGCACCCCGGTAACCATAGAAACTGAGCAACCAGTCCCCCAAACCGAGCAAGAACTCCACCAAACCAAGATCAAAACTAACAATCTACCTTCAAACACAAACATATTTTGGTTGATACAGGATTGCCAAGAATCCTAGGATGCTCCTGCATCAGACACCCCAGGTAAGAAAGATTTTCTTATAAGGAAATCAGGAATGTCTCAAGGGAATCAGAACAGGTATGCCAAATCTGTTCTTCACCCACATCTCCTCTTGTCCTTCATCCTAAGTAGTCTTCACTTCATTCATTGTCTTATGCAAAAATTTCTTCTTTCCACTTTTCTTATCCTTTTGTTCGGCAACTGATAACAACCGACTCTGACCACTTCTTCCACTACCGACTACCTCAGTGCCTCGGTAAGGTTCATCCTCTCCGGACTCCTCAATCAACTCAGTATCATCTGCATCTCTCTATGTCACAAATGTCACCATCTACTGTACAATCTCTGCTAGAAAGATCATTTGCCTCTTAATCTCAACAAACTCTTCAAAAATATCATTCTCCTTCTCCTTCAAACTAGACTTCATAGGAATAGGTTCATCAACCCTTTGCTCTTGAGGTTTGTCATAAGGACAACACCTGATAACTCCACATCCCTTAACCCCTATCTCCAGTAAAGGTATCATCTTATGCCGAGATCCTTCATGCCTAACCACATAGGTATTAGCACGACCATAAAAAAAAACATTCCTATCAAACTGCCAGGGTCTACCGAGCAACAGATGACAAGCATCCATAGGCAATATATCACACAATATCTCATCACGGTAAGATCCAATCTAAAAATTAACCAAGCATTGTTCTTCAACTCTAACCTTAGACACATCTTGTATCCAACTAATCTGATAAGGATTAGGATGCTTCCTTCTTTCCAAATTCAATTTACTAACCATCTCATCTGAAACAAAGTTCTCAGAACTGCCACCATCAACTATGACATTACATACCTTATTTTTGCACTTACATTTGGTTCTAAACAAATTCCTTCTTTGCATCAGTTCATGGACACATGCAGCTAACCTCCTAGTGATAAGTGTCTCACCTTTTTCTGCAACATTCACAATATCTTCTTCAGCAGTCAGTGCAACTCTTTTCTTAGGACAATAAAAACTTCTATGACCAGCTTCACCATAGTTATAACAAGTATCGATGAACTCATTCTTCCACTTTCCTCTTTGTCCAACATTCTTAGTAACTTGACCACTGCTAGATCCCACATCAGACTTAGGATTCTCTGTCACATTACTCTCAGCAACTGTCTCACCAGTTTTACCACCTTGGTTCCTATTGTTCTATTTTCCTTCATACTTATTATTCAACTTCTCTTCAATCTTTAATGTCATTTGATAAGCATCACCGATTGTTGTCATCTGCACAATAAGTAACTCTTCCTGAATACTAGGTCTCAAACCATAGACATATCTAGCAACCTTCTCTTTATCAGCTTCAGAATGACCAGTCCTAATCAGGATTTTTTAAAACTCCTCGGTATACTCCTGCACCGATTTGTTAGTCTACTTCAAAGCTTGCATCTTCTTAAACATGTCCAATTCATAATCCACCAGAATGAATTGCTTCTTCAACTTGTCAACCATTCAGTTCCACTTAGTGATCTTTTCTTTTCCTCGTCTACCCCTTTCCAACTGAACTTCTCTCCACCAGATATTTGCATGACCCTTCAACTTAGTCTTTGCAAATCTAACCCTATCAGGATCTTCTATTTCTTCATACTCAAAGTACTCATCAATCTCATTGATCCAATCAATCAATTCTTCTGGCCTAAGGCTTCCAGCAAATGCAAAAACTTCAATCTTAGGTCTTTTCCCAATCTTAGACATAGCTTTCACAATTCGATTCTCCTCAGGATCTCTAGCTTCTTCTACGGCTTCTTCAAAATGATCTTCTCATATTTATCATTACTATCCTCTTTCAAGGTAGGCGTCTTCTTTCTCAATTCCTCTTGTAGGTCTTGCACTTGTTTCTGCAAAGCCCTAAAATCATCAAGACTGAATTCTCCAGTAGTTTCTTCTTCCACTGAGATCTCACGATTTTTCCTCAAAGGCATCTTCAAATCAAGATCCAGGTGCAAACACACAAGATCCACTTGGCTCCAACAGGAACAAACTTTGCTCAAACAGGAACAAACTTCGCTCTGATACCACCTGATGTAGTCAAGGCTGGTGGAGCCAATTAAAGACTGACCGACCTTGCAGCCAAACCAATATGCAGCGGAAATACACAACAAAAAAAAATTTGAAATAAAATAGAAGTCTTTATTCATCAATTTATCGATTACATGCAATGTGTCGGCTGTAAGGCCTTCCCGGTTACGACCAGATACAAAGCAAGTAACAATCTACAAGATCTCACATCATCCAAATCTTTTCCACAACATTAGCATTCAGCTAGCCTAGGTCTGCAATATACAACACACTGGTAGGCACCCAGGAAAGATCTCAACTTGTACTTAAACTTCCAAGCAATCTTCCTGCTCCCAAGCTTGTAGGCTACTAACTTCTCCTTTTCCCACTATTTGATGCCTAAACATCTACCCAAGCATCCTATAAATATTGATTCCCAGCCACAAGTCGGCTAATGAAACAATAAACCCCTACAAACAAATATTAAAAGCTAAAACATTAGTCGGCTCTCACATAGCCTTACAAAATAAATAAACTCTCAAAGATGGCCCCAATGATCATCAAATCCGCATAGAAGAATGCAACATGCTAGATCTAGGTCCCCAAACGTCCAACGGTCAATCCATAACTCGAGGAGCGCGACCCAAATCAATGGAACCAGTCGGCCAAGCTGATCCAACAAAACAATCCAGTCGGTAAGCAAGAACACTGAGCAACAGAGGAAATAACCGAGTACTAGTCGACTGACCACGCCAAGCATGACCAAGCAACGCAGTTATCGCCGAGCGCCAGTGAACTGACGCCTTCAGTTACCGAGCGTTCTTCAGAGACCGAGCACCCCGGTAACCATAGAAACTGAGCAACCAGTCTCCCAAACCAAGCAAGAACTCCACCAAACCAAGATCAAACTAACAATCTACCTTCAAAGACAAACATATTTTGGTTGATACAGGATTGCCAAGAATCCTAGGATGCTCCTGCATCATTTGCCCTCTCTTGGGCTTCCACAAGATCAACCTTTTTGGATTTTGAGAGTGTCGAGCTATCATTTGATTGAAAGTTTACAAATTGCTTAAGATACTTTAAAATTAGATCAGAGTTTTTCCCAAATGCTCGAAATTTTGAATTTACGCTTGCTCCAAAATGAAGTTACATCTTGATTTCCCATCATGGAAAAGTCAAATACCACCAAATACCATTTTGATTTCAATGAAAGGTTAGGTGGAAATAGGTAGGTTGCTAGGCGAGTTGCCCCAACAATGTTGGAAATCTAACTTTGCTTGGGCAATGAGCCCCAAGGAGGTCGAAAATCCAACCTTGCTTGGGCTCTTTCCAAGTTAGGTCCACAAAATTACATGTTTGTTTTGACAAAATTTTGTGATTTTTTGACTTGTACTTGGCTTTCCCAATTGAAATTGCAAATTGTTTTTTTTTTTCAAATTTTCCTTGATTCTTTCCCATATTTGTTGAGATTAAGATGTTTTCCAAAGTGGGGGCAATCTGATTATGTCATTTAAGCACTTTACATACCTCCAACAACCACTAAATCGCCTACCCAAGTCCTTTCTCCAAGTGATTTTCCTTACCCCAGCAACTGACTCTCACCATGTTCATTCCTTGAAGAATTTAGAGCCCCAAAATGTTTGGGCAAAAATGAGGATTTGCTTGGGCAAGTATGATAGAAACAAAGGTCTACTTGGGCAAGTTGTTGAATCCACCTCCAAATTGTGCTAAATGTTGGGCAACCTTCATCCCTTGTATATCAAATTTCATACTTGCCCCAAACTTTGAGAGCCCCAACTCTAGGGCAAAAATATTGCCCCTCTTGGGCTCATCCACTAAGGTTGATGATCAAGATTTGTCTAAGTGTATATTGCCCCTCTTGGGCTCATCCACTAAGGTTGATGATCAAGATTTGTCTAAGTGTTGGAATCTTGACTTGTTGAAATGTAAGTTCATCATTGTTTTACTTGTGGTTTTCATCGATGCCCAATCCAACTTCCATGCTCGCCCAAGCTTTCCTACTCCATTTGAGATCAAGTTTCAACTAAGTGTAGAGGATAATCATCAACTAAGTGTGGAGGATAACCTGTAACTAAGACCTTGACTTGCAACTAGGAACATGACTTGTACCTCAAGTTTGCTAAAACTTCTTGCCTTATCCACCCTTCAAGACTTGAAAAGCATAGAAAACTATTCCCAATATTATATTTAGGAAGCTACCCCTTATAGCAAGAATTGTTTGATAGGTATTAGTTCCCAATCTCTTCTCATCACTTTGGCTCTAGTCAAGATCAAGGATTTATTTGTTTCTTAGAGCATTTGGAAAGTGTTTCAGCATGTGAAACCTGTCCTTAAGTAGGCTAGTAATGGTTTCAAATTAGTATGGCCTTTAGTAACTGGTCTTTGGTGGGCTCCCATCATCAATTCTTCTTATTTGACTTCGGTTGAGAATCCACAAACCAAAGCATTAAGGCTTTTTGGCAAATGCATTCATACCATAAGAGATCTTGTCTCTTCTAGTTATTAGTCCCACTACAATCTCAAAGATTTGAGCCATCCATTTTGAAGTTACCTTCTATTCAATGAATTTGAGACCTTTCCCTTGATATCATGTTGCACAAGGTGAGACTTCAACCCCCATGCTTGGTGAAAAGATTAACATTGGAATCATGATGCAACATTCAAGAATTATACTCTTGGAATGCTCTACCAAGTGCTCAATTCTTTTTCTCTAGCTTTCACTAAGGTCATCTTTTATTGGAGTCTTCCCTCTTTGTAGTATCCTAACCCAGTCTAAGTATGGTATTTTTGTTAGAAAGTTATTAAGTCTTATACGTTTCCCCTTTTTTTGTTTCTATCAACTGCTAGAAAGATCTCCGAGACTATTGTCTTAATAAGCATTAAACAGTGGGTGTCTTTTGATAGAACACAAATAAAAACAAATAGATATTCGATTGATATATATAATCTAACCAAAGGACAATCACTTCAATGAATACATCACAATAATTTCACCTGTTTATTGTTTAATATTAAGTAGGGAATAATCGAGTGGCAATGATAGTTCGAGATAAATACATATAATTTCCTAGCTTAATGGAGTTCAGTGGCCAACCAAGTGCGGGTGGTATATCCTGCGAAGTCCATGAGCTTCACCCTTACTGTGTATTGAGTGTCTGCAACACCCAAATCATTTCTACTCCAATCTCTAAGCCGCACGACACTAAGGTTCCTACCGTTGTTTCCATACACCTCCCACTACAACTCACACACTCCTAATCCAATCTTTTCTATTCCCTTACAACGTCGGTCACTTCTTCACCAAATAGAGTATAAGGATCTTATCCACCACCAACGACTTCCTACACTCCATTTGCTTCCATCCCCACACACGTGGTATCAAGATGTAACCTCCCATGCCGTCAGTTCAATGGGAAGACGCTCTCAGTCTACCCGAGCTCCAACAATAGTTAGACGTGTTTCAACCGATGATAACTCCACTCGGTGTGCCGTATGAAAACTGCCTTCCTTCACTGCTGGTTTGATGGTATATAACCCTCTAAGTCCCTTATTGCGTGAGTAAGATGTGTATCTGTAAGCTCTAGGCATATGCAACTCTGAGATTCCCGATATACAAGCCACAATTTGAGAAGGAAATACAAACTCTAGAATGATGTTTGTCACCTTGCTTGCTAGACTGATTATAAAAAAGAAACACTGATGCAATAACTCTTCTACTTGCACTTACACATTAAACTCCAATGTGAAATCTGTATGACTCCACCATTATCTAGATGTTGGGGCTGCATCCAACTTCTCATTTTTCCTCAAGGAGTATTGTCCTCAAGAAAATATACAGTCATGTGAGCAACCTGCTTTTTATCTTTGTTTTATAAATTTCATGGTGTTGATCCCAAGGCGCACTTTACGCTTTTATAACCTCAAAGTGAGGGAAAGCATGGAAGACTAAGCAATGTGGGATAAAGTACACTCACTTAAAGTCACTTTAAGTTACTTTTTAATATAAAGCAACTTAAGACATAAAGTGACTTTTATAACCTCACTTTATAAAATAAAGTGACTTAACTATAGAAAAGGTATCCCAAATAATTAAATATTCACTCATTGAAGCTTGTGACTGGCTGACATCTTCTGAAAGAAGCCGTTAGCCTATCTGGATGGGGAGATCGACTAAATGAGCACCAAAATGGCCTAATGTGGAGAGGGGGACACTACAGTCCTCCCTTCCTGGGATTGCGAATCAACTACTCTTTGATAGCCCCATTCTGCAGTTTCCTTTCTCTGACCTCAATCACCTTAGCTGGAACCAAAACCAATTTACCTTCCTCGTCTATGAATCATGTTGTTTGTTGGTAGCTCGAACTCGTAAGCTACCTCGTCAACCCTCCTGGAAATGCGATAGGGACCATAAAATCGGGGCTTGAGCTTCTCTAACCAACTCTTCTTCAATGAACTATATTTGTATGGCTAAAGATGAAGGTAAACCATATCCCATAACTCAAAGCTCCGCTCTGTCCAATGTCAATCAACGTACATCTTTTGCTAATTCTATGCCCTCTGAATGTTCTCCCCGAGAGACTCAAGAATATCATGATGATCCTGTAGCTAGTCTCTCGCAATCGGTGCCTTGCTATCCTTAAGAGCCAAGTCTATAAATCATAATGGCTCGCTACCATAGAGAGCCCAAAATGGTGACATGCCAATGGTCATGTGATAGGTGGACTTGTAGAAAAAATCCATCAAATACAACCATCTAACCCAAGCTCTTTGTTGCCCTGCTACATAATTTTGGAGATAACCTTCCACCCATTTGTTCACAATCTGCGTCAAGTCATTTGTCTATGGGTGGTAGCTGGTACTGGGAGTCAACTTAGTGCTTGCCAATCTGAACAACTCCTACCAAAAGGTGTTGAGGAACTTACTGTCTCTGTCGCTCATGATGGTCTTGGGGAGACCATGTAGCCTAAAAATCTCTCAGAAGAACAATTCAGCTACCTACGAAGTTAAATAATTTGCCGCGATAGCGAAGAAATGAGCGAACTTAGTAAGTCTGTCTACCACCACAAATATGTTATCCTTTCCTTGCACTCTCAACAAACCAGTAATAAAATCCATTGAAATACCCTCCCACATATGGGCTGGAATGGGAAGGGGCTGCAATAAACCGATCGAATGCTCGTGCTCAGACTTGTTATGCTGACAAGTCTGGCACTCTCTGATATGTTGAAGGATATCATCCTTGAGGGCCTTCCATGAGAACCTCTCTCTAACCTGCCTGTAAGTTTTAAAAAATCCTGGATGTCTTGCTGTGGGGGCATCATGAACATCCCTCATTATCCTAGCCTTAAGCTTAGAACCTAGCACTAGGTAGATCCTATCCTTATAGAAAATAATGTCATCGATTACCTTGTACCTATTATTTGGAAGCTTACCATCCAAAATATGACAAGCTTGAGTATTCTTAGAATACTCAACTAGAAAATGATATTTCCAATTAGCGGAGATCTCTAATGTAACACAACAAACTGCTACTGGGGGCCTCCTGGAAAGTGCATCAGCCACAATGTTATTTTTCCCTTTGACATACTCAATGTCAAAATCTTACGCCTGAATTTTACTGACCCAATTTTGTTGTCTTTCGTTTAACTCTTTATGTTCCAAGAAGTAGCGTAGGCTGTTGTGATCTGTTTTAACTGTAAACTTGCCACCCACTAGATACTATTTGAATTTAGCCAAAGCATGCATAATGGAAAGCATCTCCTTGTCATAAGTAGAATACAATCTCTCACTGTCCTTAAGCTTTCTGCTCTCGAATGCTGTGGGATGTTTGTCCTGCATCAAAATTACGCCAATCCCATTCCCTGAAGCATCATACTCTAGAACAAAAGAATGAGAGAAGTCCGAAAGTGCTAGAACCGAACAAGTACTCATGACCGTCTTAAGTCTATCAAAGACTACCTTTGCCTCATTTGTCCACCTGAAAGCCCCCTTCCGAGTAAGATCGATGAGGGGAGTTGTTGTCTGAGAGAATCCCTTAATGAACCTCCTCTAATAAGAACACAATCCAAGGAAACCCCTCAAATCTGACACATTCCTCGATGGTGGCCAGTCTCGAATTGGATGTATTTTCTCCTAGTGAACTTTAACTCCATCGGCCCCTATCGCATGCCCTAGGTAGAGAATCTCAGTCAATCCAAACTCGCACTTGGATTCTTTCGCAAACAAAGACTGACTCTCCATGATGCTAAGAATCTCATCCAAGTGTCGTAAGTGTTCTTCCCATGTCTTGCTGAAGACCAATATCTCATCAAAGAATACCAAGACACTCTTGCGCATCTGCTTTTTGAATAGGTGATTCATACAAGATTGAAACGTAGCAGATGCATTAGTGAGCCCAAATGGAATCACTAGAAACTCATAGTTCCCGTAGTGACATTTGAATGTTGTCTTATGAACATCCTCTTCTTGGACATGTATCTGATGGTACCCTGATCGAAGGTCTATCTTTGAAAAATATACTACCCCATGTAGCTCATCTAACAGCTTACCAATCCAAGGAATGGGATACCTGTTCTTGATGGTCCTCTTATTTAGTGCACAATAATCAATACACATGCGAAGAGTACCATCCTTCTTCTTCACCAAAACCATTGAAGAATCAATGGAGCTGGAACTGGGCCTGATGTGCCCCATATCTAGAAGCTCCTTAATCATCTTCTCAATTTCTTCCTTATAGTGCCTAGGATGACGATAAGGGGTAATGATCACAGGCTTGGCACCCTCCTCCAACTCAGTAATGTGCTCAAAGCCCCTGTCTGGAGGTATACCTGGAGGGATGTCCTCAAAAACCCGTTTGTGCTTATCAAGCACATCTTGAATATCATTGTGAACCTGTTGTCCTAAATCTGGTGTGGGTTTAGAGGATATAAAACACTGGGTTGCCCACTCCATATTGTTGTGCCTCATGATGGCCTCCATCTTGTGAGCTAAAACTGACCAAGATCCGCCATCTGTTATGGCCTTAAGAACAATCAGCTGATCACCCTGCATAAACTCCAACTATTTCAGCTTATAATCAATAGTGTATCTCCCTAGGGTCTGTAACCACTGCATGCCCAAAATGGCATCAAGACTATCCAAGTCAATGATGTAGAAAACAACCTCTAGAAGATAATCTCCAAAGTGAATCGGGAGTCTCGAAATCTTCCCTATACACCTCAACAAATCTCCCCTGTCAACCTTTACCTCAAACTCAGAAATAGTGTCTATCTCAAATCGTCTCCTGAAAACCATACATGTGTTGATAAAGTTATGTGTAGCACCTATGTCTAGGAGGAAAATGATTCGTTGTCCTCCAACCACTCCCTTTAGACGGAATGGGTAACATGTGGGAATACCTGAGAGAGATGCTAAAGTAATAGGAGGTTGCTCATGGGGGTCTTCCCTCTTCTTCCCTTCTGTTGATTGCTCTTCCTGAGCCTCCTCATCATTGTCCTCAACATCGTTGCCCTCCTGTTGCTCGCATTCACCATCAGAAACCACCTTAATGTAATGTATCTTGCCTTTTCCAAGGCACTTGTGGTCTGGAGTCCAAGGCTCTCTACATGTGAAGCATAATTTCTTTCTTCTCAATTCATTTCTTGTCCTGAAATCCAATCTAGGGGGGGTACTCTTATTCTGATTTTTATGTTTTTGGAATAAAGAGGATCCCTTAAAAGTTTTCTTAGGTGGCTACAAAATGGAAGAGGGTGAATCCAAATCATGTGCTAACTTAATAGCGTCATCCAAGGTGCTCGGCTTGAGGACTCTAACGAATCCTCTGAATCTATCCTGTAGGTCCTCAATAAACATCACTTTCCGCTAATCAGACATATCAGGAACCACGATGGAAATCCTTTGAAACTCATCAATGTAGTGGTCCAAAGACCCACTCTTTCTCAGTTGGGCTAACTCCTTGTAGTAAACCTCAATGTCTTTCCTGTCAAACTGGGTAATCAATTTCGTGCTGAAGGTCTCATAAGAAATAATCAGCCCATGATCCTGGGTGACAAGGCCATGATACCAGCAATCATATGCTACTCCCTCCAAATGCATGGTTGCCAAACTTAATAGCCTCTGTTTCTGACATGGGTTTGAGGGTCAGGAAGGTATCTATCTTGTGAATCCAAGCTCTCATGGATGTCTTACCACTGCCATCAAATGTGGGAAGGGCTAATTTGTTCATTGCATGCTTTAAGTCCCTGTTCTAACCCCTGAGTCTCCTATCCCGTTGAGCCCTGCCAAATTCTCTCTTCTGAGCCATATACTGAACAAAGGTCAAATCAACTTTGACTCGATCAGGTAGCATATCACATTCATCATGCATGGCCAACACATTATTAGGAAGAATAGTTCCTGCCTCAGGTTGTGCTATCTCTTCCTCTGCATTATTTTCTGTAAAGGTAGGCATAAGGGGCCTATCTCAAGTATGAGTGGGTGCTCCAACTACTCTGGGTGATCCTTCTATACTGCCTCCACCACTGTGATGGCTTGGGGGTCTCCTAGGTGCTACTGTCAATTGTTGAATAACCCTTGTAAGCTGACGTAATACATCACCAATGTGATCTTGTCCATCACGTATGGCCCTTAATGTCTCCCTGGCCTCTCTATCTGTATCCTCAGCCATATCTATACCTCGAGTGCCCTGTTCAAATACAATCTCCTTGTCTGCCTCGATATGACTATCCTCTACATCAACCTATACTGAAGATTTTGGTTGTTCATGTTCAACTCTATTATGTCTGAAATTGTAAGACCTGTGCCTGCTATGCATGCCTACTCAACATTGCTAAAAACTGAAAATCTATCCCACTGGGTTGGCAAGCTCGAAGGCTCTAATACCACTCATTGTAGTATCCTAACCCAGTCTGAGTATGGTATTTTTGTTAGAAAGTTGTTAAGTCTTATATGTTTCCCCTTTTTTGTTTCTATCAACTACTAGAAAGATCTCCGAGACTATTGTCTTAATAAGCATTAAACAGTGGGTGTCTTTTGATAGAACACAATGAAAAACAAACAGATATTCAATTGATATATATAATCTAACCAAAGGATAGCCACTTCAATGAATACATCACAATAATTTCACCCATTTATTGTTTAATATTAAGCAGGGAATAATTGACCGGTAATGATAGTTCGAGATAAATACATACAATTTGCCCAGCTTAATGGAGTTCGGTAGCTAACCAAGTGCGGGTGGTATATCCTGCGAAGTCCACGAGCTTCACCCAATATTCTACCTGCCCGTGGTGCATGAAACCACAACCGACTGCTTGTCATGACATTTTTAGCACCCTTACCATGTATTGAGTGTCTGCAACACCCGACTCACTTCTACTCCAATCTCTAAGTCACGCGACACTAAGGTTCATGTCGCTGTTGCCATACACCTCCCACTGCAACTCACACACTCCTAATGCAATCTATATTATTCCCTTATAATGCATGCCACTTCTTCACCAAACAGAGTATAAGGATCCCGTCCACCATCAACGACTTCCTACACTCCAGTCACTTCCATCCCCACACGCATGGTATCAAGATGTAACCTCCTGTGCCAGCAGTTCAATGGGAAGACGCTCTCGGTCTACCCCAAGCTTCAACAACAGTCAGTCGTGTTTCAGCCGATGATAACTCCACTCGGTGTGTCATATGACAACTGCCTTCCTTCATTGCTGGTTCGATGGTATATAACCCACTAAGTCCCTTATTGCGTGAGTAAGTTGTGTATCTGTCAGCTCTGGGCATATGCAACTCGGAGGTTCCCAATATACAAGCCACGATTTGAGCAGGAAACACAAACTCTAGAATGATGTCTTTCACCTTGCTTGCTAGACTGATTATAAAAAAGAAACACTGATGGAATAACTCTTCTACTTGCACTTATGCATTAAACTCCAATGTGAAATTTGTATGACTCCACCATTATCGAGATGTTGGGGCTACGTCCAACTTCTCATTTTTCCTCAAGGGGTCTCGTCCTCGAGAAAATATCCAGTCACGTGAGAAACCTAATTTTTATCTTTGTTTTATAAATTCCATGGTGTTGATCCCAAGGTGTACTTTACACTTTTACAACCTTAAAGTGAGGGAAAGCACAGAAGACTAAGCAATATGGGATAAAGTACGCTCACTTAAAGTCACTTTAAGTTACTTTTTAATATAAAGCGACTTAAGACATAAAGTGACTTTTATAACATCACTTTATAAAATAAAGTGACTTAACTATAGAAAAGGGATCCCAAATAATTAAATATTCGCCCATTGAAGCTTGTGACTGGCTGGCATGCTCTGAAAGAAGCTGTTAGCTTATCCGGATGCAGAGATAGACTAAATGAGCACCAAAATGGCCTAACGCGGAGAAGGGGACATTACACTCTTCCTCCTACACATGGACTTTCTAGCTTTACAGAATTTGTTAGGATAAACTTGAGCCTAAGATTGTCTTCTTGTTGTGGCATTTACGCTATCAAGGTAGGCTTCTTGGTGAAAACTAGTTAATCTGGGAAACTCTCATCCCAAAAGTATTGTCTATTACAAAATTAATACTTTTAAGCATTCTTTCTAGACTTGTTCATGGACCAGATTACTTGGAAAGGAATTCATCTTCTTTTTTCTCTGATCATCTTGAATTCTTCGTGTAAAGTTCTTATTTTTGGGGATTCAAACCCTCGACTAGCTTACATTGCTAGAATATGAAATTTCTTCATGCCTACTATTCATTTCCAAACCTAGATGTCTAAAAGTAAATTATTCTTTATAATGAAGATATTTGTTGCAAATTTTCACTAAATGGGAAAGAGAACTTAGTTTCTTAGTTCATTTATAGATCCAAGCACAAGCAAAGAACATGGGTCTAGAATTTCAATACGAACAAGATTTGCTCAACCACCGAGGGATTGTCCTATGCACCATGAGCCAAGCTTATCCTAATAGTATTGATTACACCATAAACCCTTTTGTCCCTTACATTTGTAGCCAAAATTGCTCCAACCATGGTCATTTCTTGTCATTGTCCATGGAGCATGGTCTACTTACGCTTGTGGAAAAGCATCCAACTCTACGATTATCACCAACAATGAATCCTCTACCTAGCTAAATTGCCATGATCCCCTTGGCAATGCATGATGTTATGGTTAATCAAGATTGCCAATGCTCAAAATTTATGAAATGAACATTCTTAGAGGGTTGTGCCTAGTAGTGAAAATCCTCTACCTCCCCCTCATGCACTCGCATATGCTCAATCAAGCATTTGGATAAATAGACCTTGTGGATCATGTTTTATGAGTAGTGCATGCTAATCAATCACCCTTTTTATGTAAAGCTTCCATTTACTCTTTAACTTTTAATATGCTTAATATGATTTGGTAGAAATGTGTCCATTAAAGTCGTATAGAAAAATATAGCTTAACTTTTTAATTATACTCACTAGTCCTATTACAACTACAGCTACAACGATGAGTTGAATTCCATAGCTTGGCTCTTAAAAGGGAAACAACTTTTTTGTTCATTGTTAATATGTGTTATATATACTTTCATTGTTTTATCCTCAAGTAGTAGGAACCACTAATGATCAAAATTATATGTTTTCTATGTTTGCCCATGCTTTTAAAGTAGTTTTAAACAATTCATATAAATTATAAAACCACTTTTCATGTGCTTATCAATATCTGTACATAAAAGTTGTATCACTATAGTTTAAACACCTGAGTTTTAGGAAATAGTGAAGAAGGCTATTGTATAGGATTTTTTGCCCTAATGATTTTCCTCCGTGAAAATACCGTATATTGTGTGTTTTTTTTTGTTTGAGATACAGGTTTACTAGGCTTTTTTCCATTCATTATAGAAAGCTCGAACATTTTCTTATCATATAGTGAATTGTTAGCTTGTATTAATCTCCTGCAAAGAAGGCTTTTAATATTATATTTCATTAGAAGTATCCTTCTGAAATGACAATTGCTCAACCCAGCCCAGATATAAGATTTTTCGAAAAAATTAGGAAAAGATCACTTGGAAATTTAATCTGCTTTATTTCTGAGTGATTCGACAATTTCGTGAGATTTTCTAGAATTTTCCAAGTTTTTGCAATGATTTTTTCACGTTTTCTTGTCAATTTTTAGGGATTTTACCATGATTTTAATGCATTCTGAATGCAAAGAAATCATTGAAAATTAGGTCAACAATTGGTCAATGATTTTTTCACTAATCATGATTTTTTCTAGGAAAAATTTGGCTAACTCAAGGAATTTAATGATGCTCATATATATTGGAGTTTTTGATGAAGGACAAACATATAAAAAACATAACATGTGAATGTCTTCTTCATCAATGCTTGAAGGGAATTAATATGCAGATTCAATTAGCATATTATGGAGCGAATTTAGTTCAACAGTATGGAGCGAATCAAACTAGCATTTATGGACCGATCTACACCAGCATTGGTGATGATAATGATCCGCACTAATAGCAAATTAGTTTTGCCCTTATAGTGCGATCTATACATACAAATAAGGCTTGAAATCTAGGCAAATTTGTCTATTGATGAGGTATAGATCTACGACAGATCTAGTGCGATCTAGGGCATATATAGTACGATCTATATATTCAACGAACTAGGGCTAATCTGAAGCAATCCTAAGATTAGATCGGTGGCAAATTTGGAGCAGACCTCGATAGTGAATTAAAGAGCAGATTGGAGGCTCCTAAGAGTAGAACTCGAGGACAAATTAAGTAGCCCTAAAAGGTTGAATTAGGGCAGAATTGGTGTGGCCCTAGAAGAGCGAATTGAAGACCTTCACGAGCTGATTCATAACAGTCATTGAGGGCAACATTGGAGGACTAATTTGAAGAATACAAGTACATATTTGAAGCCAACAAAAGGATATGTGTTGCCCCCTAGACCCCATTGTATTTTTTAGGTACATTACAATTGTGAGTTGGGGCATCGAAATGGCATGAGGGAATTATTGAGTTCAGTTATCAGCCTTTGGGAAGTGTGACCAGTAGATGAGACCCGGAGTTGCTGCAGGCATGGAGTGTCTACATGCTAGAGGTGAAGAGGGCACTAGAGCAAGCCTTTCGAGAGGGGTACTATGCTTTGAGGCACTCATAGTAGGTGTTGGTTGGACGTGAGGCGGTCTTGGTGGATGCATGAAGAGCTTGGGAGAAGCTAACCACCCAGTTGGAGGCAGTAGAGCGACACTTGGCTCAGCGTACCCAAGAGTTGGAAGTGGAGAAGGTGGCACGAGTGGCTATCGAGGTTAGATTGGCTCGAAAGACAGTATTGTTTGAACAAGAGTTAGCGGAGGCTACAACTGAAAAGTATGTTTTGGAGACAAGTTTGGTGCAGGCATGGGAGGAATGTGATGTGATAGAAAAGACTTACTGGAAGCAGCATTGATGGGGAGGACAACACTTTATCTTTTTCAGGGACGCCCCTCCACCCCTTCTTCTCAATGATTTTCTTATTCTATGTAGTGTATTTCATCTCCCTTTTGTTGTGAGTCGTCGGAGACAACTTTGTTTTTTGGGGGGGATGATGTTGTAGGGATAATTGTATGTATAGGTTATTATGTTAATAAAGTATTATGTTAGCCTCGATCGTTAGTGACTGAGAGGTTAGACTGTTGCGTCACGACATTTCGGTCGTGGCCCTTCGGGTAGTTTATATACCCTCTCAGAGGATGGACACAGGAAATATTATTATATTATCCTTATGATGTAAATGTACTTGCCAGTTTGGAATAATTAATGAAAGCATCTATTGTTCTCTCATATATTCTGTATTTATTATATTTCCTGTACTATGTCTATGCAATATTAAGTTTACCCTAATGGGCAAACAGATAGGATAAACCTCTCACCATATTGTTCCAGAGGGAGTAGATCATCTTGAGTGGCAAAGGCTCTGAGATCATAACTTGGTATGACTTTAAAACATTCATGAATAATATGAATCATGGGCATTCTAAATTATCCCTATGTGGTTCTATAAAAAGAAACCCACCTTAGTGCTTGACTTAAGAGGGAGTTTAATCTTGGGCTCACTTAAACCTAGTTTTGCGGTATAAACTTCTTCCTTACTTTTGCATAAATGTGCAAGATCATTCCTATTGACATGGCTATCTAACATAGCTAGTTAATTATTATTAGCTGATTATGAATGTATAGGAAGCACATTTTTCCTTGGTATAGGTTGTGAATGTGTGAGAACATTAATTGTTTGGATACATACATTATGCAACCATGACATATTGGATTTATGCATGTATGAGGAGCATATTTTATGTATGAATGCATACTTTGCTTGGACATATGTATGGGAATATACACAGCTAATTAGCATAGTTGTTTCTTTGCATATCTAGCTGAGTATCTGCCATTGGCATAACTGACACATACTTGTGAGAAGCATACATTATGTTGCAGCAATGACATATTTCTGTTATGTATGTGCATACTTTACATGCATGGTTGATTAACTTGATGTATGGATGGAAACATACATTGTTTTGTTTGTATGCATGGGAAGCATACTTTACATTGGCATATGTTTTACATTACCTTTCTTATGTTATATACATATGAGAACACATTTATTTTATAGTGGGAAACAATATGATATATGCTAGCATTGGCTTATGTTGGCATATGATTACATTTGCATATTTTATGTGCAGGAGCATACTTTCTTTATAGCTGAGTCTATATTCATGATATGATTATATTGCATTTAGTTTGTGCCTGGTTATGTTGGTTATTCTTATGCTTATGTGGATTCATAAGATAAGATTTAGGTTGGTTATTCTTATGCTTATGTGGATTCATGAGATAAGATTTTATGATTCATTCGATTACACTTATGAATTGGAGATTTAGAGAATATCATGGATTTGATATTCTTCCCATGGATCAGGGATCCGTTGCTGAGTAGTTGGTGGACATCATGGACTTGATGTCTGGAGACCATTACTCTGAGCATTTGGTGAATATCATGGACTTGATATTCATTAGACCAATGCTCATGATATCATGGACTTGATATCTCATGGATCAAGGATCCACATCTGAGTAGTTGGTAGACATCATGGACTTGATGTCGATAGACCATTACTCCAAGCACTTGGTGAATATCATGGACTTGATATTCGTTAAACCAATACTCTAAACATCATGGACTTGATGTTACTTTGAATATCATGGACTTGATATTATATCTCGAGTCGTGGAGACTCGTGGATCTAGGGAATCCACATCTAGTTGGTAGACATCATGGACTTGATATTCTATCTCTTGAGTTGTGGAGACTTGTGGATCTAGGAAATCCACTTCCGGTTGGTAAGTATCATATGACTTGATGTTACCTTGGAAAGATGATTCTCATATGGATATGAGATTAATGGTTGGGGAATGATAAAGAACATATGTGTTCTCATCTGGTAAATATAGACCTACCTTCATAGATGTGAGATCTATGATATCATTGGATAAGATATCCAATATGGTTATGTTTTTGTTACCTCTATCAAGGATGATAGACAGGTTCAAAGGTTGAGTCCTATGGGTTGATCTTTTCCTCAAGTCCAAGAGGGAGTGTTAATGTTATGGCCTTTTCGGCTAAATCAATTAGGACAAGTTGATAATAATAAATAATGGAAATATATTTTTTTATTATCACATCTTTGGTTAATTAGTATATATGCGAAACTGTGATTTTATAATAATAAACAATAAGGCATTTATTATTTTTATTATAAATAAAATAAATTACTTGGGAGGGCCCAACTTAGCCACCTTGAGGTGGAAGAGTTTATTTAATGATGCTCATATATATTGGAGTTTTTGATGGACAAACATATCAAAAACATAATATGTGAAAGTACTCTTCATCAATGTTTGGAGCGAATTAATATGCAAATTCAGTTAGCATATTATAGAGCAAATTTAGTTTAGCATTATGGAGCAAATCAAACCAGCATTTATGGACCGATCTACACCAGCATTGGTGATGATAATCATCCGCACTAATAGAAAATTAGTTCTGCCCAGATCGGTTGCAAATTTGGAGCAGACCTTGATAGTGAATTAAAAAGTAGATTGGAGGCTCTTAAGAGCAGAATTCAAGGACAAATTAAGCAGCCCTAAAAAGTTGCATTAGGGCAGAATTGGCGCAGCCCTAGAAGAGTGAACTGAAGACCTTCAAGAGCTGATTCATAACAGTCATTGAGGGCAACATTGGAAGACTAATTTGAAGAATACAAGTACAGATTTGAAGCCAACAAAAGGATAAATTCAGACCTTCAAATCCAGGTATTATCTTTCTTTACTTGAGAATATTTATTATATCCTGTGTCTTAGTATTTGAAAGACCTCTATAGATTGTATATTCCTTGCTATAATCTGAAAATACTAACAGATTATAACCTGATTAATCGCATTTTTTGCAGATTATTGCTTCTTTGGTCCACCCCTTATGATCAGGCCTCTAAATGATAGGTTTGTGTTACATATATATAATTATTTTTTTGTACAATAAATTTAAAAGAGTGAAAAGAACAAATTTCAGAATAACTATAATAGCGAACAAAAAAAATTAGGAATGCTTTCACAACTAAAACTACAAAAGTTTGTGTTACATATATTGATTATTTTTCTGTACAATTAATTTAGAAGGGTGAACAGAACAGATTTCAGAATGACTATAATAGTGAACAAAATAATAAGGAATGTTTTAACTACAAAATGACAGACCCCTTTCATCAAATTCCTATGGCATCTAGAAGCCTCATGTGCTCTCTAACAGAAACCAAAGAATTAGCAACAATGGTACCACTTGCTGCTACTGCAGGAACCCCAATGCCTGGAAATGTTGAATCACCACAACAGTAAAGCTGTGGAATAGGTGTCCCTTGCCCAGGGAATAATTCTTGACCTGCACGAATCGCGGGACCATATGTACCCCTATTCCTACGAAGAAAACGCTGGTGTGTCAATGGTGTGCCAACCAACTTGACCTCACATTTATCTCGAGAAAACCCTGGTCCTAATGCACGTTCAACAGCTTTCCACATCACCTGCATTGCATTTTACAAGAAAATTCACATAAAAGTATACAAACACCTTGAACTTTTCATTGCACTTATAGCATAGTGTGTAATTTGCCACAACACTTGACTTGGATTATTTCAGGATACAAGTCTTAAAAGACAAAAAAATATCACCCCAAATCGTAAGACAGTGTTTAACTGCAACGAAACTAGATTTGAATATTTATAACTATTTTTAAGTGGCACTTGTAATACACAGAATATTAAGCTAGACCATCGTGTAAATCAAGATGTTAGCTGATGTGTTATGTCAAAGACACTTAGTCGATAGCCTTTTGCATGAAAAATGTTTAGGACATAAAATCTGAGACTTCTGTCAATTTGTCAGGCACTACCTGTATTCTGGAAAACACACTCGTGCAGATCCTGATCTCAATCAACACATTTGGTTTCCAACAACATCCAAATAGCTTTCTGCAAGAAGTCCTTTGGAAATACCACAAGCACTTCACTTCTACCAATTCATAAGGCACCAGTTGTAGTGAGGAAAAACCAAAAAAAAGCAGATCATGGTAAGATACAGTTTTGAAACACTGTTAGTCTGTTTCCCTAAAAAGAAGATCCTGATCTAAATCAGTGCATTTGGTCTCCAACATCAACTAGATGGCCACTTCCTTCTACAAGATCATTAGGACATTTCCTAAGCACCTTCACTTTACCAATTCATAAGGCACTACTTATATGTCATGTTTCCATTTCAGAACCAAAAGAATTCATAATATTTTAAGTTGGGCTCAATCAGTTAAAATTTAAAAAAAGGTAACTTGTAATGTTATAGGTCCTATGTAACGTTTAAATAAGTGTTTTTAACACTTGTTTCAGAATGTGCCCAAAGTAGGTGGCTATAAAAGGGAGGTCAAGACTCACATCAAAGTATCTGATTTTATCATTTCATTACTCCTTCCTTTTTGGAGATTGAAGCATTCAAGGATAAAAAGTTAAAAACCCAATGTTTAAGATCTAAAAAAATAAAAACCCTCTTAATTTTCCATAACAAGATATGGGGACAAAAACCCTCATATCCTGTGACGCGGTTCTACTCAAGGATCACATTTCAGTTTATTGATTGTGGTTGTTCAATTCATATTTGCAAGCATATTATACCACATTATCAAATCAACAGTTTTGGCCAAATTTTCAAGTTTACATGTTACCGCTACGTCGCTAGTGTTGAGGAATGAAGGCCAACAGTCATATTGGTTTTCTTATCTATTTTATTATGACTCTTCATTTATGTAATTATTTGGAGCCTTTATATTTGCTGCTCCTGCGCATTTGTAAACAACCTTTTTTTGAGAATTAATACAATACTCTGTAGTCTGGACGTAGCCACAATTTGTGGTGAACCAGGATAAATCTTGCGTTTGTGTTTTGTTAATTAGTTTAATAATCTGCTGTTTGTTTCTCGCATTTTCAATCCCTTTCAATTGGTAACAGAGCACAGGTTGTGTAGATTGGAAATCTGGGTTGAATTTCCAGAGAGATGGAGGATTCGAAAGTGGAGAAATTCATAGGCAAGAACTTCAGCTTGTGGAAAGTGCAGATGCATTCTTTGCTGATCAAGCAAGAACTTGCAATCGCAATCGATGGAAAAACCAAAAAACCCATTGGAATGACAGATGAAGATTGGAATAAGATTGATGAAAAAGCAACGGCATCAATTTTCCTTTCGCTGTCACAAAATGTCTTGTTTAATGTCTTCAACCAAAAGACAACAAAAGGAGTTTGGGATAAACTTCAGAGCATGTACGAGATGGCATCGGCTGCAAATAAAATCTTCATTATGAAGAAACTCTACAAGCTGAAAATGAAGGAAGGGACTGCAATGTCAAATCATATAAATGATTTGAATACTTTATTATGTCAAACAACCTCAGTTGGTATGACTCAAGATGACGAAGCGAAAGCCATCATCTTGTTATGTTCTTTACCCAACAGTTGGGATCCCGTAGTTACAAATGTTAGCACTTCTAATTCTTCAAAGAAGAAGCTGGTCTACGATGAAGTGGTTGCTACTTTACTTAGTGAAGATATGAGAAGAAGTAACAAAGACACCCCATTCGGTGATGCCCTTACCATGGTCAGCACCGAAAGAAGGGGAAGAAGCCAGCATAGAAGCAATAATAATAATCACAATTACAATCAAAGGAAATCAAGATCACCCAATCGATCAAAGTCAAGAGGAAGAAATGGAGAGTGCTGGTTTTGTGGCAAACTAGGGCACTCAAAACGAAATTGCAGATTTTTCAAGAAAGCACAAGAAAAAGTGAGGAATAGTGAAGCCAATACAGCCTATGAAGCAGATGAAGCTGCTCTAGTTCTTTCTACAAGCGACTCAAAATCAGATTCTTGGGTGATAGATTCCGGAGCCTCTTTCCATGCCACTTCATGTACGGATTACTTTCAAAATTATCAAGAAGGCGAATTTGGAGAAGTATTTTTGGATGACAACAAGGCATGTAAAATCATTCGAAAAGGTGATGTTGTCTTGCATCTAGAAGGTGGATCCAAATTGCCACTCAAGGATGTTAGACATGTTCCTCAATTAAAGAGGAATCTAATTTCATTCAGCCAATTGTATATCCAAGGATTTAAAACAGAACTCACCGATACATGAAAAATAGTCAAAGGTTCATTGGCTATTGCAAAAGGAGAAAAGACCGGTAGCCTCTACATTGTGAAACCAATCAATGAGGTGGGAGCTGCTATGACAGTCATAGGCAGCGATGCAGCACTTTGGCATCGAAGATTAGGCCACATGAGCAAGAAAGGCCTAGAGGCACTACTCAAGAAGGATCAACTACTGGGTCTCCAATCAGCAAACTTGGAGTTTTGTGAACATTGTCTCTACGGCAAACAAAAGCGGGTCAGCTTCTTGAAAGATGGGCATGAC
This sequence comes from Chamaecyparis obtusa, assembly GCA_027943335.1. Taxonomy (NCBI): domain Eukaryota; kingdom Viridiplantae; phylum Streptophyta; class Pinopsida; order Cupressales; family Cupressaceae; genus Chamaecyparis; species Chamaecyparis obtusa. The sequence continues at coordinate 338,044 of BSBK01006991.1, read as the reverse complement.
ATGAAAGCAAAATCATTGGAGCTTGTGCACTCGGATGTCTTTGGTCCTACTGAGGTAAGCTCTTTAGGAGGTGCTAAATATTTTGTTACTTTCCTTGATGATTGCACTAGGAAAGTTTGGATATATATGATGGCAAATAAATCAGAAGTCTTTTCTAAATTTAAGGTTTTCAAAGCTCTTGTTGAAAACCAAAGAGGCCACAAGATTAAATGCTTGAAAACGGATAATGGAGGGGAGTTTTGTTCGCTGGAATTTGATAACTATTGTGCAGATAATGGTATTCGTAGGGTGAAAGTTGTCCCCTGCACCCCTCAAGAAAATGGGGCAGCGGAAAGGCTTAATAGAACAATCCTTGAGAAAGCTCGCTGTATGCTTTCCAATGCAAGTTTGGGAAAAGAGTTTTGGGCTGAAGCATGTAATAGAGCGGTTTATTTGATCAATCAAAGTCCGTCATCAAAGTTGAACTTCGAAATTCCGAAAGAGGAATGGAAGGGAAGAAGAGTTTCCTACTCTCATCTTAAAGTCTTTGGTTGCCAGGCTTTTGTACATGTCCCTAAGGAGAAGCGGAGCAAGCTGGATCCTAAATCACAGCCTTGCATATTCATTGGATATGGGGAAGAACAATTTGGCTTCAAACTTTGGAGCTTAACTGATAAGAAAATTATCAGAAGTAGAGATGTAGTCTTTAATGAGAACATATTTCCTCATTCTAAAGATGAAGAAAGTCCTACAAAAGAATACATTCCCCTATTTGACATGATGAATAACGGTAATCAAAATCCTTCCATCTACTCACCTGTTATTCCTACATCAAATTCTCCAATTTCTGTTCTGCCCTCTATGCCTCAGCATTCTCAAAGTTCTTCATCACAAAGCTTGATGAATGAAAATATTTATGATTGGAATTCATACGATGGCTATTCCCTTGCTCACGGTAATGAATACACCACACATGGTAGCTATGAAACTCCTTATGGCATTCACGACAGTCAACAAATTCATGGCAGGGATGATTTACGTCAGGACAGGCATCATAGACCTCATGGCAGAGACGAAATTGGTCACGACAGAGAAGAAACTAGTCTCGGCAGTCATATGACTCCTCACGCAGGACAACATACACAAAACAGAGAGACCACTCACGATAGTTTTAAAGACTTCTTGCCAGCTCACGGCAGGGACGACTCTCTTCAACCATCTCTCGGTAGTCTACTATCTCCACGCGGCAGGGGTGAAAGTTCTTCACCACACGGTGGTCCTCATAACATTCGCAGGAGTCTCCAACTCCCTCATGATGATTCTAATTATGGCACCAACAATCCAAGCCACGGCAGAGAGCAATCTCCCCACACTGCCAACAGGGAGACCACTCTCGGTTATTGGGACAGGCATGTTAATACACCACTCGGCAAGGTTAATGCACAACATGGCAGAGAAGAGCATAGTCATCGAATAGAAGACATTCATGGTAGAGAAGAGCATAGTCACGATAGCAGAGACATTCACGGCAGAAAGTTTGTCAGTGACACCAAGTCTGGAAACTCTGTTCCTTCACTCTCTCACGCACCCGACTCCAGGGAACTCACTTACGGCTCCAAAGAAGACACTCATGGCATAGAACAGTACAATAGCAGAGAACAGAGAACAGAGAAATTTGTAGGACACTCACAGAATTTGGGGACTAATGAGTACATTCAAACAAAGAGGCAAGGAATTAAGCAAGGAATCAAACATCCAAGAGCTACAACTTCTGGCTCTCCATTTGAGCTAGTCCAGGATCAAACAGAAGACATTGAACCTCAATTGAGAAGATCAACCAGACAGAGAAAAATGCCAGCCAAAATACTCGAATTATGAGTTATTGTTCGCTGAAGAAGCAGAACCTTCTATTCTAGTCTCAGAATTTGCAGAACCATCAACATTTAAAGCTGCTCTCAAAGACGTTAACAGTGATAAATGGCAAACAGTGATGCATGAGGAGATGGACTCCTTACTCAAAAATCAAACCTGAGAATTGGTATCTCTTCCACCAGATAGAAGACCACTTAGAAACAAGTGGGTATACTCGATAAAAGAAGAAGATGAAGGCAAAAAACGTTTCAAGGCCATATTGGTGGTAAAGGGGTTTGATCAAAAAAAGGGGATAGACTTTAATGAGATCTTCTCACCGGTTGTCAAAATGACAACTATCCGAACAGTCTTGGGATTAGCAGCAACATGGGATCTTGAGTTGGAACAACTTGATGTGAAGACCGCATTCCTACACGGTGATGTAGAAGAAGAGCTATACATGGAGCAGCCTCAAGGATTTGTCAAGAAGGGACAAGAGCACCTTTATTGCAAGCTAAATCGGAGTTTGTATGGCCTCAAACAAGCTCCAAGACAGTGGTACATAAAATTTGATCGCTTCATGGCTGAAAACAATTTCACAAGATGTGAATCAGACCCATGTGTCTACTTCAAGAGACTCCCTAATGGTGAATTCGTCATTCTCCTTTATGTTGATGATATGTTAGTGGCTAGCACAAACAAAAGAATAGTCAATGAGTTAAAGAAGAAATTGGCACGAAAGTTTGACATGAAGGACTTAGGGGCAGCCAAGAAGATTTTTGGCATGACGATCACAAGAGACAGGAAGAAGAAGGAAATTACATTATCTCAAAAACAATACATTGACAAAGTTGTTGAGAGGTTTGGCATGGCTGATGCTAAAGTTGCTCCTCTTCCTCTTGCTGGTCATTTCCACTTAAGTTCTGAATTGTGTTCTAAAACACAAGAAGAAAAGGACTTCATGGAGAAAATTTCATATAAATCCGCAGTTGGCAGCATCATGTATGCAATGGTTTCTACTCGCCCCGACATTGCTCATGCGGTGGGAGTTGTGAGCAGATTCATGAGCAATCCCGGGAAAGCTCATTGGGAAGCTGTTAAGTGGATACTAAGGTATCTAAAAGGAACTTTAGATTATGCATTGTGCTTTGGAGGAAATCAGGTTCAGCTGCAAGGTTACACCGATTCTGATCATGCCGGAGACTTGGACAAACGAAGGTCTACCACTGGATATACCTTCACGTTTGCTGGAGCTGCCATCAGTTGGGCTTCAAGGTTGCAACATTGCATTGCTCTTTCTTCAGCTAAGGCTGAATACTTAGCTATTTTCGAAGGTACAAGGGAAATGATTTGGCTTTAGCGGTTGTTTGGTGACTTGAAAGTGCATCAAAATGAGTATAAATTGTTTTGTGATAGTCGCAGCGCTATCTTCATGGCTCATAATCACTCTTCACAATGTCGCTCTAAGAACGTTGACGCACATGCTCACTTTGTTCGTCATGCAATTGAAGAAGGAAAGTTGGAAGTTGTTAAGATCGATACTAAGATCAATCCGGCAGATATATTCACCAAGGTTGTCGCCAAAGAGAAGTTTGATTGTGCAAGGACTTCTCTTGGCCTTGTGAAGAAAAGATAAGTCAGCACTTCAGCAGGGTATTGGGTGATCAGTTGCAGCATGGTTGTCCTTCAGGTGGGAGTTTGTTGAGGAATGAAGGCCAACAGTCATATTGGTTTTCTTATCTATTTTATTATGACTCTTCATTTATGTAATTATTTGGAGCCTTTATATTTGCTGCTCCTGCTAATTTGTAAACAACCCTTTATTGAGAATTAATACAATACTCTGCAGTCTGGACGTAGCCACAATTTGTGGTGAACCAGGATAAATCTTGCGTTTGTGTTTTGTTAATTAGTTTAATAATCTGCTATTTGTTTCTCGCATTTTCAATCCCTTTCAGTTAGAGCAATTTATTGATCTTCAGCTTTTCGAGGATTAGAACGATTTATATTTGTTGTTTGTGGATATTTCAGTCCTTGGACAAGTTGTTCTTTGAGGTTTTCAACAATTGTCCACATTATTTTTAGCCCTCTCAATGGCTGCTCCAGCATATTGTGAATGTTTTCAGCCACCCTTGGTGCTACACCTAAGGTTAAGAGTGAATGTTTGTTGTTGTAAATCAAACCAGTCCTATGGTTTGTTGTCAAAATTGTTTCAGTACTTAGAATTTGTAGTTGGTTGTAAACAGCCCTTCCTGCTGTTATCCCTTCTATTTCTATTGTACCTTCTCAATAATTGAAGATTTCTACCGTTGCAATATCATTTATATTAACTGTGATGTTTCATACAATATTTACATATCTGTATCAACTGATAGTAGTTCAGATCTGCAGTGTAATTGTTTAATTTGTGCTTGAGAGTCTCTAAAAACAAAAATCAGCATAGTGAAATGTTTTTTCAGTTTGGAAATTGCACAATTGGTTGGCAAGAGTTCGCAAGGATCATATTTGCTAATTATCATTAATTTCAGTCACATTTTGGCATCTACAATTGGACATTGGTATTGGTTTATCATTTCAACTTGCATATTGTTTGAGATTTAAAATCTTTTTCTTAAGGTTGTCTGATTAGGGACATTTCATCGCATGAGGTACAACTAAAAAATAAAATCATAGTATGATTCAGTGTTTCCTTCAAAAGAGACATCCTATGGTTGATAGGCATTTGGTGAATGTTAAGCAAATTTGTTTTATCGGAGACAAATTACAAGTCATCTTTCTAGTACATAAGAAACTAGTAAAATGGTGTTAGAATGGCTGATAGACATAAGTCATTTTGCTGATCCCCATTATGTACAATTAGATAGTAATGACAACCAAAAATACTAGAGTGATAGCCACCTAGCATATTATTAATCAAAGAATCGGTAACTAAGGGGTGATATTTTAATAAACAAGACGAATATGACTGAATAAGAATAGGTTATTGAGGAGCAACAGAAATTATTTTGCACATAGTGCAAATGGCCACATTTGTGTAGCTGATTCAGAGCCATGTTGGATCGAAGTGTTGGTCTAGGTTTTTTATATTTATTTTTCCTACATATTATTAAGCATACTTGGGATATATGAGACATGGTTAATGCGAGGACACATGGCATAATCCTTCAGTTACATGTGTCATTCACAATTTCACATCCACTTTTGGGTAGTTGAATGTCTCACCCTCTTTTATATTTATTAGCCACCTCTCCATAACCATTTTCTTGTCTTTACCTGAGTTGGCATAACCACATGTTTGGCATTTTCCAAGTAGGTAAAACTCCTACCTAATTTGGTTACTTGGGAGTTATTACTCCTCTTGGAATTATATGCCCATATTCTACTATATAATCAGCACTCGCATCTCCCTTATCAGCTATTCAAAGCAAATTTAGATGAGTTTATATCAGCTCAATCAATACAAGGGAGTGCTGATGTATATTGTATCATTTTGAGTGTGATAATATCATTATTCTATTATTGCACCATATTCCAGCATTTCATTCTCTATGTTGCTCTTGTGCAGAAAGTTGATTTTGGTTTTGCAAGTGATCCTAGGAGATCAAGTCTAGCAGTGACTCCTACATGGTATCAAATCTTCCAGATCTCCAAGCCCCTTTTCAAATTTGGGAGAAATTCAGCATTGAGTTTTTGTTGGGTGCATTTTCAGCCAAAAAGGACATCACCATTGAAAAAACAAAAACAAAAAAATCTGAAGTCAAAGGGGATTTACCCCTGTGCAGTACCCAAGGTGCCTGCGCTGCAAGCCTTGGGCCCAATGCAGCAGGCCTAGAACTGCGCACAAACCCATCAGCGAGGTGGGGAGAGGCCTCAAGCTACCCATACAATTTTTTTTTAATATTTTTTATTATTTGGAAAAATTCAAAAACAAAAAACGTTCATGCAAAAATTGTTGCACTCTCTCTATACTTGCCTTGGTTTTTGGACCAAGCCTTTAGTGCCACCGCTGAGTTTGGCAGCTTTTTAGCAGTTTCTTTGTATTTGGTAGAAGTCTAAATTAGTTGGTGGCTTTTCCTATGTTTGGCAGAGATTTTCCACATTTGGTGATTTGCTAAATTTAGTGGAGGTTGGCTAAATTTGGCGGTGATGGATTTTTTTTAAATTGTGACCCTCACTATTGCAATTTTGTATTTTGCACTTGAACTTCGGAGTGTAATATCTCAGGGATACAAAGTCCGCTTTTAGTACAATATTTTTTGATTTGGGGCAGAAAAATTTGTGCTCTGTATAATGGTGTAATCAGATTTTTCTCAAGTTTCCAGAAATTCAGCCTTTTCATCAGATCTAAAGGACAATCCTCATTTTTGCAGCTTCAAATGGATGTAACTTTTACAAACGACCTCAGATTGAGGTGATTCTATAATGTCCCCTTCTCCGAGAAGAAATTTAATAATAATAATTTTGAAATATAAGATTAAAGAAATAAATAAATATAATTATAATTAAATATATATAATTATAATTATGTTGACAAAATTAAATTAATGGTTGATATATATATAAGAGATCTAGTAAATAATAATATTTAATAATTTATAATAATAAATATAATATTAAATTAAATAATAAATGACAATATTAAAATAATAACAATTCAAATGTAAATAAATGAATCTATTATTAATGATATATATAATCATAATATAATAAATAATTAAACATTATAAAACATAATCAATATAATATAATTACGTCATAAATATAGTTGACTTACAAAGTTGAGCGATGGGAATAATACGCAGCAGCAATAGTATTTGGGATCGAGGAATATAAATGACCGAAAAAGGTAAAAAATCCACGGCATACATCGCTTTAGTGGTCGAACCTTCCATGTCAAACTCGGCAATATATATAAGACGACAGTCATGACTGGGCACTACTGATAATAAGGTATGAAACTTTGCTCCGTATTCGCCAAATGATAACATGCTTCAAACCAAGTAAGTCTTAACTCTATCGGATACAGTCAACGACAATATTATCGACACTCAGCAATCATCAGCATTATGGTTAAGAACAATATGGAAGTATCAATTTGATACTAACCAATCTAATTAACTTAGTCGACCAGCATTAAGGACGGTGATTAAAGTATATTATGAAGGATGTTAATCTAAGGCATGAAGACTGAGGTTAAACTAATCATGGGAGATAACATAAACGGTGTGCTGCGAAGAGAGGTGTCTTATCCCAAAGGACGCTATCCTTTAGTTTCAGTGCTTGCTACTCATTAGATATATATCCGAAATTGGACAAATAGAGGAGGGGAAGAGTAGAGTCCCTGGAGATTTTAACAGCCGATCATCCTGATATATATATATATATATATATTGGGCTTACTATACATTCTTCCTAAGGAAATCAAGGAAGATCAAAGACAACACTATTTATCGGGAGGAAAAAGCATATATATTAGAAACAACATCAGACTTTATGCAAGTATAAATTCTTATCTGAAATGACAACTATATCGCTATAGAGTTATTACCATACCAGCAATTACATGAATTAAAGGACAATATACGAGACCATAATCCTATCACTACAAGCAATATCTTGATACATTTCATTGCATATCTTTAAAGATTAAAACTAGCATAGAAACATAAGTATAATAACAGACTACAAGAGAAGATTTTTCTATATTAATCTTCCATATCTAATATAGCCAGGGTCATAGGGATCATTGAATTAAGTGCAAATTTACCTATAAGATCAACTCATTATTAAGTGCGTTGATATTCTATGGTTTAAATTCATTGAATGAATTTAAAATGAAGGATATTAATTTTGTATACAATTATCATATCCAATACAAATATTTTTTGTATAGGGATGATTTCAATGCAAGCTATCGATAGAGACGAATCTCTTACAATTTGGAATTGTAGAATTAAGGAATAAGTCCAAACTTTAAGTGATCCCCTAATAGGGACATTACAGATTCTTTTCGGAAGTTGATATTTTTCCGAGCACTACACATTTGTGTTGTTTTGAGGTTTTGATTTGAGATTAATTTGTACTTCCAATATTTGGGTCCAATTTTGGACATTGCAAAACTTTGGAAAAACAACTCCAACATTGTAAACACATTGGTTTATGCAAAAACGAAAACCTTATGCAAACTTAAACCTTTAATCTCAGATTTGATAAAGCATGAAAGCACTAATCCACAAAACACATGAACACATAACACCAATATTTTTTGCATGGAAACCCTGTTAAGGGAAAAACCACGGTGGAGATGAAACCCACTAGATGATGTACTCGGTTAAAAGTACTATACCTTGTTAGGAGTATTACAAAGGAGAATGCACATGCATTCAGGTGCACTGCGTAGAGCTCACTTCTCAAATAGAACTAAGGGCAACAACCCTAAATGGACAACAATCCATTGATTTATGAACTGACTAATAGCATCTCCAATAAGCCAATATAGCTTTGATAAAGTACAAAAAATCTCTACCTCAGTTATAAATTCCACTCATACCTCTTCACACAATCATCAACACATTATCCTCGCACACACATACACCTTCGCACTAACAAATGTTACATCTTTTTATACATTTCATCAACCTTGTAAAGATGAACAAGGTCGACTCAACCTAAACACCTAATTACAAAATATTACATCATTACAACTCAAATTACAAAGCGATCCATTGAATGTCGACTAAGACATAGCAATGATCCATAAGAACATCCTTGAACATGCAAAAGCTTCGTAACTCATGCCACAATCCATCGCAACATGTTACACCAACCATGTTGACCAAGAACAATAAGAACACTAACATGCCACAAGAAAATCATCCAAACCAATCACACCAATTAAAGTGATCCAGCAATACGAATGGAACACAATCATAAGACATCAATAAGCAACATTGAATAGCTCAACAACACCTTTGTCTTAGAATTCATAATCATCTCTACATTGTATGCCAAGAAAAATAAACAGTAAACACTGTCACTCCAAAAACATAGCTTGCGATCCTCAAATCGACAAACCAATCATGTCAAGGACACAAATCCAAGTCCTAAACATGCCATATCCTTTGCATCTCAAAATACTATCACACTGATCCACACTAATCCAAATATTGTCACATTGTCTCTTCCTGAACATCCAAAATACTAGTCTCTGATAAATCAGCCATAACTAACTCAAATCTCATTGCGAACCTCTGTGACTTGACATAGATCAAGTACATACACACCTCAACACATATGTAGCTTTGCATCATCAGATCTTCAATACAGTATCCGTACCAATCCAATTATTCCACTGAACATTCCTGCAACATCTCTGTAACACTATCATAACAAAGAAATATGTTGACTTCAATGACAACACATCTCTCAAATATGTGATAGTGATCCCTGAAGCACATATTTGAACAATACCCCAACAATCTCCCCTTTTAGCATTGATGGCAACATGTGATGTGAAAAACCAAATCAATGCACAAAGAAACCATATCAATGATACTACCAACAATATCCACAATATATCAAAGCAATCTCTCCCCCTTAATTTTACACAGTTTTTCACATGGATATCTCTCCCCCTTTGACATCAATGACAAAGGCACATATATGCACTAAGTCAAAGAAGCCAAAAACAACTGAATATATTTCCCAAAATTGAAAAACATACCTCATAAGACTAACTACTCCCCGTGGGTAGTAGCCACCAAAAACATCAATCCAGAGAAAAAAAGTTTTTGTAATAGCACTGGACTGATGCATCTCTACCTTTGATCAAGAGAGGCAACTACCCCAAGCTTACCTCAAAGATACTCAAGTATCCTTTGGCAAGGGCTTCGTGAAGATATCTGCAATCTGCTCTTTAGTAGATACATATTCCATCTTGACTTCCCTTTCACTAACTTTATCCTTCAAGAAATGATACTTAATGGATATATGTTTTGTTTTTCAATGCAACATAGGATTCTTTGAAATATTGAGTGCACTTGTGTTATCACAGTAAATAACAATAGGTTCATTGATACTTTGAGATCTTTCAACATTTGTTTCATTCATACTACTTGTGTGCAATTAATAGCAACATCAACATATTCAGCTTCAGTAGTAGATTAAGAAACACAATTTTGTTTTTTGCTTGCCCATGCAACTAACCTCTTTCCCAAGAAGAATACACCACCACTTGAGCTCTTTCTATCATCCACGTTACCTGCCCAATCAACATCAGTGAAGGCACTCAAAGTGAAATCATCATCTCTAGGATACCATAGACCGTAGTTAACTGTCGCTTTCAAATATTTGAAGATTCTTTTCACTGCAACATCTTAAGATTTAACTGAAATCTAGCAACAATGCAAACTGCATTCATAATATCAGGCCTAGTTTGTGTCAAGTATAACAATTCACCGATCATTGACCTGTATCTGATTTGATTTGCACTAGGTGAATCATCAACCTTAGTCAGCTTGCAACCAGTCACCCATAGGAGTACCAATAGGTTTGGAGTCATCCAGTCCAAACTTCTTCAACAACTCTTTCACATACTTAGATTGAGACATGAAATATTTTTTTTTTGATTAACTTGTAAATTAAGAAGAATTTCCTCCCGCCGATCATAAACATCTCAAGTTCATTCTGCATCTCATTAGCAAATTCCTTGCTCAACTTGTCATTACCGCCAAAAATGATATCATCAACAAAGACTTCAACAATCAAGATATTTTCATGATCAACTTTGAAATACAAATTACTATCAGCAGTACCTTTGTGGAAACCAAGTTTAAGAAGACACTTATCCAATCTTATGTACCATGCTCTAAGGGCTTGTTTTAATCCATACAATGCTTTCTTCAATCGGTAGAGCATGCCTTTCTAATCAGTCAAAGGAAAACCATCAAACTGCTCAACATAAACTTCCTCTTCCAACTCACCATTCAAAAATGTAGACTTGACATCTATTTGATATACTTTGAAATCTTTGTAAGCAGTTTATGCAAGAAATAATCTAAAAGCTTCAATTCTAGCAACAAGAGCAAAAGTCTCTTCAAAAAATATACCTTCCATTTGTGAGTACCCTTTGCAAACAAATCTAGCTTTGTTCCTTACAACTTCATCATCTTCATTCATCTTGTTTCTAAACACCCATTTAGTACCGGTCGCATTCTTGTTCAAAGGTCTTGGAACAAGAATCCATGTCTTATTTTTCTCAATCTGATCCAACTCTTCTTCCATAGCTTTCACCCACGATTCATCATTACATGATTCATCTATATTCTTAGGTTCAATCTTTGAAATCAAACAAATCTTTTCTCTATTCTGTGCTAACCTTCTTCTAGTTTGAACACCTTTGTTTATGTCACCTATTATCTGATTCTCAGAATGATTCAATCTTACATACCTTGTAATCTTAGGATTTGCATGAATAACTGATTCTTGATCTTCTTCATCATTCACCGGTTCATCCTCATCATCATGAATTCTAGGAACAATCTACAATTGGTTCTGTGATGGAGTTTGTATTCCCTGATTTGCACCAATATCCTCATCATCTGAATCATACTCATAAGATTTGGCTTGTCTCTGATTACTTTCATCAACTCTGACATTAGCACTCTCAACAATCTTTCTCAATCTCTTGTTGTAACATTTGTATGTTTTGCTTTTAGTAGAATAACCAATAAAGATACTTTCATCACTCCTAGAGTCAAACTTACCTAGATTTTCATCTCTTGATATAGCATTTGCTTCCAAAAATTCTGAAGTATTTCATAGTAGGAGTGTTACCATACCATAGCTCATAAGGGGTCTTACCAGTTCCATGCATGATTTGTACCCGGTTCACTATGTATACTACAATCCTAACCGCCTCTCTCCAATAGATCTATGAAACATTCCTTTCAATCGTCATAGTTCTAGCAGTGTCTAGGAAAGTTCAGTTTCTTCTCTTTGCAATACCATTCTGTTGTGGAGTCCTCGGAGCAGATGTTTGTCTTCTTATCCCATGCTCATCACAAAAAGCATTAAATTAAGCAAATGTGAATTCACCACCATGATCAAATATCAGACATTTCAACTTCAGACCTATTTGTGTATCAACCATAGCCTTAAATATTTTGAATTTGTCAAATGCTTCAGATTTTTCCTTTAACAAAAGTAACCCACATCATCCTTGAGTAGTCATCAACAAATAGTATGAAATACCTTTCACCATAGAAACTCTTAGTTCTAGATGGACCACATAAATTTGTATGCACAAGATCTAAAAACCATTTGAAGAATATGTTTTTCTCTTGAATGTAGATATAGTTTGCTTACCCATCTAACATTCCTTGCCCATAGCATTAGTAGGCTTCATCAATTTAGGTGGATCTCTAACTGCTCTACTAGAATTAATCTTTACAATGTTATCAAAATTTACATGACACAACTGTTAACAATTTAAGTTGTCATTAGTGTATTTCATCAAACCCATTCACACTGGTCGAAGATCACCGGTCGCTCGCATTTCTTAGATGACACCGGTAGATAAAGCACATAGTGTATGCACCGGTCAACTAAATAGTTAGATAAACCGGTAGACTGAACCAAGTACTCAGTATCGGTCCAGTACTGATCTAACTGATAGAAAAATCCGGTCCAGTTTTTGTGGAACAGTTTGAGTTAAGAGCCTGATTATGCGAGACATCCATTACTCTAATGCGAAGTTAACCTTTCAACAGGAATTAGCTTTAAGTTCTACGGATGATCTCAAGATAAACTCTAGATCACAACGGATAGCCTTCTTGCGTTGCATATTTTATGGTCAAATTTACTCCCTGGCGGTTTTGTGAGTCAAGAGGATCACTCTTGTATAAATATTAGTCATAGGACGCAAAATATGTTGCTGTTGTTGAGAAGTAGAGATCGCAGAGAGCAGAGGAAAGATATCTTCTGAGGAGTGCTACAGACACAAAGGTGAAGGAAGAATAGAAGATCAACAGCCAGGCAAACAGGGGAAGAGATCTACAGGTATGATCTAATCGGACAATTAGTGTCATTATAGATCACTATTTTTAAAAGGTATTACATCATATACAAATCCCTCTAATAGGGTGAACCTAATCGGTTCGTTGTAAAAATCCCTTAACAAGGTAACATCTTTGTTGATGTTCAAAGTCCTATAACCAGGCAGCTCTTAATAGGGCTTAGATCCTAAACGATCTTTTGTAAAAATCTCTTAACCGGGTAGCACCTTAACCAGTGCTTTGTATGCTCCTAACAGGGCACCTTCATTTAGACCTAGTGAGGTTGTGAGCTCTGTCTCACCGTGGTTTTTGCTCTCTAACCGAGGGTTTCCACGTACAAATACTTGAGTAGATCTGTGTGGTATTAGTTTATGCTTGTGAATGACTGTTGACTTTCTACTTTACATTCAAGAATCTGTTTACAAGTTTTAAACAATGAGATTTAGTATTTTCTAATTCACCCCCCCCTCAGTAATCGGTAAGGTAACATCAATTGGTATCAGAGCCTTGTTCTTTATACAATAAAAGTTTAACAACTTGAGAAAAAGATCATGGAGGGTTACCGGTACCAAAAACAGCTAGAGGAAGCCAATGACATTATTGCCTTGTTGGAGAATAGACTGAGAAAGTCACTTGCAAAGAGAAAGGAGCTGGCTCTGCAATTAAATGAGAGAAATGAAACCATCGACAAACTCTCTGGGCAAAGTGGGTCTGATGAGGCCGAGGAAGTGGTCTTCAAGCTTACGGAAAAGAATCAGATCCTAACCGGTCAGATTGCTGATCTCAAAAAGGAGCAAAAGGTGAATGCTCTAAGAATGACTGAACTGATTGAGCAGAAACAAAAAATTGAAAGCGAAAGGAACACAGCAGTCAAGACATCAATAGTCTCTGAAAAAGCAATGAACTGGGTATAGGAAGCTGCAAGAGCCAACGAACTCTTCATTATGCAACTCCAAGAGGACTTGTTGATTGCCACCCAGGAAAATGCCAATATGCATAAAGCATGGCAGGTTAGAGATGAAGCATGCAAGAAGCTGGCGATCAAGATATATCAACTCAAGGAACAAATGAAAGTCCTTGAAAGAAGGAATGAAATGTTGAGAAGATACAATGAAAGCTCGGTCAAGCTCGATGAGCAACTCAATGCTCAACAAAGGCACAATGATCACACCGGTCTCGGATTTACCGGTGGAGCCAACAAAAGGAAGATGCTAGCACAAAGAGGTAGGAAAAACTTTTACACCTCTTGTAAGCTTAGTGGAAAACTAGGTCATGACACTAATGACTGCAGAAATGCACCGGTAAGAACCAACAACAGTTACTGTAAAAACTGTTGCAAAAAGGGCCACAAGACCAATGAGTGTTGGTCTAGTCCCATATCCGTGTCTAGCGCAAGTAGGGGAAGCTTCAAAGGATACTGTTATGCCTGCAACAAATTTGGACACAAGGCTAAATAATGCAAATCAAAGACTATGGCATTCAGATCACCGACAGGTATTCTCGAAAAAAGGTAGAAACCGGAATGCAACTACTCATCCAAACAAAGAGATGCATTGCAATAGAGAATCATGGAGTGAACCACCTAATCCAAGAGGGATGAATCCATGGAAAGCAACCAGTATAGTCTGCCACTACTGCAGCAAAGTCGGTCACCTAGCTAAAGACTGTTGGAATCAGATCAGGAACAGAAACAAAGGATCGGACGGACCGGTGGTGAAGATCTTGAGTTCTGATAAAAGGAAAAACAAAGACAAAGAAACCAAGAAAGTAGTGAAGAAAATAAGGTTTGTCAAGGAATCAAAGAACTCTGCCGAGGAGGCAACGGAGGCAAAATCATCATCACAAGATGGTGATATTTCTTCTGCTAATTAAGTCTTCAAGGCCTAGAGGGAACCAATAGTACAACTATCATTCCCGCTAGAACTGGTGAGTCCTATCTCACTCAGGCTATAGAACAAACCGGAAGGACATGAGGTGATCAACTGGGACATGCCTAATTGAAAAAGTCCGACTACCGGTTAGAAAAGGTGTCAAGAAAGGTTAGGTAAGGCATTTATTACTATAGCCGTTTAACAAATAGTTACTGTTTGGTAATTACCGTTATGCCCTAATCCTATAAAGGAAAAGAAGAATAACTCTTTTCTTTACCTTGCGATTTTATGTTATCTAATCTCTGCTTGAGCAATATTCTTGCAACTCGATCATTGAGTAAGATTATCTGTCAAACCGATCTAATTATCTCTAGCAACCAAGTGAGAGCAATGGCATCCTCATCGTGCGAGGCAAAGCTTGTTCCTACAAATCAAACGAAGCGTAGTCCTTTTGACATCTCGCCAAATCAAGACAAGGAGATCGACATGGTTGGCGCACTCTCCTCAGTACCCAAAGGAGTGCTCCTGACAGAAGACGTAATTGCATTCATTCATGCTAAGCAAGAAGAGCTAGGAGAAACGTACATACAGAGCGAATATCGCTCGCTGTGCTCTAATGGTAATCATCCCAGTGGCTACGCAAAGCTGGTATCGTTGGGAATCATAAATGGAGTCTCGTATCCAGTTATCTTCAAACCTGAGTGGATTCAAATGGTAGTCAGTCGGGTGCATGATCCAGGATTTTGGCTTATGAGAGGAATCCGCACTTCGATCACGAAAGACGATCTTTATGGGGTAACTGGGCTCTACAATCAGGGAGACGCACTTACTCTAAGAACCACTCTAATGCAGTGGTGGCCAACCTGACAAAATCAAAATCTGACAAGCGATTAATGACCGTAACTGACATTGAGGATCCAATTGTTCGGTTCGCATCAGCAGTAATCGGTTACAAAGTATATCAATCAAGTAACCTCAACAACATACCGGGTGGAGGCATACATGTAGCCTACAGAATTGTTCATGACAATGCACAATATGATATATGTGAAATGCTAAGAGGACAAATCTTTGAAAACATGAAGAAGCTGGGTATCGCCAAGAAGAAATCACTGAAATTTGGAACACTCTTGGTTTGTCTTTACTTCTACTATTCTAATTTCTTTCCCGAGAAAGGAAAAGTAACGTGGGCAACATATCGACCGGTCATGATGCAAATCAGTGATATGGCTTACGAACTAGGAGACCAGTTTGACAAGGAAATGACCAATCACTTCAATGCATTTCAACTAAAAATGCATGCTAGAGAAAGAATCCCATCAACTATTGTTGAAAAATACAAAAAGGAGGTATGTTTTCTGGTGTCTACTGACTTCTGCATCATTCAAGCAGTAGAACCAAGAAACAAGTACGCACCTAATTTGGAAACGAAATCACAACAAAATTTGCAACGGTGTATGTAGAGGCCCTGGAAAAAGCACATCTGGATCTCGGTGCTCAATGGTTTGGAACCTATGAGGAGATAGAGAAGAATTTAAAGCAGGCGCCAATCAAGAATGTCTATGTCAAAAGATCGTCCGCGCCAAAGAAGAAACCAGAAATAGCACAAAAGAGAAAAGCTCAACCAGAGCCAAGCACACAGGAGCAAGAAGCAAAAGAAACCGATTCGGAGGATACGGTTCCGCTCAGCGAGAGAAAGAAGAGGACCGGCAAGCAAGCAAAGGTGGAACCACCAAGAAAAGATAAACCAACAATAGATGAATTTATAACAGGACTGAAAGAAACCGGAGGAATGGGTAATGTCAGTAGAAGATACAATTTGGCAAATGATGAAGACCAAAGGAAAATCGAAGATGCTATCGTTGAATGCCTGCATAAGTTCAATCTAAGCCCTACTGAGCTTCAGAAGGTACTACCTAAGGATCTATTGAATATCCTTCAAGGTAGGTGGAAAGCTTCAATGGAAAAAGAAAAAGAGCTAAGGATTCAAGCTCTGCTAGAAGTGCAAAATCATCTCACTTTAGAAGAAGCGAGTCAACAGGCTGAACTACACCAGCAGAATTTCCTGATAAAGAAAAGAACAAACCTCTTGCTGATTGGAGAAACCGAGAAAGTCCACACTGAAGGAGTAGCCATCTGGAGCAACCTACTTCAGACACAACAAAAAGAGAGGAAGCACGCCAAAAGGCAACAGCTCCACCGATTCGTGACACAAGAAAAGGAAAAGGAGTACTCGAAGTAGACAAACCGGTCATCGTCGACATAATCGATGAATCGACAAATCCTATCCTTCTTGTATCTCCAGAAAAAGGTAAGGCTCGCACCATGACTGTTAATGACATTGTAGATGAAATTACCAATTTTGGAGAAATAGATAATGCAGCCAAATGGTATAGCGTGTTAGCAGAGGATGACAAACAGGCAATAGAAGAAGCTCTTGTTGAAAGTCTTCTAGACTTCATGAAAACACCCAGGGATTATAGAGGCAAGTTTCCTCTCGAATTGAATGGCAAGCTTCAAGAAAAATGGAGAACCGGTTTGGAAAGAAACTCACAAATCAATAAAGAAGCACTAGAGAAAGCTAGACCTGGCTTGAGTGATAAAAGTATCATGCTTCTTTTAGGCAACGCATCTATGAATCTAGACACAAATTACAGAGTCACCAAGATTCTCAATGGCTATGAGAATGACGTCTTTAAAGAGACCTTGGATTTCTGGCAGCAGTATGATTTCAATACTCTTGAAGAAACAGGTCCTCAGGATCACACCACTACAATTGTTGATCCACTTGTTCAGTTTACTGCAACTCAGACTCCGATATCTGATGAGCAGGAAGTCCTCACAGAAAAGTTCACTTCTAGTGAACCGGTTAAATTGGGACAGACTGCTGTCAATCTTCCTACTGGCGGATCAAATCAAAGAGGTGAAGGGATCCCTACAGTTGATCTTCATATAGCTGAAGAACAGCTGCAATCACAAGAGCCCTCACATCAAGTAGAAGATGCTATGCCTGAGATTCACATTCAGCAACCAGAAGCCAGACCAGAAGAGGGAAACAAGACAGACCAAGAGGATGCAAAAGAACATGAGCAAGCTCCAAAGGCACAAGAACAGAGTAGAGAAAAGGATCAAGAAACTCTTGCCAGCTCCTCCAAAAGAAAGATCACATCAAAGCAACCAATACAATAGTTGACATCAGCAAAATGTCAACAAGACAGCTGAAAGAGCTCACTAAAAGAAAACAGGATATTGTTCTGAACAAAGTAAAAGTTATCCTGTACAACTTTGTGCCGGATGCTGATATAGATGAAGATGAACCGGTCATCGACCAGCTGGAAGTGCTGACTGCAACCATCGGTGAGGATCTGACTGATCAAGAAACAGTGGCAATTGACCATTATGCGCAGAAAAGAGTGGAGCTTCTTCACAAGCAAGTTGCCAATATAAAAGCTATTCTGCTAAACAATCTCAAAGTTCTTCAACAGCAGATACAAGTTGCAAAAAATTTGTTAAGCAGAACATCAAATTTTGAGATTTTCTTGACAGACTTAACTGACAAAGCTACAAAGACTTCAGAAGACATAACAGCTTTGTCCAACAAATTTGATATCAAGACCAAAACGGCCACAACTTTCAGCAGAGAAATGGCTAGTCTTGCTCTAGTCCTCAGAAAGACTGCAGAAGAAGAGAACAAAAGAATTCAAGACATTGTTGGATTCCAGATGTTTTTGGCCCTAACACTTGATATCATGCACCAGACAGCTACTTCAACTGATGTTTTGATCAATGAACTGGACTACAAAACTGTAGATGATATGGAAAACATCATTGTCTCTCTCAAGGCTGCCCAACAAAACATTGAATATGTAACCGGTCAATGTGCACCGTTTTTACATTCTGCCAAGAATATCTATAAAGATATCTTCACACAGCTTCAAATGTGAAAGAAAACATAACCTTTGTCTTATGGAGGCAAAAAGGAAAAGTTTGGGTGTATTGTTCGGACTCAGTCAGGGGAAGTTTCGGCCAGAAGCAAAGCATTCAATCAGGCAAGGGCAGAAGGTTGAACAGCTATTGTATGAATGGTTTTGTTTTTGATTGTTTTGCCACCAATGACAAAGGGGAAGATTGTTAGCAATTTAAGTTGTCATTAGTGTATTTCATCAAACCCATTCACACCGATCGAAGATCATCGGTCGCTCGCATTTCTTAGATGACACCGGTAGATAAAGCACATAGTGTATGCACCGGTCAATTAAGTAGTTAGATAAACCGGTAGACTGAAACAAGTACTTAGTATCGGTCTGGTACCGATCTAACTGATAGAAAAATCCGGTTCAGTTTTTGTGGAACAGTTTGAGTTAAGAGCCTGATTATGCGAAACATCCATTACTCTGATGCGAAGTTAACCTTTCAACAGGAGTTAGCTTTAAGTTCTACGAATGATCTCAAGATAAACTCTAGATCACAATGCATAGCCTTCTTGTGTTGCATATTTTATGGTCAAATTTACTCCCTGGCAGTTTTGTGAGTCAAGAGGATCACTCTTGTATAAATATTAGTCATAGGACGCAAAATATGTTGTTGTTGAGAAGTAGAGATCGCAGAGAGCAGAGGAAAGATATCTTCTGAAGAGTGCTACAGGCACAAAGGTGAAGGAAGAAAAGAAGATCAACAGCCAGGCAAACAGGGGAAGAGATCTACAGGTATGATCTAATCGGACAATCAATGTCATTATAGATCACTGTTTTTAAAAGGTATTACATCATATACAAATCCCTCTAATAGGGTGAACCTAATCGGTTCGTTGTCAAAATCCCTTAACAGGGTAACATCTTTGTTGATGTTCAAAGTCCTATAACCAGGCAACTCTTAATAGGGCTTAGATCCTAAACGATCTTTTGTAAAAATCTCTTAACCGGGTAGCACCTTAACCAGTGCTTTGTATGCTCCTAATAGGGCACCTTCATTTAGACCTAGTGAGGTTGTGAGCTCTGTCTCACTGTGGTTTTTTCTCTCTAATCGAGGGTTTCCACGTACAAATACTTGAGTAGATTTGTGTGGTATTAGTTTATGCTTGTGAATGTCTGTTGACTTTCTACTTTGCATTCAAGAATCTGTTTACAAGTTTTAAACAATGAGATTTAGTATTTTCTGATTCACCCCCCCCTCTCATCAACCGGTAAGGTAACATCAACAACCTCTTATGCTAGAACTAACTCTCATCAATTTGAACAATCAAACATCTTTCAGCACTATTCAAATGAAAAAGATTTCCTTTAGTCTTTGTAATTGAAGCAATTTCAGTACCTGAACTTCCAATGATTTTGCACTTTCCATCCTTGAATTGTAGATCATATCCCTTGTCAACTAGTTGTCCAACACTCAAAAGATTATGCTTTAGTCCTTCAACATATAAGACATCATCAATATTATTCTTACCATCAAGAGTAATAGAGCCTCTTTCTTGGATCGGATAAGGAGTGTTATCTCCAAATCTAACAACACCACCATCATACATTTCCAACCTTACAAATTTTCTTTTGTCATCGGTCATATGATGTGAACAACCACTATGAATAACCCATTCAGCTTTCTTATCAACATGTGAAACCAAGGCTTTCTCCTTGTTCAAGACATGTTCTTTGATAGCAATGAATCCTTATTCATTTGTCTTAGGGTCTTTCTCTAATTTCTCATCCGTCAAACCTTCATTAGCAACATAGTAGCACTT
Source organism: Chamaecyparis obtusa (assembly GCA_027943335.1). NCBI lineage: Eukaryota > Viridiplantae > Streptophyta > Pinopsida > Cupressales > Cupressaceae > Chamaecyparis > Chamaecyparis obtusa. Next base: position 317,555 of record BSBK01006991.1, on the reverse strand, counting down.
CTTCGGATATTTAGGAATCAACTTCTCCAGCTTATGCTTAAGAACTCTCTCAGGAGATCTACATGCAAAATGACCAATCTTGTTACAAAAAAAACATTTCAAAGGAAATTTTCCTTCATACTTACCAACTCCCTTAGGAACTCTCCTAGCAATCAGGGCTTCAAGTTCTTCAAGCTTTCTTTCCTCTTCTTTAATCTCTTCCCATTCATTATCTTATCTAGATCCAATCTTAGATGAACTTTCACCAAGGTCATACTTTTGCTTATCCTTAGAAACGCTAGCTTTAAATGCAGACTCACCCTTAGGAAGATTATCACCATATTTACTCATTTCAAAAGAAGACAACTTACCAACCAATGTATCTCTTGTCACAGTAGTCAAGGTCTTGATTTCTTCAATAGCAACAACCTTGTTATCGTAAGCAGGAGGCAAGGATTTGAGCACCTTTGAAACAATCTCATCTTCATCCAATTTTCCACCAGCACATCTAATTCCACAAACAAATTCGTTTTTCTTCTGAATGTAAGAAGCAATGTTCTCATCCTCGCTCATCTTCAAGGCTTTATATTTTCCTTTCAGACTTTGTAGCTTGGCTTACTTCACACAGGCATCTCCTTCATGCAAGGTCTCCAATTTTGTCCATATTTCATGAGCAATCTCCAATTCCATGACATTTGTGTATTCTATATCAGATAAGGCACTTAGCAAAGCTTCCTTAGCTCTGATGTTGTATTCAAATTTCTTCTTCTCATCAGCACTAGCAGTAGAAAGATTTGTAAGAGGATTATAGGAATTCTTAGTGATAGTCTAGTAGTCTTCTCCAATGCATCTCAAATGAGTCTTCATCCGGCCTTTCCATATTGTGTGGTTTGTTCCTTCAAATCTAGGATTGTCCTTCTTGAAAGTTGTCATCCCGAATCTCCTCAAGCGATTAGGTTTCCCAAAGAGGACTTAGCTCTGATACCAATTGTTAGAATCAAAGCAACACACAACTGAGAGGGGGTGAATCAGTTGTGTCCAAAAACCAAAACCTTATGCAAACTTAAACCTTTAATCTCAGATTTGAAAGTAAAGCATAAAAGCACTGATCCACAAAACACATGAACACATAACACCAATATTTTTTGCATGGAAACCCTGTTAGGGTGAAAACCACGGTGGGGATCAAACCCACTAGATGATGTACTCAGTTAAAAGCACTATACCCTGTTAGGAGTACTACAAAGGGGAATGCACATGCATTCAAGCACACTGTCTAGAGCTCACTTCCCAAATACATCTGAGAGCAACAACCCCGAGAATTATAACACGGGCTACAACCCTGAATGGACAACAATCCATGGTGGACAACAATCCACTAATTTATGAACTGACTAAAAGCATCTCCACTATGCCAATACAACTCTGATGAAGTACAAAAAATCTTTGCCTCGATTACAAATTCCACTCATACCTCTTCACACAGTCATCAACACATTATCCTCGCACGCACACACCTTCGCACTTACAAATGATTACATCTTTTTATACATTTCATCAACCTTGTAAAGATGAACAAGGTCGGCTCAACCTAAACACCTTGGTGGAGCCTTATTTTTTGGCAAAAATCTGGGCATCCATTTATGATGTTGGAAACTTGAAAAGGGATAACCATCAATGTCAGAGATCAATAGAAAATTAGTAAAAATATATAGGACAATGTGAATTGGTAGTTGCAGCTCTTTGTCATGCAGTGCAGATCGACTTCTTCCAAAGAATTTGGCTCAGGAATCCATTGTCATGAAGGATTCAAGTTTGACTTTATTATTAGTGGATGAACCATCACAAGCTTCTTAGTGTACAAACATAGTATTGCTCAATACTCATCAGTGCTACAAGTGGTTACAAATTTGGAGTCTGTCATGAAATCAGAGACAGTTGAGAAATAGCATCATTATGTGAACACATTGACACAACACTTATGACAAAATACTGGATCAGAGACAAAAACCTTTCATGATGCCTATGAAGGACGTATAATGGAGATAGAAAAACTAATCAAATGTGTTGAGGCACTTCATAGTAAACATGACTATTCTAATGAATTGAAGATGACTACCACACAATTCTATTTACCGAATGAGTGTTGGAGGTGGTCATTTTCTTCCTTTGCTGAAGCGGCTTGATAAATGTATTTCATCTGTTGCAAACAACACACAATATACAGAGTTTGGAATCTACCTTGTAAAGCCCCGACAACTTCAATCTGGAGCATTAGGAATGGTGGCACTCATTACCTTTTCCTCAAACGTTTGTCAGACTGCGTTGCTAGTGACCAAGATAACACTGAAATAATGAATTTCTGGAGTTACGCTGAGAAAGTTTCATCACCATAATTGAAGACCCGGTCCAGTCATTCATCCCGTGAATTCATGGCGCAAAGAGGTTCGCATACTGGTTTGCTTACGATGATGAAACAAATAATAAGGAATCATAAGAATTATCATCGAAGGTAGGAGCCGACCCCGAATTGACAGGAAAATAGACGAGCGAACAAGGGGAGCTTCACAAATGAATTTTCTCCATTCCGTTGATGGGAGGATAATTCGAAAAGGAAAGCCTGTCCGGGAATTGATAATATCTCATGTAATATTTGGTGATAAACCAGCGATAGAGGAATTAACGGCATCAATGATGCTTTACTTAAAACAAACTTTGAACATTAGATAAATTGGTCGATTAATTAAGAAGTGACATATTGTAAGATAATGTCTTTTCATTTTTAAAAGACACGATGCCTTATAATGAAAGATATATGTATTTGAATTTTATGAAAAGGGGAGCGGAGAAAAGGAAGAAGCAATAAAAAAAACATATATATTTATTTGTAAGGAGGGATAAGGAGTAAAATATGACTTTGTAATATAAATTCATTTATTTTATTTTAATAATAAAATAAAATGTCCTTTGTTTATTATTAAAGGTGTGGAGAATTAAACTGCAAATGAACCGTCCTTTATAATTATTTTTTTTGAATATTGTATACAATTTAAATATCAAATAAGTGGACGCGGTCAAATAGCATCTTAAATTCGATCATCACAGATGTCATGAAATATTTAATTGTTTCTAATTTGTGTCCAGTTTGTCTTTGAGGAGTTAAAGTTCAATCTGGACTAATTTAAGATTGCATAAATATTTGATCTGTCGCGTCTGGATTATTTAATTGATTGGCAGTATAAGTGCATAGAACGTTATAAAGTTGTACGTAATCTTCATTGAAGTTGACTCTATTGCCCAAATGAGCAGAGGCACTGGTCTTTTTATTTCTGAAGTATTGCGTTTATATGTGAAGTCAGAAAATCTATCAATTCCTTCCTACAAACCTCAAATCCATTATTAATCATTATACAAAACATTTAATTCAAGCATTCAACATTCAATTTCATATTGATCGAGTTCAAGGAATTTGCCAGCTGGAAAAACTCACAAGCTTAAATTCGCTATAGAAAACCTTGAAAAAAGTGATCAGGTTCGAGGTGAAGGTTTACCTGCCTAGGTGTAGCGAAGCCTAAAGTGCAGGGGAATTTGGATTATTCCCGTTTGTTGGCCAAAATTGATTTGGAATCCTATTGGAGAATTGGCAGGCTCTTGGATTTCCAATCTGTGGTTTTGGGAACCAACACACCTAATTACAAAATATTACATCATTACAACTCAAATTACAAATCGATCCATTGAATGTTGGCTAAGACATAGCAATAATCCATAAGAATATCCTCAAACATGCAACAGCTTCATAAATCACGCCACAATCCATCGCAACACATTATACCAACCATGTCGGCCAAGAACAATAATAACATCAGCATGCCACAAGAAAATCATCCAAACCAATCACACCAGTGAATGTGATCCAGCAACACGAATGGAACACAATAATAAGACATCAACAAGCAACATTGAATAGCTCAACAACACCAACAATGCCCCTGTCTCAGAATTCATAATCATCTCTGCATTGTATACCAAGAACAATAAACGGTAAACACTATCACTCCAAAAACATAGCTTGCGATCCTCAAAAAGGGAATCATCTAAAAAAGAAAAGCCCACACATGCATATTGCAAGAATTGTGGGCATGATGAACATCAATGTTATTTGAAACAAATTGATGAGTTGAAGCATCTTTTAACAATGAATAAAATCAATTTACCTTCAACTATGTCAAAGGACTCACCATCTTCATCTGATTCAAAGTCAAAGAAACAAAAAGGGAAAGCACTTGTTGCAATTGCAAATTCTAAGTCAAGGAGATGGATCCTTGATTCTGGAGCTTCACATCATGTCTTCATCACAGACTATGTTCTCTTCATTTTGAAACATGTCACCAAACATCCTGATGGCTAACAACACATATATACATGTTTGTGGGAAAGGGTCTATTGACATAGACAAAGGAGCATTCAATAATGTCCTTTGTGTACCTTCATTGTCAACATCCATCTATCAGATTATACATAGTGGGGAAGGAAAGAGTGTTAAGTTCACACCAAACTGTGATTATTCGGGATTTGCATAGCAAAGATATTGTTGCAATTAGGGAGGTAGATCATGAACCTCGATTATACACCTTCTCACACTTTTCTTCTATTGTTCCTTCGGTTGATGTGCACACTTAGGCATCTAGTGTGGACACTTTTGAGGAGATTCAATAAGGTCCAGTGAATCTTGGTATTCTTTCAACTAAGGTTCAAGAGACGTGTTGGTATTTCATCTCCTACATCGAATGTTGTTTCCAATGATTTTGGTAGTACTATGGCTCCTATTGATTCAGTACAACAAAATATTCATTATCTTCCAGACACAACTACTTGCAATGAGTACTTGACAGACATTGCATGTTTTTTTTGTGAGTCCTATCTTGCAAACTTGGAGGACACTATTGAGTGTATACATCTTCTCTTTGATAAACTTGTTGTGGCTTCTTCAGATGATGAGGGGGGAACTTTTGACCCTCTTGTTATTTACCCACATGATCATTTCTCGCAGTTTGACATGACTATGGCCACTATTGAGTAGCATTTGGAGGCACTTTTTGCTTCAGAGAAGATATTTTTGTCTTTGGATTTTGGTCTACATCTGTCTCCTCTAGGATTTGGATTATCATCTTATACAGCATAGCATGGAACACTTGATTTGATGGTGACAACTTTCAGCATTGACATGGGGGCACCTAAGCAGAGTTCAAAGGCATCATATATCATTCTTGCTACATATTCCTTTCAGGAATGGGAGGATACCCTGCATACATCCTTGATTTTATTTCTTCCTACGGGAAGGAATATTGTTCGGCAATCTTGGACCATTTTCAGCTTCCTATGTCGAGCATTCACCAGCAATGCAGCCGATTCTACATTGAGGGACTGCATGGTCTCTCTTCTTCTCTCTTAGGAGAAAGTTTTGTCCTACAGGTTTTCTCTTTCTTATCTTTTGAAAGATTTTATCATTGGAAACAGGTACTTAACATGGCCTTGTAGCCGAGACCCATCTTTGCATCCTTGTACCCACCTAAGCTATGTGTAAGGGAGGGTGTTGGTGTAGGTTTTTTATATTTATTTTTCTTACACATTATTAAGCATTCTTAGGTTATATGAGACATGGTTAATGTGAGGACACATGGCATAATTCTTCAGTTACATGTGTCATTTACACCCACTTTTGGGTAGTTGAATGTCTCACCCTCTTTTGAATTTATTAGCCACCTCTCCATAATCATTTTCTTGTCTTTGCTTGAGTTGGCATAACCACATGTTTGGCATTTTCCATTTAGGTTAAACTCCTACCTAATTTGGTTACTTGGGAGTTATTATCCCTTTTGGAATTATATGCCCATATTCTACTATATAATCAGCATTCACCTCTCCCTTATCAGCTATTCAGAGCGAATTCAAATGAGTTCATATCAGCTCAATTAATACAGGGAGTGCAGATGCATATTGTATCAAATTTAGTGTGATAATATCATTATTTTGTTGTTGCACCATATTCCAGCATTTCACCCTATTTGTTGCTCTTGTGCAGAAGGTTGATCTTGGTTTTGCAAGTGATCCTGGGAGATTGAGTCCATCAGTGACTCCTATGCTAAGAAATTCATATTTCATTTCTACAGCCCTTTCTTAAGGTCAAGAACCCAGAAATGGTGTGTGCATCATATTTTAACTTCAAACAGCAATTTATGTAAGTGAAAACATCGGAACTTGTAAGTGCTCAAAAAGCTTCAAGTTTGTTAATTTTGTGGTCACTTACAAAATTTTATAATGATAGCTAAACTTTTCAATGTTTGCATCCATTATTGCTGACTATTTGAATGTACATCTGTGTATCAGTCTACTTGTTAAAACATAAGTCCTAGGTAATCACAATGTTGCATAAAGTCAATTGTCTTTCTTATGAAATCAAGATGCTCTATAGTCTAAGATGATGAGGAGACACTTCAATGTTGATATGCTTAATAACTATCAAAGTTTCCGGTAATGGTGTAGTGTGATGGTTGATTCGTGGCGTTGTGGTTCTTGACACCAAGGTTCAAACCCCTACCGGAGTGTTATTGCTGAGTGTCCATGTTGGGGATACAGTCCCCCTGTTTGTGGCCTCACTGATTTATAGCTCAAGTCAAAAGTATTTACTCTCTACAAAAAAAATTTTAAAAGACTAAGCAAATAATATACACAATGCTAAAGGATGAAGACCTACGGAAAATATGTTGATTCAAGCATAGTCATGTTCCTTAAAAAACTTTCTATTTTTTCAAAAACTATAATAACAAATCCTTAAATCCCAGACAATAGATATTTTAGCTGAAACGAGACATGTGACCGGTGTTATCAGTAAACATACTGCCAGTTCCTGACTTGAAATTAGACTTACCAGTTATTGACCCATTTACACGTGGAAGAGTGAACTGCATTAGAAGATAAGTTCAGCAATTAACGTGGAAAGGTTCGCTGTGTTAGATCTGAAGTATGCAAGCACTTTAACAGAAGCTTGAGAACTTTCAACATGAGTTGACCACAGGTGACGGTCACAGTCCACTTTTTTCCAAATTTCCTTCCACTTAAAGTCATATTTATATGCAATGTATAATTTTGTCAGTTTCATGAACTTCCAGGAATTTTTTAATATGTTCACAAGAAAAACATATCTGTAATCTCTGTAGTGAAGCTACATCACCAATATGAATAAATGTATTTATACATGCATTCGAGATTTTGTATTGATATCTTGTAGACAAGACAAAAGTTTACTCTCCGGTAATAAAAAAATGAAGCCATAACATGCTTAAAGTTGTTACGAAGTAAAATTTACCTCAGAACGCTGAGCCTTGAGCTGCTTGTATTCTGCACTCCTACGATCCAGTCCTGCCCAGAGATCATATGGTTCTGTTCCAGGGGTGTATGCATGTAATAAATGCTTCCCTTTAGGTGCCAAGTTGGGACTTACTACACTTGGTATAGAAATTAGAACAACATTTTGCTCTGCATCCACACCTGCCTTCCAATCATTTACAACAATATGATGTAGGTCTAGATCTTCTGGAACGTCCTGTAACAAAATAGCATGGAAAATTATTAATTAGAATGTTAGTGAATATTTCCTTACCTCTTTCATGTACACACTGTACAAGGCTACTAGTTACAAAGATTGATATTAGAATAAACAAGACATCTAAAAAATCGTTGAGTTTTGATTTTTTTTAAAGAAAAGAGAGACTCCTTAAGAGGACCAAAAGTTTGAAAGTGGGAAAAGCTAGACTTGAACTTCACAGCAATATCTTTACGTACTAGGCCACATACCCTAGCTAATTCCTACAATGTTATCTAGAGATTAAAGATAAAAATAATGATTAAGCATGCCCTTCTGTGCAATGATCTCAGAGCCTGTGAATGATTATACATCATTGTTAAGCTTCTTGTAAGTAGCATACATGTATTCAAACCTTGAACCTGATACAAGACTATCTGGATTCTGTTGGTTGTGTATTGTAAAGTCATCTGCTGGTGTCTTAAATGGTTTTCAATGGACACTTAAAGGGGTACCTAGTGTCACAAAAACATCCCTTCAGTGACCCTTAGCCATTGGACTGTGGAGCCAGACAGTTTGGTTAAAACGTAATTTCATCTGTTGAAACTTAAAGCCTTTGTTGTTCGTGGATGCTGACCTAATCTCTGAACCCATTTCCAAAATATTTAAATGACTAAAGTACTAGAAAACTTGTTCAGGAACTCATAACTTCACCTTTGATTTAAATGACCTAGATGCCATTTATGTTTTATAAATCAGTTTGTTGATAGTCTGTCTAGTGACTAGTCTCTATATACATCCCCTTTTCAATTTCTAGTGATGAATCCATAGTGTTATAAATATATGGAATTCCACAAATATGTACAATATTTAGGTTGATCTAGAACCCATCATATTCTTTGCACTTTAGTTTTGACAATATTCCTCAATGTCCCAACAGGGGATGTTAGTGAAAAAAAAGCATTCGAGATTTTGTATTGATATCTTGTAGACAAGATAAAAGTTTACTCTCCGGTAATAAAAAAATGAAGACATAACATGCTTAAAAGTTGTTACGAAGTAAAGAATTTACCTCAGAACGCTGAGCCTAATGATGAATCCATAGTGTTATAAATATATGGAATTCAACAAATATATACAATATTTAGGTTGATCTAGAACCCATCATATTCTTCGCACTTTAGTTTTGACAATATTCGTCAATGTCCCAACAGGGGATGTTAGCGAAAAAAATGCATCTTCACAATGTCTTTAGTTACAGGAAATGAGAAAGGAACAAAAATGCTACTAAGGAAACTTTTCCAGCCCTGGAATCAAAAATGTATACATAAAAGCCAGGTGAAATCATAGTTGTGTGAGATGAGCAATGTTACTGACCAGTATTACATCTATTAGTCTCTTGGTCTGATTTCTTTTTGAAGATTTCAAAAAGATTATATGTAGTTAGATGTCTGATACAATATTCAGTGAGTATCAAAATATGTAGCAGGTGAAAAGAAGTGGATTACTTTGGCCTGTCTTTCCAATCAATCTGACCTCTTTTGAGCTTTGTGAAGAGGCTAATGCATGGAGTATGTAATCTGTATAGAACAAATGCTCAATAAATTTAAACAAATCAGGATAAACTGTTCATAAGTTCATACCTTTGCATCAAAACCAAGGTGGAGATGCATAAAGGATTCACATTGAGATGTTTTCTGTACTTTTTCCTTATATGATTTTGGAAGTTCTGCTGTGGGTAGCAACTTCAAAGTATCCCACATTGATGCGTTACTGACTACAGCCTTCTTTGCACGTATAAACTGCAAGGTGAGCATACAACAAATATTTATATATGGTTGGAAAATTGTTTGCAGGCCTTCAGAAAGAACAGAAATCCTTTTTCAAAAATTTCACCAGCTTACAAGTCCACTTGTCAGCTTGACACCAACTGCCTGACCACCTTCAACAACTATTTCTTCAACATGAGACCCCAGGGAAAGCCTTCCTCCAAACTTTTTCATTCCTCGGACAAGAGCATCAACTATTGCTCCAGAACCGTGAAGAGGATATTCAAGAACACAACCTGGCTTATACCATTCTGCAAACATATACACCTGGAAAAGATAACTTCAGATAACCGATTAGAAGAAAAAAACAGAGTAACTGCAATGGAAAATAACAAGAATCTAGAAATTTTTTGAAAGAAATGAACACTTGATAAGCTATATGTAAATGAAAGTGAATATATGATGAAAGGATAAGGATGGGACAAATAATTGCCATTCATAGTAAACTCATTTTTTGAGATGATGCTTTTTTTTCACAAATGAAGAGTTAAAATGCATAGCATATGAAATAGAAGGGGCATGAGGAGTTGAAGGAGAACAAGTGACACTGTAGAGAAGTAAAGAGAAACAGCTTAGGGACTTACAATTTCTGCAGCAAGTGTGCCGTCAGCTTTCAATCCTGAAAGCAAAAAACAAAGGAGATCCAGCCAGTTACGTATAAATGGATCCTTCAAGTTCAAAGAGTCAATGATCTCTGAGAAAGGCCGAAGAAGTTTGGTAGCACCAAGTGCTCCTTGAGGCCCCATCTTTATAAAAGAATCCATGAGGGAAGGTGCATATCGTGCCACTGCAGTCAGGAGAACACCCAAATCTCCTCGAATGGCTGCAGGTGGAAGGGCCATTGCTGCAGTAGACAGGGGAAGCACTGCATCCTGCAGCATAATTTTATCTCCCTTAATCTAAGACTAAAAAAAACATAACCTTAATTAAGTTTCAAGTTAAGATAAAACAATCATAACATTCATAGTGAAAGTAATCTTTTTTAAAGTGCAAATGAAGAGATTAAATTGCAAATATATAATAATAATGATATTAGACATTATTGCACTGAAGGAAAAAATAGTAGCACATCACTAACAAAAGCATTTTACTACCAAAACGTAATCTGGAGACCACCAGAGACCTTTCAACACAACGCACAAATATTCACAAGAATCGAACATTTAAAAAGGAAATCAATATAGATGACACTATCAATATCTGTGTAACAACAATATTACAAGGGTGGACTGGATATTATGTTCACAAGAATGCCTCATATGGGGCATAAAGAGTGCAATGCTAAATTCTGCCAAGTTTGAGGATATTGAAACCAGCCCTTGCACATTGACTACATGAAGATATGTGCGACTGGTACTTGCTACAATTATAGTTGATTCATCTTCTCTTATGGATTCTCACTTGTGTCTTCTTTCTTGGCACACAATAGTAAATGGGTATTGTGGAAGGTTGCTGTTGGCCTGTGAACCCAACAAGCCTTGCTCTGCTCTCCTTTATCAGATTCAGATCTGCTTCATTTATGTGTATTCTGGTTGTATATTGTCAAAATTAGTCGAGCTTCTCTCTACTTAAGTTCCAATGCAGCACACCATTCCATTTTCATTGATGCTTGTTGGGATGAAATTTCTGATACCATTTTACCACAACTTTTCATCATTTATTGAAGTGAATCTGACATAACAGGTATTGACAATAACACAATGTATGATAATTATTGTACTCCACAGTCTGCAAGGCTCCTTATTTTAACTGCTTGTCAATTTTCAAAATGATTGAGCATAGCTTTTTTTATTATTGCTATTTAGGTCAAGAGGTTTGATAAAAAGACACTCATTAAAGTACAGATTGTTGAACAGGCCGAATAACTGAGAGGGGGGTGTGTTAATTTTAGTGATCAGATCTAACTAATAATTAAATCAGAATATCTAAATAAACAAATCAGATACAAAGAACACAAGAACACAAAGACATTACCCTGGGAAACCTCCCTCTTGGAGGAAAAACCCAACATTCAAATCCAGATTCTTTTTTATTGCTTTACAAGGTTTCAATTACAGACCTCTGAATGAAATCACTATTCCAGATTTGCTAAAGATCGAAGATCAATGAAGCAAATCACTAAGTACAGTCAGCTAACCCTAACCAATGCAATATCACTGATGGTAATCAATATCTCCAATGTAAAACCACCACAGATAATCAGATTTCTACAATCAGATTAGATCTTCGAAGCCATGGATGTAAGTCGCTGTCCAGTAAATCAGATCTCAGATCTGATTTGAATCCAAGGTCTTCTACATTGTCTGATTGTCCTTGGAGTTCACTGATTTCCAGAACAGAATGCAACCATTTACAATATGTAATGTAGATCACAAGTTTTCTGTCCAAGATAGTTTGCTACCAGTAGATAGATTGCAATATTAATATAGTTCAGATCATAATCAGATCTGAACTTGTCTTCACTGCCCTAGATCAGAGTACATAATCGCTGTCTTAGGTCAGGATTTATGCTCGCTGCCTTTTATCAGAATATATGATCGATGTCTTAGATCAGAACTTGAGTTAGCTACCCGGGTATTATCATATATACGCTGCCCAGAAGTTAGGGCATCCGCTAGGAATCCAGATCACCTATATTCTAGATCAGATCATTGAGTATATAAGCATATAAGTTCAGATCATTGTTGTATATAGGTCTAGATTGCAGTGCCAAAGTCTGATTGCTTGTGTATATTTTTGACAAAACAATGCCTCATTCTTATATGGAGGCTTTACAATTTGATTCACATGGGTCGGCCTTCTTGGCGCCAATTTAATTTACCAATGAATTTAAACTTTTGGGCCCAGCCCAATCATAATTAATAATGTACATTGAAACTTTGAAAGCAATAATTTAAACAATTAATTTCGGACCCAGCCCGATGATCTTAATCAATCATTTATTTAATTTAAATTATTATTTTAATTTTCCAAATTAAAATAATAATAAGCTAGAATCCGATCTAGCTACCACTTTCAACAGGGTGAATCAGTTATTCACAAGCAAATTCAAAACTTTTATTGAACCAATAAGCACATAAACCATTCAAATAATTAAGACTGATAAAAACATGAAAGCACAAAACCATCAACACAATGAACACCAAAATTTACGTGGAAACCTAAACAGGGAAAACCACAGAGAAGCTAATTTTCATGAAATGAACACCAGTTAAGGTGATTTTTACAAGGGCTCACTGACGGTTTTGCTAACTGCAGGTTGGATCACTGCCAATTGAGCTAACTACCCTAAAAAAGTGGGAAACTGTCAATACAAATAGGCTCACTGCCAATACAAATATGCTCACTACTTGAGTACAAGAAATGAGTTTGAATCCACCACTGTCAATGACACATTGCAATACAACAATGATATAACAGTCTACTACCAATTACACCTCGCATGAACATCAACACATAGATCTTTCCTTGTCGGATTCGCATTCACTTCACATTTACTCGCTTAGAAGCATCACCCAAACAACTGAGATTATCGCTCTTCTTATACAGCTTGATGCAATCAACCAAGTCGGCCTAAACCAATTTGAAATAGGTCAAGCCGAAGCATTCCCGCAGTGGTTAGGAATGAAACGTGAACCACCTCGCTCAATACAACATGCCTCGTGCAAATCAGCACACTACACCTTCTGGGAAACTTTTGGTACCAACGGATATGATTAATGCATTACATGGTAATTGTTGGGACCGAACCACAACGGACACGCTCCAAATAGGACCAAACCAAAATAAATGTTCCACCATATGTTGCACACTAAAAGGGACCAACACTGACATGGATAAGGATAAACATTTAAAGCACATCCTTCGGTGAACAGTTCTACTAATACACCAATACCAACTACCAATACACCAAAGATACTGGTACACACATCAACTGACACAACAAAACAACCAAATCATAAATGAACCATATCTATGCATCGGATATGTTGACATCAATGACAACAACATGAATAGCATCAACCTCTTATTCTAACAATCTCCCCCTTTGTCATTGATGGCAACATTCATCAATAACAAAGCAAACAACTCACTGTCAAAAGATATTAGAATAAATGTTCTCTGTTCTTCTCAACTATTCTCCACATTTCTCCCCCTTTGACAATAATGATAAACGGTCAAAACTCCCCCTTACTAACTCACTCTGCTCCCCCTTTGACAATAATGATAAACGGTCAAAACTCCCCCTTACTAACTCACTCTGCTCCCCCTAGGAGGAAGCCGCCAAGCATTGATCCAAAAAAGAATAAGCATGCAATTCATTGGACCAATACACACATCGGTGCATTTAGTGAACACTAAGAAGGGCCAGAACACCCAACTTCCCCCTGAGATACTCAAAAGTATCCTTGCACAAAGGTTTTGTAAATATGTATGCTATCTGCTCCTTTGTAGGCACATACTCAGGCTTCACTTCCTTCTCCAACATTTTTTCTCTCAAGAAATGATACTTGATAGATATATGTTTCGTTCTGGACTGTTACACTGGATTCTTTGAAATGTTTATAGCACTAGTATGTAAAGAGCCTGTCTGGCTCTTAATTCATTTACACTTGAAATATCTTTTCAATTCCACAACTCAAAGGAACAGAGGAAAATAACCTTTGTTTTAAAACTTTTCAGCTTTAAAGAAATTAACAATTGCATACAATCAACACTTTCTACATGAATGTTTTTCTTTATAATAATCATCTACCAACATTATCACATCAATTAACTATATGAAATGCTGACTAAAATGTGGGAGATTGCATCTTACTGAATTATGCCACCAGTTGGTATCACAACACAGCCCAAAATAACACTCACGTGCTGCTAAAGATTAATGCCAGCACTCAAAATCCAGTCGGTTCCCTAAGCTGTTTGAAACGCTGCCTCAATGTGATCAAAGGCACCCCTAATTGATGATCAAAACAGCCTCACATAAAGGAGACACCACACCAGCAGTCTAGGCGTCTCTGCAGATCCGTACGGTCTCAGACTAGAACTGTACGACACTCAATATGCACACTTTTTACACAGGAAAACACTAACAGCCATGGCATACTGAATCCCATCCAAGGTAACGCAATCAGCATGAGATTTGGATGTTTTCTCCAGCAATTTGAAGACCAAACATTACCAAACCCTAGCACTCCATGAATTTCGATTTCTTCCTTCACAACACACTTCTCCAACTTTTTGATTTCATAAAATGACATAAGGTAATGAATTCCATTTCTCCAAGGCATATATAAAGGCTTTAATATAAACTTCTTCAAGACACTTTTCATTAAAGAGTCTACACCATCACAACACTAAATTAAAACATTAAAGTCCATAAGTTATTAAATTATCATAACTTAATTTAATAACTTTTCTAATAAATGTGATCCAACTGAGTCTCGCTGACAAAAACCATCAAACTTCCGACAGCAGTACCCGAGCTCATATTGCCCTACCAGAAATAGCCAATTGCCCAAAATAGACTTACTATAAATAGTAATTCTCTAAAACTAGAGATCCTTGATAAACGATCCTGCAACACCTGATGACATTGTGCAGGCGCCCTGCTAAACCAAGCTATGCCCAAAATACCACTTACTATAAATAGTAAGTCATCCAATCTGTCCCAAACGAAGAGCAAACCTGACAACCAGAACCTCTAGAATGGAATCCAACCACTGGCTCTGCTAATTGACCCCCTCTGATCACCTGATTAGCTTGCGAGGGTCGACAAACTAAGCTAATCTCAAGAGACTGAAAACGGGGACATTACAGTCCTCCCTTCCCAAGATTGCTTGTCCTCAAGCAATCAGGAAAAACAAGCAACATCACAGACCACCTGGATCCCAAGGATGGTCATAAGTAATGTCCCGATTCTCACCATGCTCCTGTGAAGAAAATACCGACATCAACAGTACAAACACTAGCATCTGACAAACTGCACTCAACACGCAAATAACTGACATCACTGAAAACATCATCTGAAGACCAACTGTAGATGCCGATGCAGAAAACAACCCAGCGAAACTCAAGCCAATTAAAACATCAATTCTGTTAAAAGTCGAGTCCCTGTCTAACTGACACTCACACCCAACCGCATTGTGGAGATGACAACAACCACAGGTACCTGAGTCACTACCACCAAATCCAACCGCTGATAAACTGTCTTGGGTGTGTCGATATTGCAAGTAGTCTAACTTGCAACTGCTAATTCCATCTGCAAGAGATGGTGCTAATCCATCCCATAATGGACAGTAAGAAACTGAAGCCAGCCTACACCAACGTGAGACCAAATCCTCTACCTGTGGGTCAAAAGAAAAATGACGAGCATACCCCACCATATAATGCCGATAGAAAGCCCCAAACTCTGTCAATAGCTCATCATTACCAAACTGGGAATCATGAGATAGCTCCAATCTCTAACTCCGCATAACCACAGACTAGGTAGGAACCTGAGCAACCCTCTCAGCAAACCCAACCTTGAAATCCCAATGGGGAAGCATAGTAGATAGAGTCTCTATAATCTTTCCTACCAACCTCCGAATAGCACAAGAGCCTTGGATAAGAGTACCCTCAGACACTTTGTATGAATCCTCTCACACATCTGCACTCTCGAGTAAATACTCCATGAATGACTCGGTGTAATAGAGATTATACGTGGAAGCGTCAACTTGCTCCCCCGCAACCCACAGCTGATCCCTCTGAAAATGTGGCACTGCCAACTGTCCCATGCTATCAGCTGTATGAGATGAAGAAATAGATTCACTTCTAGCAAAAGGAAGCAAATCAACATGAGAGCTTGATTCCACTAATACTCTTACATCATCCATGCCTATTGCACCCGTATCCTGAACAGATGTGTCTGCCACATCATCATGTCGCTTATCCCCAAACGTAGAAGCAAACTCACCACCAACCACCTTAATGTGCAACCCGAACTGGATCTGGGGTTGGTGTGGACCGTACATGCTCCAACTCCACGGTCACCTCTTCTAACTGGAACTGCGACTCCTGAAGAATCCACTAAGTGCCCTTTAAAGCCTTAGAAGTCGTTGTGAGCTCGAGTAAGCTCACTCACCTCCTCCTCTATCCATCAGTGCCTCGTATGTTGTACTCCCCCACTCAACTAGGTGATCTCGGTCAGCTACCAACTGTAAATAGTTCTGTCTCAAATTCCTAACAGCCTCCCGCAAGGAATGAATCTCTATCAAGGAAAGGTAACCACCATTGTGCTCATCCGTCATAGGAGCACCCCAAACATTAACAGCCAACAACCGACGAGTGGCATCAAAATGCTCGAGAGTAAAAGTAATATCTCTCTCACCAACTCGCAACTGGCTAGTCACATGATGACTCTGCACAACGGGCCTCGTATGTACAATCTCAACTGCACTGTCCACACTATGGAAGGAAGCTGCATCCAACAAACTCCCCTCAAGATCACCGTATCTCTGTGTACTTTCATCCGAGTACCCATCTACAAACTGAGTACAGACATCGGACTCGTCCTCATCTATCCCTGAGGAAGCTGCTACTGAATCTGACTCAACACAATCTCCAACTACCTCGTCTTTTGCAACCACTTGACAATCCAGATCCTGGGATCCATCCTCACTCACTAACAACTCAGAGTCCTCCCCCAGGGTCTAATAAATCAAACATGACTCGCTGTAGGAAGAATCATCCTCATGAGTCACCGAAGAAGTAACCCCCTCTCTAGAAGTGGAAGCCCTGGCTGTAACAAACTCTTGCCACTCATATGCTTCCCCATCCTCATCCATCAGTCCCTGTAACAAAGAATCCTAGAACCCACCACCACCGTATGACAACGCTTAGTCCACACCCAAAGTCTAATATAAAAAGCCAGAAACACTGCAACACCCGTCATCCTCACTCTCAACATCAGAGATATCTATGATGCTAGTGTCCACATCGTCTATCCGCGACCCCTCAGCTAACTCTGGCTGCATACATGACTCAATGTCATCATGTTAATCATCTACACTGTGGAATGAGTCTATGTCACCCAACTCAACTGCAACACTCCCATCATGAGTGTCATCACTAGATAGCTCCATGCTCACATCCTCAATACAGGAAAAGACTACAGTCTCTTGCACTGATCTCACACTACGACTGCTATCATAAACATCAGAGCTGTCAAAACCCATATACTCCACACAGTCCTCAGCGTCCGCATCAATACTAAGATCCTGTAAACATCGATCCTGGGACTCATCCAAAATCTCACAAGAGATGTCATACCCAATGCAGCTCATAGCATCCTCAAATGTATCATCAGATGTGTCTATACTATCTGCATCCACATCTCCTACTAAAGCCTCAACTGCTGACACCGGACTTTGCACACATGACTCAACGTAAGGCTGTGCACCAATAATGTTGGAGCATGAACCATCATCTACTGACTCCGTTGTAACGCCCAGATCACCAACATCACAACTAGGTGACTCCATACATGCATCGGTCCCATATGAGGAAGCAGTTGCCTCCTGCACTGGAGCAACACTATGATAGCTGACATAAAAATCTCCAATAACTCCCTCCACGGAAGAGTCTGAACACTCGGTGACAACTAAAGCATCAACTGCCTCTAAACTAACTGTAGCGACTACTCTGGGAGCCTCAACTTGCTAAAGCTCAGTGTTGTTGTCCACCGAGGGCACTGATACATCCACATGTCCCTGTGAAATAAATCCATCATCAGCACTACGGATAGGACTAGCAGGTGCCGTACTAAATATAGGTACATCTGCATCATGGACACTTGTCGGGGAAAACTCAAGCTTTCTTCCCTCCAATCTCGATGTCGTCCTTCTAAAAGCAGAGACCATATAGCTCGCTGCCTTGTCTACTATCTCTGGATCCGACAAGCTCTCCGCCAATCTCTGCTGATGAAGCCTAAGTCTTTCCATACTTTGCATCAAGGCATTTATTTCCTCTCTTTTTCACATACTGCTACGCCGACTCCCAGAACTAGGCCTCCTATATTTGTCCATAGCTAGGAAAAGCGGGAGTGTTGATCACTCTTAACATAACATCAGGATAAAAAAGAATTCATACCCCACAGGATGGCAGGAAACATGCTCTGATACCACTGTAAAGAGCTTGCCTGGCTCTTAATTCATTTAAACTTGAAATATCTTTTCAATTCCACAACTCAAAGGAACAAAGGAAAATAACCTTTGTTTCAAAACTTTTCAGATTTAAAGAAATTAACAATTGCATACAATCAACACTTTCTACATGAATGTTTTTCTTTATAATAATCATCTACCAACATTATCACATCAATTAACTATATGAAATGCTGACTAAAATGAGGAAGATTACATCTTACTGAATTACACCACCAGCTGGTATCACAACACAGCCCAAGATAACACTCACGTGTTGCTAAAGATTAATGCCGGCACTCAAAATCCAGCTAGTTCCCTAAGCTGTTTGAAACACTGCCTCAATGTGATCAAAGGCACCCCTAATTGATGATCAAAACAGCCTCACGTTAAGCAGACACCGCACCAACAGTCTGGGTGTCTCTACAGATCCGTACGGTCTCAGACCAGAACTGTACGACACTCAATATGCACACTTTTTACACACAGGAAAACACTAACAGCCATGGCATACTGAATCCGATCCAAGGTAATGCAATCAACATGAGATTTGGACGTTTTCTCTAGCAATTTGAAGACCAAACATTACCAAACCCTAGCACTCCATGAATTTCGATTTCTTCCTTCACAACACACTTCTCCAACTTTTTGATTTCATAAAATGACATAAGGTAATGAATTCCATTTCTCCAAGGCATATATAAAGGCTTTAATGAAAACTTCTTCAAGACACTTTTCATTAAAGAGTCTTCACCATCACAACACTAAATTAAAACATTAAAGTCCATAAGTTATTAAATTATCATAACTTAATTTAATAACTTTTATAATAAATGTGATGCAACTGAGTCTCATTGACAAAAACCATCAAACTTTCGACAATTGTACCCGAGCTCATACTACCCTGCTAGAAATAGCCAATTGCTCAAAATAGACTTGCTATAAATAGTAAGTCTTTCAAACTGGAGATCCCTGATAAACAATCCTGCAACACCTGATGACACTGTGTAGGCACCCTGCTAAACCAAGCTATGCCCAAAATACCACTTACTATAAATAGTAAGTCATCCAATCTGTCTCAAACGAAGAGCAAACCTGACAACCAGAACCTCCAAAATGGAATCTGACCACTGGATCTACTAACTGACCCCCTTTTATCACCTGATTAGCTTGCGAGGGTCACCAAACTAAGCTAATCTCAAGAGACTGAAAACGGGGACATTACATAGTATTATCACACATGATTGAAATCGGCTAATCAAAAGTTATACCTTTATTCTTCAAAGTTTGTTTCATCCATAATACCTTAGTACAACATGAGGTAGTTGCAATGTATTCTAATTCAGTAGTTGATAAAGTTACAAAATCATGCTTCTTGCTTGACCAAGCAACCAATCGGGAGCCAAGAAAGTAAGCTCCACCACTAGTACTTCTCCGGTTATCCAAACAACCGGCCCAATCTGCATCAGTATAAGCAATTACCAAGAAATCTGAACTTTTTGGATATTAGAATCCAAACTCTTCTATTCCCTTTAAATATTTGAAAATCCTCTTTACTGCCATAACATGTGACTCTTGCAGTTCTTGCTGAAATCTACCTGCCAAACATACTGCATACATAACATCTAGTCTAGTAGCAGTTCGATACAATAATCATCCAATCATTGATCTATACTTACATGAATCTGCTTTCAATGAATCATCTTCTTTAGTCAACTTACATCCGATAACAATAGTACATACTGGTTTAGAATTCTCCAAACCAAACTTCTTCAACAATTCCTTGACATACTTGTACTGAGAAATGAAAATCCCTTTACTGATCTCATTTAGTTGCAATCCAAAAAAGAAATTCAACTCACCAATCATGGACATCTCAAATTCCTTTTGCATCTCCTCTGCAAATTTCTCGCACAAATCATCCTTCCCTCCAAAAATTATATCATCAACATAAACAACAACAATCAAAATCTGATTTGAATAAATCTTGTAATACAAATTGTTCTCTGTCGAACCTTTCTGAAATCCTTGTCCAATCAGATATCTATCCAACCTGCCATATCATACTCTCGGTGCCTATTTCAAACCATACAATACCTTCTTTAATCTTGTTGATGTTTTGTAGCTTCAGTCAAATAAAGACTGAGTCAATACTAGTGAAGATATATATATATATATATATATATATATAGTATATGTGAGATGCATATATATACTTAAATATATAAATTTTATTATTATGTAAATGATGTAAGTGCTTCCCGATTTGCTTGCACAATGCTAAGAGACCTTGCTTGTCTCTTTCAAGGATCCTAATCTCCTCTAGGATCTCAAAAGGCTTAGATGATTAACTAAGGCCTTGCCTAAATCTTCCCTAGGAGTCCAACTCCTTGTGCTTAACCTTGAAAAACTAACACCCTTGTTGTTACTCAAATGCTTGCTCCTACACTTAGAAGGCTCTAAGTGCCATCTTTCCACAAATCATGAAATTCATAGCAGGGGTGTCAAAAATGTTATAAACATTCCATATGTTTGCATTTGGATCCATCTTGAAGGATCTTCAAGCCCTTTTCCACCGGGTGCAAGATTTTGTCTTGAGGAGGCCTAATTAGGCCTAATTCCTTGTAGCCCTTGACAAGGTGTTTTCTCACTTTCTACTCAAAACTTGCCAAATGACCTGCAAAACAAATTAGGGATTTGGATACCCTTTTGGATTTTATTAAATATTCTGCAAGTTTTAGAGACTGATGGCCTCCCTACACATGCTTCCTATAATCTAGGCCAAATAGGGCCAAAAGACCTATTTCCTAGGACTAGACTGATTACTTGTTTGAAACTCACTCAAATGGATTGGTATGACCTCAATCCTTACAACATGATTGGAAAAGTTGATATCCCACCTGGAACCACACTTGTTTCGTACAGTACCTCATTCCCCTGCATGCAATCTATAGATTCTTCACTGTCAAGCCTCTAACCGGGCACTCTAAGCTCGCCTAGGGCTTGCCATTAAAAATAGTTGCTCGACTCTTCATGACTCCTAATCCTAAATATGTACAGATCAATGGTTCCCCTAAAACATTCATCTACCCTTAGGAAGATCCCATGGCTAGATTTCATGGGGGAGCCATGACAAGACAAACTGGTCAGGACAGGACCAGGAAACGTACTAAACTTTAAACAATTTATTCAAGACCTTAAACTAACTATAAACTTCCTGTACAAAGGATGAAAAACACTTAAAACTATTCCAACAACACATATCCAACACTAACTCGAAGCTTTCAATCCACCAGATAGCACTATCACACTAAGATGCTCGGTATCCACACAAAACAGATTTGCAGAGCTATCTTTGCTATTCACAAACTTGTTACAATAATCTCTACCTCGAGATTCGAGCCTGAGATGGTCTTAGATGTCATTCTCCATGTTTTTAGGCTATGTTAGTTAATCTCCCACTCCTACCTTTTAGGGGATCCAAGGTTGCCGAGTTGCATGCAACATTTGCCATTATTGCAAATGTTGTCATGACAACTTTTAATACATTTGGCATCTTTGTTTCCATGCCACCATCCTAACTTTTAGGGCCTCTAACCCCTATAACTCGATGAACTAACATCATTTATGGCCTTAAAGCATCTTTTAAACATCTCTCATGTGTTTAGGACACATTGATAACTCAAATCTTAACTATAAGCTCCTAAGGCTAAGCTATTAAAAACAACTAACAAAGACTAATTGGTGACCTTAGCTCTATCACTAACTCACCTAGTCCACATTTGCAATGACCTTCTAAGGTCCAAAACAAACACACAACTCATCTCACCACTCTGACTTGGCTAATGTCAGATACAAGCCAAAATGACAATAAGATTAGGAGGCTAGCCTAAGTGCTTCTGTACCATCCTCCCCTAAACAAAAGAGTTCAATCCACCCTTGGATTGAGTAAGGTAGGATCAACTCCCATCTTCTTAAACTCAGCTTCCTTGATCCATATTGCATCAGCATCAGATTGACCATGCCACTTGATCAAATGTTCTTTGTATTCCTTGGTTCTAGTCTTCTTGTAGACTCTGGTATCCAGTATGCTGTCAGCCTTCTTGACTGTAGCAGAAGATAATTTGAGTTCTTCTACATCTTGGATGACTTCACTTAGGCTTTGATCCATATCTTGTGGTGTTCCTTTGTAAGGAACCAGGTCTGCAACATTGAAGACAGGGGACAGTCCACTATCCTCCGGAAGCTCCACTCTATAAGCATTGTTCCCATACCTTGCCAAGATATGACAGGGACATATCCTCCTCATTTGCAGCTTGTGTGGGACTCCCTTTTGAAGTCTAGAGTTATTTAGATGCACCATTACTAAGTCTCCCACATTGAACTGGATTTCTCTTCTACTCTCATCAACTTTAGTCATAAGCTTCATAGTATTCCCAGTCAATGTCTTCCTGACTGTGTCATGAATCTCCTACATTGCATAAGCAAAATCATCAGCATATCCACTTCCCTTCACTCCATCCTTTAAGTCTCTTAGCTCATAAACTCCTCTAGGATGTAGGCCATATACAATCTCAAAGGGACTCTTCCCTGTGGACCTGTTTATAGTATCATTATATGCATACTCAGCTTGTTCAATCAGTTGATCCCATTGTTGACCATATTCCTTGGTCAAGCACCTTAATAGATTTCCAAGGCTTCTATTTACCACTTCGGTCTGACCATTAGTTTGAGGATGGTATGCAGATCCAAATGATAAATTAGTGCCCAACCTTTGCCAAAGAGTCTTCCAAAAGTGACTCATAAACTTGGTGTCTCTATTTGACACTATGCTCATAGGTAACCCATGTATCCTAACTATCTCTTTGAAGAAGAGAGAGGCTATTTGGCTGGCATCATTAGTTGTCTTGCATGGCACAAAATGAGCCATCTTGCTGAATTTATCCACAACTACATAAACACTATCCATGTCTTGTCTTGTCTTGGGTAACCCAACTACAAAGTCCATGCTCAAGCATCCACATGGCCTAGTGGGAATAGGTAGTGGTTGATATAGGCCTGCATTTGAAGAAGTACCTTTGGCCTTTTGACACACTATGCAACTTTCAACATACCTTCTAACATCAAGGTTCATTCTTGGCCAATAATAGAACCTTTGAACAAGTTCTTGAGTCTTAGCGATCCCAAAGTGACCACTCAATGCACCATTGTGCTTTTCCTGAATCAAATTCTCTCTAATAGAGCCTCTAGGGACACATAACTGATTTCCTTAAACAAGAGATCACTTTGCAAAGTGTATTCAGCATATTTGCTATGAAAATGATTCTTGTATTCAGCACATACCTTGTAAATGTCTACAAAGTCTTCATCATCAGCATATAGATCTTTGAAGTGATCTATTCCCATGCTCCTCAATTGGATCTCTTGGATAGTAAGAGCTCTCCTACTCAAGGCATCTGCCACCTTGTTGAGTACTCCTTTCTTGTGCTTGATATTAAATGTGTATGCTTGCAGGTATTCAACCCACTTCATGTGCTTATGACTTAGTTTCTCTTGAGAGTTCAAGAAACTTAGAGCTTGATTGTCTGAATATACTATGAACTCCTTGGAAAACAAATAGTGCCTCCATTTCCTTAAAGCCTGAACTAATGCATACATCTCAAGGTCATAAGAAGAATACTTCTTCTTAGCTTCACTTAACTTCTCTGAATGAAAAGCCATTGGTCTACCCTCTTGACTTAAAACAGCTCCAATAGCCACATTGCTTACATCACACTCAATAGTGAATAGCTTCTCAAAGCTTGGCAAGACTAAAACAGGCTGGGTAGCAATCTTTTCCTTCAACAACTCAAAGCTCTTGTTAGCTTGATCATTCCATACAAACTTAGTCTTCATGCCTTCTTTAATGGTGTCCAACATAGGAGCACAAATAGAACTAAATTGCCTTATAAACTTTCTCTAATATTGAGAAAGGCCATGAAAACTTCTTACCTCTGTTGCTGTCCTTGGAGTAGGCCAATTTATGATGGCTTCCACTTTGCTGATGTCCATTTTCAAATTACCATGAGATAAAACAAACCCAAGGTATACTAGCTCTGTCTTGATGAACTCACACTTCTCTAAGTTGATCATCAACTTCTCATCATGCAGCTTCTTGAAAAAAGTCTCTAGGTGTTGAAGATGCTCACCTTTTGTCTTGCTATAAATCAGTATATCATCAAGATATACCACTACAAATTTGCCAATGTAGTCTTGAGGACTTCATTCATGAGCCTGATGAATGTGGAGGGGGCATTAGACAATCCAAATGGCATAACAAGCCATTCATACAAACCTTCATTGGTTTTGAAGGCTGTTTTCCATTCATCTCCCTCATGTATTCTTATTTGGTGATAGCCACTCTTCAAGTCTATCTTGCTATAGTACTTAGCTTCACCTAGACAATCCATTAGGTCTTCAATCCTAAGGATAGGGAACCTAGACCTAATGGTTATCCTATTTATGGCCCTTGAGTCAGTACAAAGCCTCCAAGTTCCTCCTTTCTTAGGTGCTAGGACAATGGGTACGGCACATGGGCTAATACTTTTTCTAATAAGACCTTGGTTTAGGAGTTCTTGTATTTGTCTAGCAATTTCCTCATTTTGTTGAGGGGTCATCTTGTAGGCTGCCTTATTTGGTAGGGTAGCTCCTGGTATCAAGTCTATCCTATGACTTATGGCTCTTTTAAGGGGTAATGTTGATGGTTGTCCATTACTTACTATGCCTTCATAAGTCTGCAGCATGCTTTGTATCTCCTTAGGTAACTCTGTCTTTTTGGTTGCCTTAACTGCATCTACCTCTCTTGGCCTTAACACCAATGCAAAGCCAACTCCTTCACTCTCCTCCATGGCTTCGAAGAACTCATTTTCACCAACCATGAGCACATTAGGACCTGCTGTCTTCACCTCTACATCCTCTAACAGTGACTGAATTTTAAAAGTCACATTATCCTTCTTGAAAGAATAGGAGTTCTTCACTCCAAGCATAGCTTGGTGGTCAAATTGCCATGGTCTACCTAGGAGCAAGTGACATGCATCCATAGGTAACACATCACACAAAACTTTGTCCTTATACCTTCCAATTGAGAACTCCACCCAAGCTTGCTCATTTACTAAGACATGTTGGCCTTTATTCAGCCATGTGACCTTGTAAGGATTAGTGTGGGGTATCCTTGTCATGCTTAGCTTGCTGACTACTTCCTCTAACACAATATTGTCAATAGACCCTGAGTCAATTGATGACTCTACATACTTTACCCATCATCTTGCACTTTATCCTAAACAGGGACCTTCTTTGGCTTGGTTCTTTTTTAATCGGCTCCTTGATCAAAGTTCTCCTCATCATAAGGTTCTCACCTTCCTCTGATGTCAGTGGTACCTCAGGGTGTTTCTCTGCTACATTGGTCTCATCATGAACCAAATTAGTTCTCCTGTCACCTCCTTGAGAAGTACTACCCTTCTTTGGACATCTCTAGGCAAGGTGTCCCATTTGGTTGCAATGATGGCATTTCATATTGGCAAAATAATTGCCTCTTCCTTGTCCACCACTTCTTCCTCTAAAGTTAGAGCTCCTTCCTCTACCACCTCTACTAGAGCTTCCTTCTTGCTGCTCAGTGTACTTGACTTCTACTTGAGTCCTTAATTCTGAACTCCTTCCACCATAGCCACCTCTTTGCCCTCTACTATCTCTTCCTCTACCTCTTCCCTTGGAGGTTTGTTCTTGCTTTCTTTTGCCTTTCTCCTCTATCTTCAAGGCCATTTGATAACATTGGCAAATAGTTTTGAAGTTCACAAGACTCATGTCTTCTTGAATAGACCAATTGAGTCCATTCAAATACCTAGCTAGTTTAATGCTTTCATCCTCAACCACTTTTGATCTTAAGCACAACTTTTGGAACTCTTCGGTGTATGCTTGGACATCCAAACCTTTTTGTCTAAAATTGTCTCCTCCTATGTAACTGAACTTCATAGTCATCAGGTAGGTAGGTCTGCTTCACCTTAGTTACCATGCCCTTCCATGTAACTATAGGACCCTTTCCTTCTTTTTCTCTTTCAGTTTGCACAAACTTCCACCATGTGAGTGTTGAACCTCTCAACCTAGATTTAGCCACCATTACTTTTTGGGCCTCTAATATACCATCACATTCAAAGTGATTCTTGTTGATGTGAGTTTTGTACCACTACATAACATATAGCAATCGAATGACTTGATACAGCGTACCAAACACTCAACCCTCTCTTGAAAAGTATATAAGATACTCCAAGGTTCCTTACACCTGTGGATACTAACTCAGTTAAAATGATGTGATTTGCTGGTAATCACTTGGCGGCCTTACGTATGTTTATCTGGAAATATCTCAACTTCTACTATGATGGTGATAAGACTTCTAACTTTTGCAACCTTTTCAAATGATCTCTCAATTTATATCACTTTCAACTTCTGATTCTCAACTTCAACTACTAAGTTATTGATTACCTCTACTCCTAAGAATGGAAAGATTGGCAAATGGACGGGGATCAAACCAAATGAAAGCATACCAGCGGTGTTACCTCCACAGGTGCAATGATTCTAAGGAAAGAAGACTAGATTACCACACAAGGCTCCTTGACAAGCCGCCAAGATGCTAGTGGCCTAGTATAGGATCCCTATCAAACATCTACCAATATCACCATGCAATTAACCATCTATCACTACTCTTCCTTTAACACTTGCTTGAAAATAAAATCTACTTTAACAACTCAATTGAAATGAAATCTATCTCTAACAATTGGAAGTAGAAACCATGCAATAACACCAAGTGTTCTTAATCACCATGCAAGACACAACAATGATAAGAGAAGCAATTTTGGTATTATATTAGCAACAATTTTCTTCAACCCTTTACAAATGAGAGTACATGGCCTTATATAGAGGCTCAAAATTACAATGAGTGGCCAAGATTAAGAGGCAAAACCAACGATCCAGATTGAATCCTAGAAACCCTAATTAGGGTTACCACCTCACCGGCCAGTGAGAAGATGCCACCTCATCAATGGACCAATGAGAAAAAAGAAAAGTGGTAACCAATAAGAAGGCACCAAAATGGTAGCCAATCAAAATCAGACACCTATCCCACCCAAAGAGAAAGGAAAATTTGCCACTTGGGCTTACATCAAATGATCTTCTAATACAATTCTATTCTTTTCTTTCATCTTTTTAGCATAAGTAATGAACTTAGCTAACATGTTGTTGATTTCCTCTATGGGAGGGCAAGGTGTATGCCTCATCCTGCGCTCTGCTATGTTCACCATGTTCTCTGCTGCCTGCAGTATCTTCTTATTCTCCTCTTCATCATCCTTGGCGAACTCGATCAAGGCCTTGAGAGAGGCAAGGAGGTCCAACTGTTTTTCTCTAATGACAACCTTCCCTAACTCGTCCAATCTTGACCCAAATTCTGTCTCATTACAATCCTCTTCTTTGATGTCCTCAAAATCAAGTGCAATCCCCGCATCGCTCAACATGCTTGAAATGAGAGTGTCGATGCTTGGACTGTGTTGCGCCATTTCATCCTGTATTTCCTCAAGTAATCTCAATCTGTTAGTCATGGTAACATACCAAGACTCCATAATACTCCTTCCTCCTTCGTTAATCAAATTGGCCTTCACCAAGGATCCCTCTGATAGCTCCAAAGCCGCATGTAATCGAGGAATGGCCAAGTCACGAATTGGAAGGAAATCCCTCCACATTCCTTCAAATACTCTGAATTTGTCCCTGAGAGACACCAATGACCTGAAAGTAGAGATAAAGGTAGGCATGAATCTTCGCCCCTCTTGAATTGTACGACTGATCCAATTTCTAGTTCCTTGTTCTTGGACGGATATTACTTCTTGACTGTTTCACTGCACTGTGGAAGAGCGGTCGGATGCACCTGTTGGATAGGCTGACTGTCTCTCCAATACTTGTTCTCAAATTCCAACCGTGCATTTCTTTCATTTGCTATTCTCAACCTCTCCCTTATCGAAGCAAGGCCCTCTTGAACCTCCACACACTCCATATCATCCGTGACTCTACCCATGTTGTGTTCCACTATCTCATAGTCCTGGGCTACAATTTCACCCATTGTCTTGTTAACCTTTGGAACTGCAATTTGAACCCTTCGGTGACCATCACTGCAATCTCTGATTACCTTTGCCACTGTTCCTGCCATCTGTCTCTGTTCAACATCACCTTCCTTTTCCGCTAACCCTTGAATATCCTCAACTGTCCGGATGGCCATAACCTCACCCCTTGGCATCAGCATCTGTTTTAACCAACGTGGTGCAATGCATTTCCCCACATCTGGATTTGGTTCAGGTAACACACCTTCACCAACGGCCTTGGGCACCTGGTTGCCATCTTCATCTGATGGAGCCTCAATATCAATAGGCCTATCTCCCTCCTCACTAGTGGCTGCCATATCTTCATTAACTTGATTCTCTGAAAGAGGAGAGTACTCCGTACTATAACTATATCCACTTGACTCTGAACTAGAGCTCACCTCTACTGCCGCACCTTGATTTCCTATATCCACCTCCTGGCCCCGAGCCCCAGCCACACTTTCTCTTGATCGCACTGTACTTTGCTTCTTTGTTTGAGGCTCAAGATGTTTCTTATTCTTTTCAACCTCCAAACTCCTCTTACTCTTAACCGCTTGTTGCTGTTTCTGACCACTATTACCACCCTGAGGTCCAACTGACCTTGTAGGAGCCTCCTCCTGTTGCTTCATCTTCTCATAGGTAAGGCGTACCTTCCGACTCTGCAACTGCCCAAGCTTCTTGTTATACCACCACTCAGTATGTAGCTCAACTGTTCTATTAATTGCCTCTAAAGATGGATCTTGATGATCATTCCAATTAACCGGGTCCAACTCTGCTCCTTCTACTGTATTATAATCTTCTCTTAGCACATCTTCATCCTCTTCCAACTGATCCGGAATATTGAAATTCTTCCATTTGCATGCCCTCATCATGTCCACTGATAACCTCGAGAAAGCCAGCTTCCTCACATGAAAGTCATCCTGTGCATTGGCCCAAAAATCCTCCAAAGTAGGGATATGCCTGAATGTTTCTCCTCGAGCCATCTTGATTAGACCCTGGGGATCGAATCCTTGTCTTGCCTTATACCAAGCCAAGTGATATTGTTCTAATTCCTCTCCTGCAGCTGCAAAGGCGGTGGAATTGGGACAACTCTCATTGCCTATCATGAGTGAGAAGGTAACCCCTGTTTCACCCCTCTGTTTCATCATTTTGTTATACTGCTCAAGTTGCCTAGCCAACTCCAACAAAACTATCCTATCGGGCAGGTACCTTGGAAGCCTCTTGGGACAAGTTGTACACCCAGCCACTCGAATATAAGTGAATTGAGGAAACTGAATGAACCAACTCCCAAACTTCTTGACTTTTGCTTCTGCTTCTGGTGAGAGCCTCCTGGCAGGTGCTCCTTGCAGTATCCTTACCATCCTCATGGCGAAGGCATCATAAAATATCTTGTAATCCTTGGTGTTGTGCAAATGAAGCTGTGGGTAGCACTCATGCACCAAATACTGTACGGGTCCATTGCCAACTATCCCTCTAGCCTTAAGTCCAGGATGCTCATATAATCTTGCGATCAAATAAAAGAGGTAGGACCCCATGTGGAATCGCTTCTGAATCTGTGCCGTCCTGAGCTGCAACTCCAAATTTTCACTTATGATTTTTGCCCAATCAAACCTTTCCTTTCCCTTCTCAATGCCTTCAATAAAATAGTACATCCAAGTCTCAAAATGCACACCCTGGGCAGAGCCCATGATTCGATTGAGGAGGACGATGAGGTCTCCATATTCTGACTTAAAATCTGACTTGGTGAGTTTTGATGCCTTGGTAACTCCCTTCTTTCCTTCATGTAACCAATTTTGCTTGAGTAAAGCAAAGTAGGTATCTTGACTATCCTGAAAGAACCTGCTTGCTTGATTCATCAAAACTACTATCATTCCTTTCTGCTGGGGTATACCGAATGTCTCCTCAATCACTTGATTCCCAATGTTAGCCAACATTCTCCTACCCTCATCAAAGACGATAGACTTGGATGCAATATCAAATCGGGAAGCACACTCCATGATCAGTTCTGGACAAGGCAAGGTAGGAGGGAAGGCGGCGGCCTGCACAATTCCAGACTTGTATACCTTCTTTGCCATAGGGGATTGGCCTCTCCTCAACCTATCCCTCAATTGCGTCATGTCAATGGTACCGATGTTAGTGTCTCGGACTCGTTTAAGTTTCGAGAAGAAGATGGTCTTGGGCATCATATCTTCCTTGTCAGCTATTTTGGTATTAGTCCCCATTGGATTCTTGCTTGTACTAGCATCCGCTATGGAGTGATTCATAGCAAGCAAGAAAGGGGAAAAATCCAATCACGACAATCGAGAAATCTGCTTAATGAACCAATCTTACAATCTCTCAACAAAACTTGTCTCCGTCACCCAAACAATCGCGTGACCAAAAGACAAAACAACTAAGGAAAATAGATTAAAAGACCAAATTACACTCCTAAATTCTAATCTGAGATCCCTTTAGGAATTATCCAAGCCACAACACCTTGCTCCTAATCAAATCACCCCTAACAAATTTGGACCTCAAATCCTCGGAATAAATACAACTTCATCACTCAATTCTGAAATCATCTCACCAATTCACCCCTTTTCACTTCACAAAATTCACTATCTGATGCCTTACATCAGATCAGGTCTGCCGTCCCCCAAGGCCTGCTCCTATCAAATTCGGGAGCCCCTACACAAGGCTAGTTTCGGGCCTCTACAGGCCTACCTGTTACTAATTTCGCCCCTCAAATAACAAGGGCCTCCACACTGCTGTCTTCATCTCACTGCCGAGGGCCTGCTCTTATTAAATTCGGGTCTGCTCTATCCTGATTTCGCACTTCCTGCTGCTCCAAACTCGGGCCTGCTCTTATTAAATTCGGGTCTGCTCCCCTGATTGGCAATGTCGCTGGCCTGCTATGCTGCACTTATACAATTTTCTTTTCCCTCTAGCTCGCACCTAGACTGCTCCTGCTCCAGTTCGCACTTAGACTGCTCCTGCTCCAGTTCGCACTTAGACTGCTCCTGCAGATCGCATTTGATGTGTGGAGAGGAGGGAGGAGACCCCTCTCTGTATACCCGCTTGGAGGCTGCCATTATGAGGGCCGACCCTCTACATAGAGCACCGAAAAACAGAACAAACAAAAAAATTAGTGAATTAGAGGGACGACTTAGCATTAGGAAATAAATGCAAGCAAAACAATTAATTCCCACCTTATTAATTTCGAAAATCACCAAAATTAAATGATTTTTTATTTAAATTTTCAATGGCACATGCTTTATTTATTTTTTAAAATTAAATTTAAGCCCAAGATATATATAATTAATGGTCAAAAATTGACTTCTATAACCAAGGCTATTTCTTTTCTTTTTATTTTAAAATAAAAAAAATCGATATATTAGGCTTAGAATTTAACTCTTTAATCTCTAAATTTATTTTCAATGCCAATTGGGGGATTATCCAAATTTATCCACTTTTTGATGATTGAAATTAAAACAATTTAGCCCAAAATTAAATGCTTTCAAAGCAAAATTTCCAAAATTGATAAGCCCAAATTTTCGAAGATCCATAACAAAATGCCAAGAAAATGAAATTGAATTGCACAAAATGAAATTGTTAGCCCAAAATCGAAATTGAGGGTTAGAAATAAGTTCAGATCAACATCGAATCATCGTTAGCAAGTGAACTTTATTTCAAACAATCCAATCCATCTACAACATTTATCCAAAATCCCACGAAAAACACTAAGGCTCGGACAATCGAAAACAGGAAGAAGGTCAAGTTGAAAACGAAGATGGGGGGGGTCCCCAAAATTTGGGGCGACGGTGTGAAAACCTCACAACAATTCTCTATGTTGTCTATCCAGTCCATGACTGAATCTGGATCCATTTGTCCACTGAATAGTGGTACTCCCTCCAAAGCTTTGCCACTTAAGGCCTTTAGTGCCTTCAAGAAGGGTTCTTCAGGAAGAACAAGGTCAGGGGTTGGTGCTTCCTCCTCCAATTCCAATTCCTTTTCCCTTGCTTCTTTTTCTTCCTTTTGATCTATCTTATCTTTCACCTTATCAGCTTTGTCTTGGACTTCACCCAAGAGTTGTTCCATTTGAGCCAATCTTTCCCTTAGCAATCTGTTATCCTCTTCTTGGTCTTCCACCTTCTTGGCTAACTCAATGTTAGTCACCATTTCTTTAGCTTCTTTTGACTCAAAAGATGTATTCTCTCCTACTGATTCAGTAGGTTGCAACATTAACCACAAGCCTGATCATAATAGGCTCTGATACCAATATGATGTAAGTGCTTCTAGGTTTGCTTGCACAATGCTAAGAGACCTTGCTTGTCTCTTTCAAGGATCCTAATCTCCTCTAGGATCTCAAAAGGCTTAGATGATTAACTAAGGCCTTGCCTAACTCTTCCCTAAGAGTCCAACTCCTTGTGCTTAACCTTGAAGGACTAACACCCTTGTTGTTACTCAAATGCTTGCTCCTACACTTAGAAGGCTCTAAGTGCTATCTTTCACAAATCATGAAATTCATAGCAGGGGTGTCAAACATGTTATAAACATTCCATATGTTTGCATTTGGATCCATCTTGAAGGATCTTCAAGCCCTTTTCCACCGAGTGCAAGATTTTGTTTTGAGGAGGCCTAATTAGGCCTAATTCCTTGTAGCCCTTGACAGGGTGTTTTCTCACTTTCTACTCAAAACTTGCCAAATGACCTGCAAAACAAATTAGGGATTTGGATACCCTTTTGGATTTTATTAAATATTCTGCAAGTTTTAGAGCCTGATGGCCTCCCTACACATGCTTCCTATAATCTAGGCCAAATAGGGCTAAAAGACCTATTTCCTAGGACTAGACTGATTACTTGTTTGAAACTCACTCAAATGGATTGGTATGACCTCAATCCTTACAACATGATTGGAAAAGTTGATATCCCACCTGGAACAACACTTGTTACGTACAGTACCTCATTCCCCTGCATGCAATCTATAGATTCTTCACTGTCAAGCCTCTAACTGGGCACTCTAAGCTTGCCTAGGGCTTGCCATTAAAAATAGTTGCTCGACTCTTCATGACTCCTAATCCTAAATATGTACAGACCAATGGCTCCCCTAAAACATTCATCTACCCTTAGGAAGATCCCAGTGCTAGATTTCATGGCAGAGCCATGAAAAGACAAATTGGTCAGGACAGGACCAGGAAACCTACTAAACTTTAAACAATTTATTCAAGACCTTAAACTAACTCTAAACTTCCTGTACAAAAACTGAAAAACACTTAAAACTATTCCAACAACACAAATCCAACACTAACTCGAAGCTTTCAATCTACCAGATAGAACTGTCACACTAAGATGCTCGATATCCACACAAAATAGAGTTGCAGAGCTATCTTTGCTATTCAAAAACTTGTTACAATAATCTCTACCTCGAGATTCGAGCCTGAGATGGTCTTAGATGTCATTCTCCATGTTTTTAGGCTATGTTAGTTAATCTCCCACTCCTACCTTTTAGGGGATCCAAGGTTGCCGAGTTGCATGCAACATTTGCCATTATTGCAAATGTTGTCATGACAACTTTTAATACATTTGGCATCTTTGTTTCCATGCCACCATCCTAACTTTTAGGGCCTCTAACCCCTATAACTCGATGAACTAACATCATTTATGGCCTTAAAGCATCTTTTAAACATCTCTCATGTGTTTAGGACACATTGATAACTCAAATCTTAACTATAAGCTCCTAAGGCTAAGCTATTAAAAACAACTAACAAAGACTAATTGGTGACCTTAGCTCTATCACTAACTCACCTAGTCCACATTTGCAATGACCTTCTAAGGTCCAAAACAAACACACAACTCATTTCACCACTCTGACTTGGCTAATGTCAGATACAAGCCAAAATGACAATAAGATTAGGAGGCTAGCCTAGGTGCTCCTGCACCAGTAAATATTAGAGAAATTAATATAATACTCAAGAGATATTAAATATATATATATATATATATATATATATATATATATATATATATATATATATATATATATATATATATATATATATATATATATATATATATATATAATCATAATTGTCCTTATATTAATTACATAATGAATAGACATGTCCCATGAAGGGACATGTCTTTTCTTAGCTCATTCTCAATATAAATGCAAGAGATTGTTGCATTTGGAAAACACATACTATACAGGCAATGCTATTACATTTGCAACGATCCTAAAAACTTTAACATGGTATCAGAGCTAGGTTGCAAATGTAAGAGAGTAGTTTGTTGATGATTAATGTGTAGTTGTCTCAGAAAATACAGTCTTAGTATAGGAACTATATCTCACAAATACACCGTTGGATTTTGCTACATTTTGGATATGTTGATGATGAACAAATTTCGAAGAATCTTACTGGAGCAATTGGTGAGAAAGTGTCGACTTCAAAAGTTATGACCGACTGTGTATGGGTCTATGCGAAATCTGGTGAGTGAATTTGTGTTGCAGATTTTTGTCCACACCAAGTGCAAAGAATAAGGTCAAGTGAATTGTAGCAGATTTGTTAAGAAGGGTGTCTCTTTCTAGAAAGCAAGCATTAATTATAGAGTGTCGCCTCTCTTGGAGCAATCAAGTAATTTCATAAGAAGATATAAGCATTGTTCAATGATATAAGAGTGGGAATTTTACATTGTGGGGTAAATAATAACCAATGTTACATTCCCACTTGAACCATCCTTAGTGGGGAGATGATTCGAAGGGGAGATGTCTTTCAAATAATCTGAGAAGGTGTTTTCTGATTTGATGTATATGGATAGTAAAAGAGCGAGGTTCCTTATTTAAAAGCCTAACCATTTGAAGGGAGTTCCAATCAGATTGAAGGTTGTCATAGTGTATAGAACCTTTGGATATTCAAGACAAGTCATGTGAAGAATTCTGGTAATGTTCAAGAACGACGACATCATTCTGTGAATTTGCATGATATTTTCTATATGGGCTCACCTTACAGAATGAAATACTTGAAATTTATAAAAGATAAGTATTCCATGTTTTATTCATGCACATAATTTTTTAAGTTTGTAATTCATACTATACCATTGGTTAGTAAAATCTTGTATGCTTCTACCATTGGTTTTTTTGGTCGAGATAGTTTAGTGAGCTATTTGTAATCTCTCTTTGACATACCTTCTAGACAGAAGCACAAGAAAAGTGTGTTTTAGGGAAAAAGAACTTAATGCTTGCAGACGAATTGATGATTGAGACCAGATGCAAAGGGAGTCTGACATTTCGAAAGAAGACAAGAGGTTTATACAAGAACTTGAGCTTCAAAGGGAGCAGATAGAGGATATGGTTAAATCAACTTTTGATAATCTTGGTCGTATTGATTTAGAGGAAGTAGTCCATACTGAGATGGATTCTCCAATGATCAAGAAACTATAACAGTCAGAGGACTAGGAATCATGAATGCCTTTTGGGCCCTCTATAAATCATGAGGAAGTGACGACTTCCAAATGATTATCAATGATTATCACTTGTATTTGTAAAAGTTATTAGAAGGTGACGATCTTACAATAACTTGATCTTCTATCTTGATAGACATCTTATGATGCCTGAAACAGATCATGATAGATGATATCTTGCATCGTGCATTGAGTTCCTTAAACAGGTCATGAACTTCTATTGTGATAGACATCTTATGATGGCTGAAACAGATCATGATAGATGATAGGAATGTCCCTATGGTAAGTATTATTGAGGGTACATGTGCACATTACCCATAGGACATTTTTGAGTTATGGTGAATATCATGAGACTTGATATTCTTGATCAGACCATGTCTCTGATATCATATTGAGGTGATATCTAAAGTATTTGTTGAGTACTTAGTAGACATCATGAGACTTGATGTTGGTAGGCCAGTACTCTAAGTACATGGTGAATATCATGTGACTTGATATTCTGTGGCCAATGCTCCAGATATCATGAGATGATATCTTTATGAATTTTTGAGTACTTGGTAAATATCATTCGACTTGATATTATGTGGCCAATGCTCTCAATATCATGAGATGATATTCTTATGAATCTATGAGTTATGGTGAATATCATGCGACTTAATATTCCTAGTCAGACAATATCTTTGATATCATGGTAAATGATATCTTCTTATCCTAATCATGTGTTTAATCTTCCCTGGCTAAGAGGGAGTGTTGATGTTTTGTAGCTTTAGTCGAATAAACACTATAAGTCAATACTAGTGAAGATATGTATATTTAGTCTATATGAGATGTATATATATACTTAAATATATATATATTATTATTATTATGTAAATATTAGAGAAATTAATATAATACTCAAGAGATATTATATATATATATATATAATCATAATTGTCATTATATTAATTACATAATAATGAATAGACATGTCTCATGAAGGGACATGTCTCTTCTTGGCTCATTCTCAATATAAATGCAAGAGATTGTTGCATTTGGAAAACACATACTATACAGGCAGTGCTATTACATTTGCAACGATCCTAAAAACCTTAACAAATCTGCACACAGCATTCGAATTCCCTTTTGATCTAAATCCTTCCTATTGTTCAATGTACACTTCTTCCTTTAGTTCTCCATTCAAGAATGTCGACTTAACATCCATCTAATAAACTTTGAAGTCTTTATATCCTGCAAATGCTATGAATATTTGGATCGCCTCCATCAAGGAAACAAGAGCATAAAATTCTCATCAAAATCAATACCCTCAATCTGAGCATAACCCTTGCATACTAATCTTGCCTTATTTCTTATTACCTTGCCATTTTGATCCAACTTGTTCCGGAAAACCTATTTTGTAGCAATTACATTCTTATCAACCGGTCTGGGTACAACTTCCCAAATTTGATTCTTTTCTATCTGATCAAGATCTTCCTTCATTGCTCTTACCCAACTTTGATCATTACATGCTTCTACAAATTTAGGTTCAATTTCCGAAAGTAAACACAACAAAACTTGCTCATGTTGCTCTACTCCTAGTAACAACTCCTCTATTCTTATCACCAATAATCTAATTCTCAAAATGATTTCTCTGTACATACCGTGGTGTCTTAGCTCTAGATGTCGGAGCCTGCTTTGTCTCTTCCTCTTCTTTCTTGTCTTCTTTTCCTTTGTCTTCTATATCAAATTCATATTCAATGTATTTCTCAAGAGTCTTCTGAAAATCTTCATCAACCTTCACATTCACACTTTCAACAATCTTTATTCAGTCTCTTGTTGTAACACCGGTATGCTTTGCTCTTTGTAGAATATCCCAAAAATATACCTTCATCTGCTCTGTTGTCAAATTTGCCAAGATTGTCCTCATCTCTCTAAATGTAACATTTGCTTCCAAAAATCTTGAAATATTTCACTGTAGATGCTCTTCCATGCCATAGCTCAAACAATGTCTTGCCATACTTCTTCTAGTACAAAACTCTATTAAGTATGTACATAGTTGTGTGTACTGCTTCTCTCCAATTCCTTGTTGCTTCATGTATTATCCGATTCATTCTTTCCACTACACCATTCTGTTGTGGTGTTCTAGCCGCCAAAAATTGTCTCTTAATACCATGTTTCTCACAAAAACTTTCAAATTCATGAAAAGTAAATTCTCCTCCTTTATGAGGTCTCAAACATTTAATCTTCACAACTATAGAGCAGCCCATCCTTAAGGTAGAAGCCTTTATCATTTTTGGTGATTCTTGCTATTCTAATTCTTTACACTTTCTCTCCAAAATCTTCATCTTGGGCATATTCTTCTTCATAGACCTCTTTATAAAAGGTTCTAATTGAGTCACAAAGCCAAAGTTGATTGGTAGCCTATATAGCAAAAATTCCATCCACTTATAATGTCTTACCTATTGCAAATTACTTTCATCTTGCACACATTGTAGAGGTTGGCAGTAAGTATGCACAACAGATTTTTTCCAAAGAAATTATGCCTTCATTTTTTATTATAGCTTGAACTAGAGCATATAACTCTATCATAAACCAAATATCCTGTAACTACTAAAGCAAAAACTCTAAATGATAACAAACAAGCTAACCTTCGTGTAATAAAACAGCTCCCTAGCATGTTTATGTGTAATTGACCTCAAAATATTGCTGCAAATTAGATAGACCAAGCGCAAGAGCATGCCTAGTTTATATTTCAATAATTCAAAAGCTTCATCATGTTCACTACCCCAATGAAAACTTTGTAGCATGGTAGCAACTTTACGTAGAGATAAGGCTAGAGAGGGGAATGCCAGAATGATTTTCTTCATACATTGAAATTCACCTATGACACTTGTGGCTTTTGTTGCACTAATT
The DNA here is from genome assembly GCA_027943335.1 of Chamaecyparis obtusa. Taxonomy (NCBI): domain Eukaryota; kingdom Viridiplantae; phylum Streptophyta; class Pinopsida; order Cupressales; family Cupressaceae; genus Chamaecyparis; species Chamaecyparis obtusa. The sequence continues at coordinate 278,497 of BSBK01006991.1, read as the reverse complement.
AGTCTGGGCCAATTGGTGATAGCCTCCACCTTAGCAGTATCTACTCTCAACTATATCTGTCTAGCCACGTGTTGAACAGGTCGAATAACTAAGAGGGGGGTGAATCAGTTATTCCCACACAAACAAATAAAACTTTTCCTCTGTTGGTAAACACTTAAACAGTAATTATGCAAACTAAAGATTTGTTGGTTAAGCACAACAAACATCCATAGCAAAGATTTGCATGAATAACACAGGAACACCGAAATAGAGAACACCAGATTTATACATGGAAAACCCAACTGGGAAAAACCACAAAGAAGCTAATTCTCATGAATATGAAAAACACCTGTTAGAGTGACACCGAAAGGTGATTTGCTAAGCCCGATTCTCCTATATAGGCTCGGATTCGGGTCCGGATTCACGGACTGGTCCGTGCCGGATCCGAGCAGGGTTCGTGCATGGACATGTGGATCCATCACGCAGATCCTGACGGACCCACAGGTCCGTGCACGGACCCTGCCTGGATCTGGCACGGACCTGAGAGGATCCACGTGAGTCCATGAGGACCCCACGCGAGTCCATGAGGACCCCGCGCGAGTCCTCAAAGACCCGCGGGTCCAAGAGACCAAAAAGTCAAACAAACACTTTAAAAACACATTTTTTTATTTTTTTTTGCTTATAACCCTAAAACGACCCTTCTTATTGGTCTCCAAACACATTTCATTTCTCATTTTGCTCTCTATTATTCTCTCATTTTTCTCTCTCATTCTTGCAAGCTTGAAGTGAGGTGATTGTATTCGAAGGAGATCGATTGTGGAGTGGAAAATACCTTCCAAGAAGCAGATTTGAGTGATTAAGGTATGCATTTGAACCATATTCTCTAGTTTTTTGATAGATTATTTCAAGTTTTAAAAAGTTTTAAATTTTTTTCAAGTTTTTGTATAAGTTTTGAAATATTTTTTCTTCATTTTTGTTATAGATTGCAACAATCATACAATGAGTAGTCAAGGCTCAGTGGGTGGGGAGGGATCTCAAAAATTTAAAATTGATAAATGGTCTCCTTTAAGGAGACACACCACAAGAATTTCTCAATGTACTAGAGGTGGGGGGTATGTATGGAAATGTAATTTTTGCAAAACACAATATAGAAGCTCCTATTCCCAAGTAAAATTTCATCTTTTAGGCCCTGGGGGTCAAGGGATTAACATGTGTGAGGGGGGAGATAAGAAGGGATTGCCAGCTACACAAATAGCAACTTTGGTAAAAGAACAAGAAGAAGCTGACAGAATAGTTGCAAAAGGGAAACAAGGTGCTTATACTAGGAAACATAAAACAATGTTGCCACCCACTCAATTAACCTCTAGATCACATCCATTCTTGCCTATGCCTTCTAGGGATGAAGATGTAGAACAACCACACAACACCCCCTGCAAGAGAGGCCTATTAAGAAGGGCATTTCAAAATGAGTTAGGAGATATTGCTGATCTCAAAGTTGGACGTTGCCTCTTGCGAATGGTGTTCCATTCAACTTAGTGAGATCACCTTATTGGAGGGAGATGTGTGAAGCAATAAATGAAGCACCTTCTGCTTACCATGGCCCTGGATATGAAAAGTTGTGCACCACCATATTACATAGTGAGAAAAAATGTAGAGACCCAACTAAAACCAATAAGAGATTCTTGGGTTCAAACGGGTGTGTCTATTGTTTCAGATGGATGGAAAGATTGCATAAACTGTCATTTAATTAATGTAATTGTTGTATCCCCCAAGGGGTCAATGTTTTTTAAGGCAGTTGACTATGAAGGTGAAGTAAAAAATGCAGAGTTCATTGCCCAGATTCTCATTGATTCCATAGAGTCCATGGGTCATGACAATGTTGTCCAAGTAATTACAGACAATGCAAAAGTTTGCAAGGCTGCAGGTGCTTTGGTAGAGGCTAGATATGATCACATCTTTTGGACACCGTGCATCGTCCATTCTCTCAATCTAGTGATGAAAGCAATTGGCACCGAAATAGAATGGGTGAAACAGGTGTATGAGGGTGAGGAGATTCAAATGTTTGTGACAAATCACCATATGTCACAAGCAATTTTCAGAACTTACTCAAGATTGGAATTGTTGAAGGTAAATTTTAAAATTTAATTTATAATTTATTTAGTTTCATTTATCATTTTATAATTTTTATGTCATGTTTTAACTTTTACATAATTGAATAAAATATTGTATGTGTTGTTTACATATTTTAAATGTGTTATTAACTCACTAATAACATGTTTTAGGTGGCTAAAACCCAGTTTGCCTCTCACACAATTGTGTTGAGACATCTTGTCAAGGTGAAGGAGGCCTTACCACAAATGGTTATTAGTAACCAATGGAGCATCTGGAAGCAGTCCAATACAGTGAGCGCCCAAAAGGTGAAGGCATTGGTATTAGATGATGAATGGTGGACTCGTGTGGAGTATGTGTTGGAATTTACTGAGCCTATCATGTCTATGCTTCGATTTTCCGACACTGATGAACCATGCTTGGGGGATATCTATGATAGCATGGACACAATGTTGGAGAAGATAAAAATGGTAAATTATAAATTTAATACATTCCTCTATCTTTGTTTATTGAGAGTTATTTAAATTCAAAATTGACATAATGATAACTTACATCAAGATAACTTACATGAACATCATTTGATATCCCAAGTCATACATAGGAGAGAGAATGATCCTGAGGACACCTTATACAAAAAGGTGGAAGCAATGGTTCTTCATCGTTGGAACAAGATGACCACACCTTTGCACCTCCTAGCATATGCTCTTTCTCCCAGGTACTATAGCGCAGAAGTACTTGCTATTCCAGGTAGAGTGGCACCATATAGAGATGCTGAGGTTGCCAATGGGTATAAGAGGACATTTGATAAAATCTTTTGCGATCCAGATATTGGGGTAAGTGTTAGGAGAGAATTTGGATCATTTATCTCAGGAAGAGATCTCCACCCTATTGCTATCAATGACCAAAGCAGAATGGATGCTATTACATGGTGGTACCTTCATGGGCAAGATTATGTATACCTCCAACCTCTTGTGATTAAGATTTTATCACAAGTTTTTAAGTTTTAACTTTTTTTTTTCTTTTTTTTTGTCACTTGCATTGTAGAATTTAATACTTAACACTCTTGAATTTATCTTGTATTTTTTTAATTTTGTTGGTTTTCTCTCTAGGTTGCAAGCTCTTCTGCCGCTGAGCAGAATTGGAGTACTTACTCCTTTATCCACTTAGTCAAGTGTAATTGGTTGGCTGCAAAAAAAGTAGAAGATTTGGTGTATATTCACAACAACTTGCGTCTCCTGTTACAGAAGGATCCAAAGTACAAGAAGGGGCCAGAGAAGCTTTGGGATGTAGCACCAGAGTCTGCTGACCTAGATATGACCATTCGGGATCTTGCTAGAGCCACTTTGGCTGATGTGGATGATGATGATGAGACAATACCCTCTAGTGCTAGTGGAACCTATTTGGGTTCCATTAATGATGATTTTGATCAACCACTTGCAGCTACTGGAGACCCCATTGATCCAGATTTTTTTGATAATCCATTTGATGTTTGAAACTTTGATGAAATGAAAACTTTAGTCTTTCATGATTGATGAACCATTGAACATTGAATCATGTCTCAAACTTTAATGAACAATATTTTGAATTGTCATTTTGTAATTCAGTAATTCAATGTGATGATTTTCTTTAGAATCGTCAACATAGAATCATAGATCAATGATCAAGTATGCTATTTGAATTTTTAATGTTTATCTTTGACATTTGGCATTGATCAATGATCAAGCATCATAGACTCATAGTATGAAATGGTTTAGTTTTAGAATTATGTATATTTCTCTTATATTTTTGGATATATAATGCATATATATATACATTTATATATATACACGTGAATCCTTACGAATCCAAAACGGGAAAAAAAAAATTTCACGAATCCACGAACCGGATTCTCGAACCCAAATCCATCCCCGAATCCGAATCGGCAACTTAGGTGATTTGTATAAAGGCTCACTGTCAGATATGAAAAGGGCTCACTGTCGATACACAAGCTCAATGTTGATACACGAAGGCTCACTGCTGATAGATGAAGGCTCACTGTCGATACACAAAAGATATGAATAGATATAGAATCCACCTCTAAGATCTTTAGACTATTCTGGAGGAACACAGATCTCTTTTCGCATGAATTCGTAGTCACTTCATATGTGTGTATAATTTGTTACTTAATGTTACATGATTGCACTTCCAATATATACACCATACTGAGATCCAACAGGTCGGCCACTACATTTGAAATAGGTCACACCATACCATTCCCGCAGTGGAAGGAAATGAATGAGGATTGCCTCGACCAATACAACTCGTCATGCTTCGGACCAAAACTCAGCACCATCTCCAAGGTAGTCAGTACTAACGGATATGTAGAGCACGTTATAATTCAAGTAGGGACCGATGCACATCCAGATAGGATCAACCCAAATAATTGATCCACAAATGTCGGCTTCACACCAAACGTGTGACAAACCCAATGCTATAGGAGTTACAATTACATTTAATACATAACATCGATCCTAAATGTAGGACACCCTTAAGAATTCTTATCAACGCCATGCAATAACTGGAATCACAGGATAGCTGATTCTAGATAAAAATTATCCATAATACGATGTAACCAATAAACCAAAACCATCTGATGAAAGCACCACTATCCAGATATCAGAAACCCCTAGAAGAACATTGTAACCATAGAAATCACCAACAACCAATAGAATAGTCCATGAAGTACCAAACACCAAAAGCATACAAGTGCACCAAGACAAATGAGCCATGAGTAGAACAATGTACACTCGCCAAGGAACACTAAAAACTGTTCATACTGAACCTGCCCTAATCATAACCGAAACTCCTGTTGCACAACTGACAGCCAACAAGCACATAACCAAAACTGCCAACAATCAACTAATATTGCCAGAATGTCGATATGAAGATTTTGACATCAATGCCAGCAACAACTCAATAAGTCTAACAACATGTCCTAAGTAAACTAGTGATAGTTTGTCATACTCGCATTTCTTCCTATTACATAAAAGTTGTGTTCTTTTAGAATTTTCAAGTCATGTTTTAAAAGAATAAAATGTTCTACAGTTCTACCCATGTTGCACTAAAACTTGAGATATCATATAGATACCCAATTACACATGTACTTATGAAATCCCTTAGTACATCATTCATTAATCACAAAAATGTGATGAGCCTATGAATTTGAGGCCACTTGGCCTAGACGGTCGTGCTTGCTACGAACTATTCAAGTTGTGCTTTCTTGCAGAAAGATTAGAGAAAAATATATCAGACAAAAATCATATCAGAGAAAAATCAGATTGCTGCCAACCGTGCAATTTTGTCTTCTTGTGGAAAATCAGATTTTTATTTTGTTTTATTTTTGTTTTGTATCTTCTACCGACTCCTAGAAAGGGGCCAAATCAGATTGTTTACTTGCCTTGCATGGGAAGTTAATGAATCGCCCCACGTAGGTATATATAGAAGACTTTGCTATGTTTTTTTGTTATGCTAAGTATTGTTGTTGCTATTGAGCACATCTGGGTGAAGTGACGAAACCCCCATAAATCACCTTTGTTGTTTGCGTGAAGGGACGAAACCCCCACGAATCACCTTTGTTGTTTGGGTGAAGGGATGAAACCCCCATGAATCACCTCTATTGTTGTAGTTCGAGCTCAATATAGAGTTCTATGCAATTTGTAAGCTCAACTACTATTGTTAAGAGAATTTATGTTAGTTATCTATTGAATAAATCAGTTCTAGAATTTGTAGCTTGCAGTAAATTTGTGTAAGCATTGTTGAATGTTTGAATGATCTATAAGAAATTTGGAGTTTCAGTATAAGTGAATGATAATTTTCTCAAATCTTCATTGTGTAAGCAGTTTGTTTTTGAATTTTATAGTTTAAGAAAAGCAAATATTCAGATCATACAAACCTTAAGGTCTTTACAGTGGTATCAGAGCTAGAGTCCTACCAACTATGGGTTTGTTTTATGAGTGAGAGGGAATAGTGATACCATTAGAGAGAGAAAAAGAAGAGCTCCACCATAGTTCACAGTGATGAAGAATCAAAGGCCTTCTTTAAACATTATGAAGCTCTGCAACTTGGTTTAGCAGAGACATTAAAAGAAGTCGCCTAATTGCTGAGAGAGCTTAAGAAAAACCAAGATGGCAAAAACTCTATCAATGAGAGCAGTGAAGGAAGCAGTGCTAATAGAGGAAAGTCTGACAATCATGGTGAAGGAAGCAATGCCAATGAGGTAAGATATGTCAACGATGGTGAGAAGAATTCAGCCAAAACGTTTAGGGCAATTTTTTTGTCAAACAAAGAGGTCGAGATGGAACAACCAGACCAGACCAAGGGAATGGACTGCCTTTTAGAGGAATATAATATGTTGAGCGAGGCAGTTAAGAATAACATGTCTTACCCTAAGTACTGGACACTCAAATCCAAAAGTGGAATGAAAGAAAAGGCATTCAACATCGCTTGAGAAAGATTACCTAATTTTGACGAAACAAGTAGCACCATGGCAAGATCATGGTTACAGAAGTTGGATACTTATTACTCATTAAACCCAATTGACAGAAGAAGCCCTCAAGTTCGCCACCTTAGACTTGAAAGACGTAGCAGACAAGTGGTGGTGCCATGAACTTGTAACTCAAGGACATGACTCAATCTCTACCATAGAAGATTTTAGTCAGAGGCAAGTTGAAAGATTTAATAAAACCGAACCCGAAGTTCATTTCTATAACTTATCCCTATTAAAGCAAGAAGGTAGAGTAGAAGATTATGTATCAAAATTTGAGAAAATTGCAGTAATGGTGTCTGATGTGCCAAATAGGAGGCTGATATTACTCTTTGCAAAAGGATTAGCTGAGCCACTAAAAGGGTTACTTACAACCTTAAATCCAACAACGTTTACAAACGCCATCAAAATAGCCTTCAACCTAGAGGATTCAATGGTCAAGGAATTGAAATCTTCAAACACCCCAACCTAAAATTGCTTGAGTTCAAGCAATTAGGGGACAGGAGGAGTGTGATGAACCTATGAATTTGAGGCCACTTGGCCTAGATGGCAGTGCTTGTTGCAAACTATTCAAGTTTTGTCTTCTTGCAGAAAGATTAGAGAAAACTCATATCAGAGAATAATCAGATTGTTGCCAACTGTGCAATTTTGTCTTCTTGCAGAAAATCAGATTTTTATTTTGTTTTATTTTTGTTTTGTATCTTCTACTGACTTCTAGAAAGGGGCGAAATCAGATTGTTTAGTTGCCTTGCATGGAAAGTTAATGAATTTCCCCAAGTAGGTATATATAGAAGACTCTACTATTGTTTTTTGTTATGCTGAATATTGTTGTTGCTATTGAGCACATCTGGGTGAAGGGATGAAACCCTAGGATTCACCTTTGTTTTCTGGGTGAAGGGACAAAACCCCCACGAATCACCTTTGTTGTCTAGGTGAAGGGACGAAACCCCCACAAATCACCTCTACTATTGTAGTTTGAGCTCAATACTAAGTTCTATGCAATCTGTAAGCTCAACTACTGCTGTTAAGAGAATTTATGTCAGTTTTCTATGAATAAATCAGCTCTAGAATTTGCAGCTTCTAGTGAATCTGTGTAAGCATTGTTGAATGTTTGAATGATCTATAAGAAAGTTGGAGTTCAATATAAGTGAATGTTTATTTTCTCGAATCCTCATTGTGTAAGCATTTTGTTTTTGAATTTTATACTTTAAGAAAAGTAGAGATTCAGATCATACAAACCTTAAGGTCTTTACAAAAAATGTAGCAAAGCATTACACCAATTGAAAGCAAAAACTAAATATTCCTAAAGGCTTTTTTTTCTCAAGCACTCTTCCATGCATCATCCATAGGAATTTGGTGATGCCTAGATTTGAGATCCAACTTAGTGAAATACTTGGCATAGTGTAGTTGGCCCAACTAATCATCTCCATGCAAGAGGATAGAAGTTTTTATGGTGGTCTTCAAATCCCTATGCACATCCTTCAAGAGCCTTCTTTCTTTTATACCATCACAGTAAGTGAATCACATGATGAAATACTAGGCCAAGTGACCACTTGTTCTATTGACTCTTTAAGTTGTCCTTGACCTCATTGCTCTTTAGATGTGTTGTTTGTACAAGCCAATGTTGGGGAGAGGACATTCAAATAGCAATTGAATTTCATTCCCCACCTAATTTCTTGGTGGCAACCCCTCAAGCTGATGGAAACTTCCTAAAAAGATGACATTTCATCCAAACCTTTTGTTTTAGAGTTAGTCATTGTAGAAAACACCAATCCATATTCTTGCTTATCTTTAATAAAAACTAAAGCATTTGGTTTCTTAAATTAGTACGATTTCTCAGTCGGAATTTACCATTGCAACTTTTGCCTTGCTTTGGTGTCCCCTTATGATAAATTTTACTCCATCCTTTACCCAGCTATAGACATTATTCCTCATAAAAATTGCATCTACAACATACAAGGCCTACCAAACACTATTAACCATCAAAGGAATCAAATACATAACTACTTTGTCTTTGTAATGTGAACTTGCACCAAACTGAAATTTGCACTTTTTAGTTACTTGAATTTCCAAACTCCTCTTCACCCAACCAAAAGGACATGGGTGAGGATGATCATAGGTTTTTAGCACAATCTTTTTAACAATATCTGTTGAAATCAAATGACATTGTGAACTAGGATTTTCAAGTGTATTTACTTCACTTTTCTTGACTCGCAATTTTAAAAAGAAAAATTTTGTTCATCTCATTAAGTTCCTTTTCCATATTCATAATATGGGTGGCTATGCAACCAAGCCTTGCATCTACATCTAAAATATCATCATTCACAACTCCTTGAATTATCACTATAGACTTCTTAGAGTCCTACTTGGCTTTGTTCTTTAGGTGCAGATTCACATGCAACTTCTAACACTTAGCATCCATATGACCATCAATATTACAATAAATACTATAATTATTTGGATCTCTACATTGATGCAAAATATTATTAGTCTTTTCACCCTTCGAATTACCTTCTTGAAGAGATTTCCCCCGTCCTTTGGTTGATTATTCAATTGGTCATGTTTGGAGGACTCTCCTTCCCCTTTAGTTTTCTCCTTTTCTAAATAAAAGGGTTGAACGCATGCGACATCTAATTCTTTTGGTCTTGTAGCAATCACCCCTATTTGGAAATGTGTGGAAACTCCCAGATATTTGGTGAAAACATATTCCTCATCTAGGTCCAAGCCTAACAGCATAGCCTAGCGTCGGAATTCTCTATTGTAATATTGCATGCTTTGCCCACCTCATCTAGAATACAACTACCTAATTATCTAATCAATCTTGTGCCCCACTGATTAAAATTCACAAAACAAAACTTTGAAATCTTTCCAACTAGACATGTCTGGCTTTTTTTACCCCATTTAGGAGCATGACCAAACATTTTTAAATGTGCAAGAGCAATCCTTGTGCCCTACTTACATTATTCACACTTAATAAACCTCCATTTGTTTAAGCCATGTATATAAAATTTCATTTACTTGTCCTTTAAATGATTTAGTCTCAATTTTACTTTAAATGGAGTTTGCTTAGATTTTATATGACTTTTTTTCCAACGGCCTTTCTTCTAAGAATGCTTCTCTATCAAAATCATTTTCCCCACTATCTCCAATATCAAATTTCTTTGCTAGAGCTCGCACTGTGGATCTGATAGGTTATTCTTCTTGGGCGATTTGTCCTTGTTTGCATGTCAAATGGTTAGGCACTCAAATCACCTTCAGTTCTTACTTCTCTATTCCACTTGTGGATCCTGATTTCCAAATTTACAAGGTAGCAACTCTTTGTCCTTTGAAGATCCAATGATTGTCATACAACCACAATTTCCCAAAGATTAGCAGATGGCTTTAATACCAACACAACTATTCCTCCTTATTCAAGCTCATCGAAAGTCTTGTGCAATTTTCAAATTAAATTTGAATACAAGAACTCAACATATCCTCGGAATTTTATCTTGAAAAACATCAATAAGGGGAAAAAGCAGTTGGTAGCAATAACTGCAAGTCTACTAAATATTATTAATCAGAAAAGACCAAGTGCAAAGAGTAGATATGTAATGTCCCCTCTCTCCAATAGGATTTAATATTAAATAATAAATTAATAATTGCCTCACTAATAATAAATTATAATATAATTTATTATTAATATAATACTGAAAGAAAAATAAAATAATAAAAATGGCTCTGCATAAGGTTCTACTACCGGTGAAAAACCTGGCGAAAAACTACTTTGAAAAAACAAAATATGCAAACATAGGTGCTCTCCAACTCTTCAACAATTTTGAGGTCCTCCGTGATAATGCAGATGACTGCTCAAGGGCAAATGCACCACACAAAGCAAAAGCGAATCAATTCAATTTCTTCCAGAAAATGAAATATGCCAAATCTGAACGAGTTTCTGATGGTTTATCAAGGGGTTTCTTTTTCTCTAACCCTAAGGACTCACGCAATCAACAGCAAATCGAATCTGAGTTATTTCAGGCATCTGAATCATCTCCGGAGCCCAAAAGATGGATCAAGGTTAGCAAGAAAAACAGAAGGGAAACCTTAATTCGCCCTCAAATCTTAACACAAATCAACCAAAATTCAATCTTAAGGACGGGAACTGGATCTGTTTTATCTCCCACGAATAGATCGTTATACATTCCTCCTCATAGGAAATCAAACACCAACGCCAAAGAGGTTTCATATTTTGTACAGGATAAACAATCAGGGCATCCAAGTTTCCTCGGTCTTCAGAGGACAGGCGACACTAAGTCTCAAGAATTGGGATTGACAGACAGTCACCAGAATAATGCTGCCACCAATGGAGGGTCTTTTAGAAGATTATCAAAGGAATACTTGGGTGCTCTAAATAGAACCGAACAGCTAAAGAAAAAAGAACGAACTAGGGTTGTTGTCGAACCAAGCGATAAACAGATAGAACATACCAAGATATGCATTATTAGCGACAAAATTAGTGAAGATAGATGGCAAAAATGTCATTCCTATGGGATATTCATTTTTTGGAACGGCCCTAGCTGCTGCAATCCTTCTTTAGCGGAATGGTTGAAATCATTCAGGTGGAATCAGGTAAGTATCTTAACCCTCTCTACACATCTGATATATCTACATTGCAAGAATGAAAATATTAAAAAAGAATTTCTTGCATCTCAAATTTGTTTTTACAAAGGGTTTCCATTAAATTTTCTGCCATGGAGATCCAATTTTAATGAAGAATCAGCAAAATTGCTAGCTTTGCCTACTTGGATATCTTTCAAAAATCTCCCTATTGAGATTCTTCACTCACTCATCTTGAGAAAAATAGGTGATTTTTTAGGGGAATTTTTAGGAATAGATGTAGATAACAATAACAAGAAAGAGGTTAGATTGCTTATTAGATTGAAAGCAGATTTCAAACCTGAAGATAAAATACAAATTATAACAAATAGATCTTACTATGATTTGCAGTACACAAAATTTTTAGGTCAAACCAAAAACATCTCTATTATCAATAAAAGTCAATATCAAACGACAAAAGATTTAATTTTTCTATCAATGTACAAAACAACAAATTTAGAACTTATGTTTCCAAATTTGATGAAATTAGACAATATCAATAATTTAGAACCAGAACTGAACATAATGGAAAACTCCCAATATAATAAAAGTCCTCAACAACCAAATTCAATTGATAGCTGTTTGGAAGAAATGGACTTAGAAGAGGGAGAAATAGCCGTAGATAGGTCACAATCCAGAGACAAAAACCAAGAAGTCAAAATGGCAATACAGCAGAGGGCAAATACCATGGCTGATTCTCAGCAATGCGAATTATGTAAAATACAAAAGATTTCTTTACAATAATTTGGAAAACTATGGACAGCTAATTAATGATCTACAAATGATGCATAACAATATTGGGAAGCAACTTATCACCTGGGAAGAGGCTCATAAGAATCTCCTAGAAAGAAATTCAAAGAGGAAAAACACAGAGGTTTCCTCTTACCATGATCAAAATCAAGACAGGGTGGAAATACAGAAAGAAATGAACCTAGTGGAAATAGAGAATCTTAGAAATCAAAACCAACTACAAGTATGGGACAATAGGAGAAGTAATCCTGTAGCCCTTCAAAATGTCAATAGCAAGACTCAGCAACAGTTAGGAAATAATGCCAAGCAAACACAAAAATTAGAAGGGAACAATCTGCAAAAGGATACAGAGGTTTTTTACTCACCCTTATCATATAAGTATCAGGACCAATCAAAAAATCCAGCTAAGTATTCAGAGGAGATCCAACTTATGATGAACCTAGAAAGGACTTCTAACTCAGAGTTAAGGGAAGCTACAGATTGTTTGGCAACTCCAACCAACCAGGATGATAGCTTAAATTGGCTGGATAGCCCTTCAACGAAGATCCCCAAAATCCCTACTTTCTCATCCTTTACAGAATCCAATCCAAAATCAAAGAAAAAAAGGATTAATAGAGCAGTAACCCCAATTTACAGAAAGTGAAATTTCCACAAATTTTGGCAAACCCCTATCAATGGGAAGAGTGTATTAACTGATACAGTTGACATACCACGACATCAGGCCAATGAAAGACCTAATGAGGTTAACAAAATAAACATTCCAGTTGAAGTAGAATCTTTATTCAATCAAGCAAAGGTCAGCGAAATAAAAGAATTAGAACAAACAACTAGAAGTGAGAATCAATTCTGGGAAGAATTTGGGGTACAAGATCAACAAGATTGGACATTAGATAAAGGGACAGCAAATACGAAATTGGCACCAAAAGGCGACAACTCTGTTTTGATTTGGGATGGAGAAACTAAGGATAATCATTTAAGTGAGTTGCTTATGGAAGAAATCAGAAATGAGGAAGCAGAAAAAGAAGATGCAAAAATAATAGTCTCTACTACTAATGCACAAAGCTTTCAAGATAAATTAGGTATTTCAATGAATGTGGAGGGAGCTGTAAAACCTAATTGTGGAAAGATCAACAAGAAAAGAGGTAGAAAGAGTTTGGCAGAATTAAGAACAGCTACTGGTATGGCAGATAATCAGACAAAAATTAATAAGATCCTAAATGCTGGGAGGGGGAAGAGCCTTCCCAATGAACTATGAAGATCTCCTCGTGGAATGTTAGGGGTATAAATGCCCCTAGCAAAAAGCGCTTCCTCAAGCGCAATTTAACTCTCTTTGAATCAGAAATTAATTTAATTCAGGAAACAAAACTTAATAAAGATGAAGGGGAAAAGATTAAGAGGACATTAGGATTCTGGAAATGTGAATTTATTGAATCTACAGGAGCTTCGGGAGGTTTGGGTATAATATGGGACCCAAGAAAGGTGGACTTCAAGCCCTTAACAGCAAAGAATAACTGGATGGCAGGCAAAATTAAAACTTTCAAAAATAATTTTCAGTTTAACATTATAAATGTATATGGACCTACACCTACTGCAGGAAAAAGGGAAGTTTGGTCAGAAATTAATGACTTTATGGACAAGGGCAAGCAATCAGTTTATATTCTGGGGGGAGATTTCAATGCACTATTAAACACAAATGAAAAGCATGGAGGTTCGCAAATAGATTCTCAAGTAATGTTAGACTTCAAAGAATGGTTTATGAGAAACTCCTTTCTTGATATCCCTACATCAAATGGAGTCTTTACATGGAATAATAGACGCAAGGGCTTCAGCTATATTGCAGAAAGATTAGACAGATTTATTATCAAAGGGGATATTAGCACAATCAACATGATAATTAAAGCCTCTATTTTACCTTTTTCTGGTTCGGATCATTACCCAATACAACTAAAGATACAGGAACAGCAGAAACCTACACGGTGTTCTTTCAAATGCGAGAAGATGTGGTTCTTGGATGAAAGTTTTCTAGAAAATATAAAGCAGTGGTGGAAAGAGGAAACTTTCGAAGGTTCCAAAATGTTCTATTTCACTTCTAAATTAAAAAGGTTAAAGGAAAAAATAATAAAATGGAATAAAAAAAGCTTCAAAAATATCTTTAAAGAAAAACTAGAAAACGAGGCTGAAATTAAAGAATTAAACCTAAAAATCATAAAAAAAGGAATGAGCAATGAAGAATATAATAGAGAAAAAGAATTACTATATAAACAAGAAAACATTTTAGCAAAAGAGGAAATATTCTGGAAGCAAAAATGTAGAGAGAACTGGTTAAATTCAGGGGATAGGAATACAAAATTTTTTCATGCCAGTACTATTAATAGACGTAAGCATAAACAGAATAACCAAAATTCGCAACAATTTAGGACTAGAAATAGAAAACCCAAATCTTATTGCAAAAACTTTTGTTAAATATTACTCTGGTATTTTAAATAATTATGAATATTCTGACCTAGAGGCACAGAATAAAATGCTAAGGTCAATACCTAGGATCATAACAGAGGAAGACAATAAAAACCTCAATCGAAGATTTACAATAGAAGAAATTAAATCAGCTCTTTTTTCACTAAACCCCGAGAAATCCCTTGGCCCTGATGGGTTCCAGGCATTCTTTTTTCAAAAATGCTGGGACTTTATCGAGGAAGACTAATGGGAAGCCATTGAAGCTACAAGAAATTCGGGAACTATTCTAACAGAAATCAATAATACCTTTTTAACATTGATTCCTAAGAAGACAAACATAGAAACAGTGGGAGACTTTAGACCAATTGCGCTCTGTAACACTATCTATAAGATACTATCAAAAGCAATGACTAACAAACTTAAAAGGATAATAAACAAAATTGTATCAGAAGAACAAACAAGCTTTGTCCCTAATAGGTCCATATACGACGGGATAATCATTATACAAGAATTGATACATTCAGCTCAAATTAATAAAGACCCTTGTATGGTGATGAAATTAGATATCTGCAAAGCTTATGATATGGTCGATTAGAGATTCCTATGTAAAACAATGCAGGCATTTGTTTTTTCTCATCAATGGGTCAACTTAATATTTAATTGTATCTCAACACCAAAATTTTCAATCTTAATAAACAAATCTCCAGAAGGCTTCTTTAATACGTCTAAAGGTATAAGGCAAGGGGACCCAATTTCTCCTTTCCTCTTCATCATAATGGCAGAAGCTTTTGGGAGAACAATTAAATTAGCACAGCTAGAAAGGAAAATTAAAGGGGTTAAAATCACTGATTGAGTAGAAAATATTACCCATCAACTGTAATGTCCCCGTTTTTAGACTCATGGGATTAGCTTGGTTTGGCCACCCACACAGGCTAATCAGGCGATCAGAGGGGGTCAGATGATGGAGCCAGCATTGGGATTCCATTCTAGAGGTTCAGATTATCAGGTTTGCTCTTCGTTCGGATCATTTTGGTCGACTTACTATTTTTAGTAAGTGGTATTTTGGGCATGGCCAAGATTAGCAGGGGGTCTGCACGGAGTGTCAGATATCTTAGGATCGAGTTTCAAAGAATCTCCAGTTGGAGAGACTTACTATTTATAGTAAGTCTATTTTTAGCAGCTGGCTATTTTTGGCAGTGGGTTATTCCCGACAGGGCAGTTGGTGTTTGAAGCTTTGGTGTCGGAAATGAGTTTGTTTCAGTCAGCTAAATTCAGAGGCTTTTGGTTTTTAAAATTATCGTTATTAAATTAAATTATTTTAATTTAATAACTTTAATACTTTATAACTTTAATGTTATAAAGTGAAGAGGTTATTTAAAAGCTTTTTAATTAAAAAAGTGAAATTGTGCTTTTTCCGAAAAAGCTATATATTCTACTCGAAAAAGCACTTTCATTCATTCATTGTTGATTTGGTAAAATTTATAAAGTCTCTTGGCTGTGAGAAACCGGCTAGGGTTTTGAAGACTGATTCCTCTTCTGGCAATTTGAGCCATCACAAATTGGTGGTGAATTTTGCAGCTGCTGATTCTGAATTAAATCCAGTGCTGATGTATACTGGGTTTATGAGAAATTTGTTCTGTAGGCAAATCAATTTATTCATTTTGGGGTTTGATTTGTCTTCCTGCTGGAGTTCTGAAATTGTTTGAAGGAGTTATGTGTTTCTTCATTTGGTAATTGCATTCGAATTTGCTGAGGTTGTTTTTATTGGGAAATCTGTTGTTAATTAATTGCTGATGCTGCAATTAATAAATTGGTGTTCGGGTTTTTGGTGAAGTTATTTCTACAGGCGAATCATTTGTTCTTAAGGATTTTGAATTGTTTCATGGCTGAGGTTTAATAATTGATTGAGAGATTGGCAGAGATCTTCTTGCAGATGCTGAATTAATTATATTGAGATTGAATTCACAAAATCTAGAAACCCACATTAATTACATGGCTGCATTTTTTAATTGGGAATTTGAGGAGCTTCATTGTTTGCTTATGTGACTGGAAAACAAGGTCAGATTAATATTTTTGCTGAAACCATCAACACAGCAAGCCAACCTCATGATATTACATCTTGCCGTGAATGTACAAGCTCGAGTTTAGGCGTTAGAGAATTGTGGTATGTTTTTATGAAAGACATTACAAAATTACAAGCATTTTTGGATTGCCAGGTGCCTTTGAATTTTTTATATTAATTGAAATGCTTATATATTTTGTTTGCAATGAGAAATGAGAATCAATTAAATTATTAAAGAATGTCATTTTGTCTTGGTTGGATTATTTTGAATTTGTGGAAGTTGAATTTAATTGCAAATTAAAAGTTTCTGAGCAAAGGGTTTGCAAAAATTATAAATTCAAATTAGTAGTTGAGAAGAGCCAGCTTGGGTTCTTCACAGTGGTATCAGAGCTATTTTCCCGCCATCCTGTGGGGTCTGGACTCATTTTAATTCAGAAGTTATTTTAAGTGTTCAGCACTTCTATTTTCTAGCTATGGATAAATACAGGAGATCTAGTTCCGAAAGTCGTCATAGCAGTAAAGGAAATAGAGCGGATTTAAATGCTTTAGCAAAAAGCGTTGAGAGACTTAGATTGCATCAGCAGAGATTGGCAGAGAGGTTGTCGGATCCAGCTACAGTAGACAGGGCAGCGAGATATATGGTCTCCGCCTTTAGAAGGCCGACACCTAGTTTGCAGAGGAGAAGACTGGAGTTTTCTCCGACAGTAATCGATGATGCTAATATCCTTACATCAAGTTCAGCACCTGCTATTCCCATCCGCAATGCTGATGATGGATTTATTGCCCAGGGGCCAATGGATATTTCAGGGCCATTGGTTGACAGCAGAACCAAGCATCACCAGGTTGAGGCTCCCAAAGCAGTCACTACAGATTGTACAGAGTCAACTGATGTTGCAGTTATTACTGAGCGTTCAAATTCTTCCGTGGAGGGAATTATCATTGGAGATGTTTATGTCAGCTGTAGTAGTGTTGCTCCAGTTCAGGAGGCAGTTGCTTCCTCAGTTGAGACTTAAGCATGTACGGAGTCTCCCAGTGGTGAGGTTGGAGATTTGGGCATTACAGCGGGGTCAGTTGATGATAGTTCGAGCTCCAGCATTATTGGTGCACAGCCTGATGTGGAGTCATGTGTGCAGAGTCACGTGTCAGCAGTTGAGGTTTCAGCAGGAAATGTAGGAGCTGACACATCTGATGATACTTTCGAGGATGCTGTGAGTCGCATGGGAGATGACACCCCCTGTGAGTTGTTGGGTAATGACTGTAAGGAGCATATGAGCTCTGACAGTTCAAAGATATTTGATAGCAGTCGCAGTATGGGATCATCATAGGAGACAGTGGTTTATTCCTGTGTTGAGGATGTGAGCATGGAGCTTTCTAGTGATGACATTCAGGATGGGAGTGTTGCAGATGATTTGTCAGACGTAATCCCATGCTACAGTATAGTCTATCCACATGTCGACATTGAGTTGTGTTTGCAGCCAGAGTTAGTAGAGGAGATGCAGTTAGAGGATGTGTATACTAGCTTTGCAGACATCTCCGATAGTGAGAGCGAGGATGATACGTGTTGTATTTCTGGCTTTCTATATCTAACTTTGGGCGTAGATTCAGTGTTGTCATTTGGTGGAGGGGGGTTCCATGATTCGGTGTTACCAGAACCCACAGATGAGGACAGGGAAGCTTTTGAGTGGCAAGAGTTTGTTATAGCCAAGGCTTCCATGTCCCGAGAGATGGTTACTCCGTCAGTGATTCATGAGGATGTGTCTCAAGATCTGGATTGTCAGATGGTTGCAGAGGACGAGGTAGCTGGAGATGGTGTTGAGTCAGATTCAGCAGCAGCTTCCTCGGGGTTAGATGAGGACATGTCCGATGTCTGTACTCAGAGTGTAGAGGTGTACTCATATGTAAGTACACAGAGAGAGGGTGATATTGAGGGGAGTGTATTGGTTATAGCTTCCTCTCATAGTGTGGACAGTGCATTTGAGGTGGTACATAGGAGGCCTATTGTGCAGAGTCATCATGTGACCAGCTAGTTGCGAGTTGATGAGAGGGATATTTCTTCTACTCTCGAGCATTTTGATGCCGCTCGTCAGTTGCTGGCTGTTTATGGTTGGAGTACTTCTATGACAGATGAGTCCAACAGTGGTTACCTTTCATTGACAGAGATTCACTCTTTGCGTGAGGCTGTCAAGATTTTGAGACAGAACTATTTACAAATGGTAGCCGACAGAGATCACTTGGTTGAGTGGGGGAGTACAGCATATGAGGCACTGATGGACAAAGAGGACGGGGTGAGTGAGCTTACCCAGGAGCTCACAGCGACTATTGAGATTTTAGAGGACACTCAGCAGGTTCTTCAAGAGTCGCAGATCCAATTAGAGGAGGTGACCGTAGAGTTGGAGCATTTACGGTCTACACCAGCCCCAGACCCAGTTCGATTGTACATTGAGGTGGTTGGTGGCGAGTTTGCTCCTACAGTTGGTGTTGAGGAACATGATGTTGTGGCAGACACATCTGTTCTGGATATGGGAGCACTTAGTATGGATAAGGTAGGAGTGAATCTACTTCATCATCTCACATAGCTGATAGCACGGGACAGTTGGCTGTGCCACATTTGCGAGGGGATCAGTTGTGGATTGCGGGGGAGCGAGTTGATGCTTCCACATATAATTTCTACTGCACTGAGTCATTTATGTACTATTTACTTGAGAGCGCAGATGTGTGAGAGGGTTCTTACAGAGTGTCCAAGGGTACTCTCATCCATGGCTCTTGTGCTATTCGGAGGTTGGTCGGAAAGATTGTGGAGACTCTTACTACTATGCTTCCCCACAGGGATTTTGAGGTTGGGTTCGTTGAGAGGGTTGCTCAGGACCCTACCCAGCCTGCAGTTATACGGAGTCAGAGATTGGAGCCATCTCTGGATTCCCGGTTTGGCCATGATGAGCGGTTGACTAAGATTGGGGTTTCCTACCAGCATTTCACGGTGGGGTATGCTCATCATTTTTCTTTTGACCCTCAGGTGGAAGATTTGTTTTCATGTAGGGGTAAACTGGCTCCAGTATCCTACCATCCATTATGGGATGGATTAGCACCATCGTTTGCAGATGGATTTGGTAGTTGCAAGTTAGATTACTTGCAATGTTCACACACTCAGGATTGTTTATCAGAGGGCAGTGTTGACAACAGTGATTTTGGCACGTTTGGTCGTTGTTTTCCCAGTGCAGTTCGGTTGAGTTCCGTTGGGGTGTTTTTGGCATCGACATCTACAGTTGGTTTACAGATGTGGTTTTCAGTGGTATCTGTTCTGTTGATGTTGGTTCTTTCTTCACTGGAGTTTAATGAGGATTGGGACATTACTTATGACCATCCTTGGGATCCGGGTGGTTTATGATGTTGCTTGTTTTCCTGATTGCTTGAGGACAAGCAATCTTGGGAAGGGAGGACTGTAATGTCCCCGGTTTTAGACTCGTGGGATTAGCTTGGTTTGGCGACCCACACAGACTAATCAGGCGATCAGCGGGGGTCAGATGATGGAGCCAGCATTGGGATTCCATTCTGGAGGTTCAGATTATCAGGTCTGGTCTTCGTTCGGATCATTTTGGTCAACTTACTATTTTTAGTAAGGGGTATTTTGGGCATGGCCAGGATTAGCAGGGGGTCTGCACGGAGTGTCAGATATCTCAGGATCGAGTTTCAGAAGGCGGCACTGATAAAATGGGATCAAATATGTAGACCAATAGAATATGGAGGACTAGGGATCAAAAATTTTGACTGGCAAAATAAGGCATTAGGCGCAAAGCTAGTATGGAGGATGTATCATGAAAGTGAAAGTAAATGGGCCAAAATTCTTTTCCACAAATACCTCAATAATGCTAATCCGATTACTCTATTCCGAACTTTCAATACACCCACAAGCTCTAAGATTTGGAATTTCATGATGGACAATAGAGATCTAATCACAAACAACCTCACATGGGATATAGGCAATGGACAAGAGGCCCTCTTTTGGGAAGACTCTTCGGATGGTCTACCTGCCCCAAATAAGGCAAATCTTTAAATATCTATTAAAACAACTCTAAAACATTGCTGGGGATCACATTATAGAGATTATATTGAAGAAACTTAGGAAGGTTGGAAATGGAAATAAACAACAGACACAACGTTGTCACAAGAAGAGCAAGCAGAATTTGAAAATCTCCCGATTAACAGAATGGCAAGATATAAAATTAGGAATGACAGATTGATATGGGGAATCGCAAAGGATGGCAAATATAGAGTGAAGAAAGGCTACGAAGCTATCACTAAGGCTCACGATTTGGTCAAAATGGACCTCCTCCCCAATTTATGTTGGGATCCCGCTTGCCTGCCTAAGGCTGGCATCTTTTTATGGGCTGCCCTTCAAGACAGAATTCTGACCTCCGATAGAATCTCAAAATTAGGATTTGAAGGACCATCTAGATGTGTCCTATGCAAATCAGCTTCAGAAACTGCAAGGCATATCTTATACGATTGCCCTTACACCAAACATTGTTGGGAATGGCTCTGCAACAAACTTAATTGGTCAACAGTCTTTAATAATAACTTTAAGGACTTTTTAGGATGTTGGCCTCAAAAAGAATCTAACGTATATAGTAAGATTTGGCGTATTTCCCCTTCAATCTTCGCTTGGGAGATCTGGAAAGAGAGAAATAGAAGAATCTTCATAGATACTGGAATGGAAAGAACGTTTCTTACAAATAAAATAGAAGCAAGTATCATAGAAGTTACAAATAACCATCTTAGAAACTCTTACAAAGAAGAAGGCTCCTTCTCTGATTGGGATGCAGACATCAAGAAAAAGTGGAAAAACCTAATCAATCCACCTCTTTTGTACTCTAAGGCAAGTAAAACGGCAAGAAAGGCATGCAAATGGAAACCTCCACCAACAGGATGGCTGAAGATGAATTTCGATGGAGCTTCTCGTGGAAATCCAAGGAAAGCTGGATTGGGGTGTATTATTCAGGATGAATTTGGAGATTGGGTAGTTAAAAGAGCTAAGAACTTAGGTGTTATATCCAACAACCAAGTGGAACTAGAGGCTCTAAAAGAAGGACTCAAATTCTGTATTAAGATTGGTATTAAAAAGCTAGTAATCGAAGGAGACTCCCAGATTATCCTAAACGCGTTAAGAAAAAGATGCACACCCAATTGGATTCTAAACTCTAGTCTTGAAAATGTAATTAACCTTGCAGACAAGATTCAGGAGACCAGAATTGAACATATTTTTCGGGAAGGCAACAAGGAGGCAGACTGTTTAGCTAACAGAGGTGTTGAAGGTGAGGATATCACCTTATTTAATCCCAAACTTAAGATAATTATAAATAGTCACCCAAATTAGCAATTCTAGTAGGATAGGATCCGCTTATTACTACCTAATGGCGGACTTTTCAGTATGAAACTCTTAAGATTTTCCTAGATTTTAGAGAGAGGTCAATTTCATTCAGAGAGATCGAAATATAGTAATCTGGCTTCCCGTAAAAGTTTTACGGAATACTCTTTAACATAGCGGAACACATAAAACCCAATAATTAAAAAAGATACTCGCCTATGAATCATACTAATATCAACTTTAACTTTAATCATAAATACACCATTTGTGAAGAAGTTTAAAACGTGCCATGCCATGCCGATTTTTCGAGAGTCCTAATAATGATTACAAAGGCCTCGGTGTCTAGTAATTTCTAGAGACTTCCGACTCTTTCCCGAACGACTCTTTCCTCGCAATAAGACTTTTCTTTTTTAAAACGGCTGTCCCGCCACATCCCAACTAAGGACCCTTCGCATCCCCTCCAAGAATCAGCTCAACAAGGAGAAAGTTTAGCAATCTATATATAACATTGGCAGTAACCAACATTCTTTAATCTCCCTTGCTATTACTTTTGCTGCTGAGGCATCTTTTGCGAGTCTACTTATTCCAACCCCATTGCAGAAAGCATGTCCACCCCAATCAAATTAAAAGGCCCCAAAGTGCAAATCGCTTTTGAAGGATCGATCACTGGCAAAAGACTTGAAAATATCCTACTCTCTTCCCATTTTTTGGTCATTAGAGCAGTCTTTAGAATCTTAGGCAGGGATATCATTATTAATTCGGAAAGATACAGAGTAAACTCTGACATCCCAAGATTGTTTATAGCCGCAACACTCCATGTAGATGCCAATAAACCACGGATAGAAGCATTGTGTAGAAGAATCTTTAAAGGCATCTATTTAGGTGACCTAGATAAGGTGATGGCGAATATCCAACCTGACCTCACCATTCCAAAGCCTTGTCACTATGATACTCCATCAGTGGGTGGACGGCCGGTACCTTCCTACCCTATTCTACACAGAAAATATAGAATATTTAGTAGGCTGGGCTCCAATAGTAAAAAGGAATTTGCTCTTTTTACTTCATTTCTGCCATGTTTGCTCATCTGTTGATGTGAACTGGATAGATAAATTTATTTTGGAAGACGAAGTTAAAGCCTGGGATTCTGAGGATGAATTGAGCTATTGTTTAGAACAACCATATCCACCAAGACATCTCAATGTGGATACCGGTGCAGATGATGTATAAAAGGGTGGATCAAATTTAGATCAATTAGCATAATATTATTAGATATGTTTTATCTTTACAAATAAATAATGGATGAATGATTGATAAAGGTTTTGTCATTAAAGGAATAAAAACTAAAAATCACAGGATAGGAGAAGAACATAACCTTTTTTTTGATCTAGACTAAATGCTACTCAGATTTTTAAAACCACAGATTATCAACAATGTTCTCTACTACAGAAAAGGTTTTCTTTTATTACTAATGGATTTATTTTTAGATACTAATAAATATCATATTTCTAGTCTGTGTTTTGTTTTTCAAGAACTGCCTATGCAGGATTAGAAAACAGGGAAAAGAAAAGAAGAAAAGAAGCCAATCTTGCAAGCAGAAATGGAAGAGAAAGTAATGAAGGGGGGAAAGCTCTTAAAAAATGTAATTTTATATTTAAATAGAGAAGTACTTGTAAAATATAAATAAGGGAATGTCCCTATAGTGATTAATGTAAATTTTATCTGGACTACGGTCCCGGGCAAGACTGGAGGTTTCCTTCTCCATTCTTTCCTACCAGTGCCCGCAGTGAATGGAGTATTCTGTAAACATTTATGAAATTAATAAAAATCATTGGCTTAGGCCTTTTACTGATAAAAAAAAAAATATAATACTGAAAGAAAATAATATTAATAAACAATAAGTAATTGTGATATCCCCTTCTACAAATAAAATATTAATCCATATAATATAAATAAATTATCAAATATGAATGTTATTATCAAATAATTAATTAAGTACTTAATCAAATATATAAATACTATATATATTGTTCATTAAATAAATATTAATAAATAAACAATTATTAATTAATAACATTATATATATCATTGTTTAAAATATTTAAAGATTAATAATCAATTTATATATATTATACTATTATATTAATATATCCATAACATTTAATTATTAATGATCAATTTATATATATTATACATATTATATGTAATGTCCCCATTTTTCAGACTTCGGGATTAGCTTGGTTTGACGACCCTCGCAGGCTAATCAGGTGATCAGAGGGGGTCAGATGTCAGAGCCAGTGGTGGGATTCCATTCTGGGGATTCAGTTTATCAGGTTTGCTCTTCGTTCGAGTCAATTCGGTCGACTTACTATTTTTAGTAAGTGGTATTTTGGGGATGGCCAAGATTAGCAGAGTGTCTGCACGAAGTGTTAGATGATTCAGGATCGGGCTCAGGGAATCTCCAGTTTGAGAGACTTACTATTTTTAGTAAGTCTATTTTTAGCAGCTGGCTATTTTTGGCAGTGGGTTATTTCCAGCAAGGCAGTTGGCGTTTGGGCTCTGGTGTCCGAAATGAGTTGGTTTCAGTTAACAGAATTCAGTGGCTTGGTTTTGTTAAAGATATTGTTATTAAATTAAAAGTATTTTAATTTAATGACTTAAGTACTTTATAACTTTATTGTTATAAAGTGAAATTAACTTTTAAAAGCCTTTTATATTAAAAAGGTGAAATTGTGCTTTTTTCGAAAAAGTTATGAGTACAACTCGAAAAAGCACTTTCATCTACCGATTTGATTATTTGATATTTTGTTGTGAGAGAATTTTGCTTGGCTTTGGAAGCTAGGGTTTGAGCTCTGTCTTCATCTTTTGGAGAGAGTTCTTCTGAGATTTGTCGAATTTGGTCTTCTTCCAGGAGAGAGCTCATTTTGATTCTAAATTGAATCCAGTGCTGAGGTATACTGGATATGTATGAAATTTATTCTACAGGCAAATGATGTGTTCTCTTGAATTTTGAATTTATCTCATGTTGAGGTTCTGGAAATTGTTGAAGTTTGCTATGGAATTGAGTTTGATAATTCATCATATCGGAAATCTGGAATAGCAAGTCGGAGGCTGATATATCTCCTTCTTGATAAATCGTAAGTATTAAAACAGAGGAGGAATTTCATATTTAATTAATGGCTATGTAGTCTTTCATGCTGCGGCTACATACATAGTGGGAGGCGTCATATTGGACAGTGAATTCGCATTACACCAGTCAGCATCAACTCAGAATTGTGCACGTGAGATTGTGGGGGTGTGTGACGGCATTCTTCTGGATGCGGGATTACTTTGGCCATTGTCTTTGAATGGCATTACTACAGCAGGGCCGTAAGGCAGTTTTTTCTGAGACGGCATTCCTTCTGGGCCAGTCACGTACCAATATGAGCAGTTTGTAATGAATTTCGAGGGTGGCAGCCATAATTAGGAGATCGTGACAGAAAAGGGAGGAATTACGGGTCATACAGGTGCCATAGAATTTAATGATATATGATTATTATATAAATTTGTTTGAAATAAGAATTCAAATAGAGAATGTTCATTCAGAATGTTAATTGTCTAAATTAGATGATTAAATTTGGTATATGTGCCAATAGTTTTTGCCTTGCATTCATATTTGAAAATAGTTGCAGTGTTTATTTTTTCAAATATTAATAAACATCCAGAAAGAGCCAAAATCGGTTCTTCAGATTATATATGTAAATAATATTAATAAATTCATAACACCCTGTTTTTATTTATAATATAAAATGTTATAATATATATATTATAATACATACCCTTGTACGCACGATGGTTAAAACTGCAGCAGTCGCACCTTAGAGGTGCAACTGGATCGCAGCCTTAGGCTGCGACCAGTCGGGGTGCGACTAGTGTGGGGAGGGGCGTGACTCCCCTCTCCCACACATACTTAAATAAATAGCCGCAATGAAAACGAGGGAAGGGAATAGGAAATATTAAGAAAGAGTTAAGAAAAGAAACAGAGCACCATAAAGAGAAATTGTAGTTGATAACAGGTTATTCTACTTTGTAAGTAATTAGATTTTGAATGGAACTTCATTAATTATTATTAAATTATTTATTTTTATATATATATATATATATATATATTCTCAAAGGATTATATTTCTTTTATCTATAAAAATGTCTATATATATATTGATTGATATATATTAATATATATACATGTGCAATTAAGATTTATGGAATTATGTTATAGGCAACTTGTGCTTTTGGATTTTTTATAAATCTGAATATATGATAATATAATTTACATTAATTTTGGTACATTTATATGTCCACCCAAATTGATGATATGGGGACCATAGAGAGAATGAATCTTATATTCATGAAGAGATGGAACCCATATCTAGAGGGGACCAGAGGAAATTGTTATAGTTTTCCTAGTCTCGAGATTGTTATAATCTCATAAAGATAGTATATATACTAATGCCAGTCATATGCATATGCGTAGGCTTGGATAGCATTTATTGCTTCCAAGAGATTCTTATGGGCAGTGCTCTATGGGATGACGTGTCGATAGCTCGGTTGCTTAGAGTGGATCTTATATCCCTCAAGCCGAGAATCAGGAATTCTGTGAAGCCTGACCTAGAGGCAGCCTTAAGGATCAAATCCCCCCCCCCCTCTTACTAAGTTAGTGGAGAGTATGAGTCATGCAAATATTGTGTAATATTTTGTACTAACGTCAGTTTTGCAGGGAATTAAAAAGGAGAATAAGGGATATTACATAACCAATATTATTCATCAAAGTTATATATTAATTGGTTGTTTAATACCATATAAAATATTAAAGATAAATAATAATCAAAATATAATATATTATTAAATAAAAAATATCTTATAAATTAAATATGATATATCAAGATATAAATTAACAAGAAAATTAATTATAAATAAACAAATTTATTATTAATGAAATATAAGTATTTCATCTATGATTAAGAAAAGAGATACAGAGAATATAAATAAATTCGTTCGCAAAAAGCTTAAATGAGAAATTTGCATAAGGTCCCAACAAGGGACATTACAAGATACAACTTCTGACTACTCCAATTGCTCATTATCAAGCCTCTAATGTCTCCCATAGCTGAGTTTTCCTCAATTCAATCACTAAAAATGTAGGAAGTTTGGTTCGCTTTCTTGGGACCCTAGTACCAGTCCAATTTGACCGTGTTCGGGTTCGGGTCTAGTTCGTCTGTGGGTTTGGACAAAGTTCGAACCCAGGCAACCCGGTTCATCTAGGCCAAACCTAGGTCAAACCAAGGCAAACCCAGGCAGACCAAGTGTGAAATAGGTACATTTCCACTGAGAAACATTCTATAATTTAGTGTATGAAACAATTATTACAGAATTTGAATAAGATCTTTAAGATTACAAAACAAAATTTGCTTTAGTTAGATATTTATTACATCAAATTAAACTAGCCCTCAAGATTTCCTCTTGTGAAATTTTTATATCCAATTGCTGATAATGACCTGTCTGATTAATTGAAAGCTCTCTATAATGATAAATTATATTTTAAACATTAAACAATATATTCAATAGGTGAAGGGAGTTGCAAGCTACTTTTTCAAAAAAATTCAAGTGGGATGTTAATTACAACAAACAAGCTCTCTGTACAATAAAAAGTAATAAGCATTTGAGGACTTGGAAAGCAAGAATGTTATTGGTGCAGCTGATCCCAGTGGCATTGGCACTGTTTGTGAATCAACTAATGCCTTTGATGAAGAAGAAGAAGATGAAGATTTAGATAATCCATTAGATGATTGAAACTTAGTATCAAGTTCCAATTGTTGAAAGTCAAAACAATGATACTTGAACTCAATATTATTATTTTATGATTACAAGTTTATGGTGTTTTTGTTGTTTTTATGATACTATGTGACATTCTAATCTCCATTCATGCTTCTAGGCTGTATATATATATATATATGTTTTTGTACTAACGAACCCAATCCCCATTTCAAAATTTTGCTGCACCAGAAAACCAGTTCTTTGAACCTAAACTGGAACCCAAACCCAAACTGGCAACTTAACTAAAAACTCACACAAGCCTCTAATGATGCAACCAAACCTCCTCATGCCCTTACATAGATGTTGGGATGACCTCGTCATGCACTAGAAGGTCCCAGCAGTTGAATGGAAAGGAGAAATGTTGGACTGTTTACTTCAAATGCTATTTTTAATGTATGGGGATGAAACTACTCCTTCGTCCAGACCAGTGGTTCCATAATTGCTGTGTTGATTACATAACTGTGTCTTTGGGGGAACCAGCAGTTTTGAAATGACTCCCTACAGGGACCGACAGCTTCATTTCGCTAGCAAAACCAGATGCTTTCTATTGCTGATCATTTTTGGAAAACCTCAATCTGATGAAGAATTTTAATTTCTAGATCCTTATAAATCATTGTCTTGGATCAAATCTGATCAACTCTGTCAAAAATATAAAGGCTAAACTCTGAGATCATAGATTAATTGTCATAAAAAATTCAATACCCATTAACTTTCCATGATGACTTGGCTCTGTTGTGTCTTTTTAAAATCATGCTATTAGAGAACCAGCAGGTTCTGACAATCCAGTGGCTGTCTGAGAGTACACTAATAGCTCAGATCTTCAAAAATGAAATAAATAATATAGGTCTTACATATGCATAGACTCTGCCATGAACACAACTTACCTTTACTTGCCTTCGACCTCAAACAAAGAAGCACCATGAACTCCTCAGGTTTCAGTCTCATATGCATCTCATCCCACTTCAGAAGTTTCGAGTGGCGGTCATCATATTCTTCACTTTGATAAAATAGAGGTCTACATCACCTCAAGATAATCTTTGGAAAAACAATCTTTTCTCTAGAATCTGTTTCTACACAAAGACATCAATAAATCCAAAAGTTGATTCCTCAAGTGGGCACCCCCCATCCACCAATTGCTGCCACCCAAGCTACAAGGTGCCTCAACAATATGCATAATGCAAACCCAAAATATGTGAACATCATTTTATGCTTTTGGGACTGGTGAAAAGTTAATCATCATTGCAGCAGGATAAATTTACTCTTTTTCAAGCAATATGTGCTGAAAGAGAGAAACAAGATCTATTACTATCAGTCTATCAATATATTTTGTTTTGCATGCTGATCAACATTACTAGCAATATGTAGATGAATAATGCTTGAAAAATGCACATATTACCTAAATAGAAAATGCATGAAATTTATTATTCTACAATATAAAGCTGCATGAACCAATGGTCAAATTTGGACTGAATGGGCTGGAGACTTGAGCAAAACTACAGACCTAGACCGCAAAAAATGACAGGTACAATTGCATGCATGAAAGTACACTTGATGAGTCATAAATAGCACTCATATGATCATTCCACTAAAATAACATCTCCTGAATGTATTATATCTCAAAAATCTTTATGCACATAAAATTCCAATGTACAGATAGAAAGATAGATATCTAGGACCCACAAAGAATGATCAAGCATAAAGCATTCTGCCAACCTGGATAAGCTAAAAACAAACATGATCTTGCCATGTGAAATAAACATCACAATTTTAAACTTTGAAACACTTTGAACAAAATCATAAATACAGAAATTCAATGTTTGATAAAACTGTTACAACATAAGCTTGATGCTTGAAGACTATCTAGTTTCAATATTAGAACATGTCAGATACTGATCCACGGTGATAATATCTGTTGCAAAAGTTGAAGAAAAAGTGAGTAATTGTCTTACAAGTAATTTTTTCCATTCTTGCACTGCATTTGGACCTGCATACTTCTCAAGATCCTGTCATTACAATAGCCAGAAAAATCTATTTAATAGTTATACTACAAATATTAGTCCTATTCAGAATTGCATTTGTCAGCAGTGTTTTATAGAATATAAAAATTCATTATGATGAGGAAAAGCACCTTGCATGCTTGTATTTGAAGAAAATGTTATCAGATGGGCTATGCACAAACAATGAAGTAATGGTCCAAATAAAATAAAAATATCAATATATGTGAAGACCAATTAAATGATGTGCAAAGAACTGAGGCTTCCAAATAATAATGTTGATCAGCATGCAAAACAAAATATATTGATAGTAATGCCAAATGCAAGATAAAAGTTGCATGAAATACAGGAAGCACACAATTGGAAAAGTTTATCTGATATCAGCTTAGGAGGCCGTTGAACTCTACCAAATGGTTATCTTTCCTTCATGTGATAAAAATGGCAGAAATTCAAATTATTCATCTAATTAGTCTCTTGATGTTGATGTCAATGACCATTGATTTTTTTAGCTAAGAAGATTGTATGTTATATTATATTAGAAGCAAGAATTCAAAACAGTACAAGAGACTGTCCACATACACAATCTTGTATACTATCTCTCAATGAAAAAAAATCCAAATTACAGGAGTAGATGCAGTGACTATGATGCTCTTTAAAAGATTAAACAAATCACCATTAAACAAATTTTGTTGTAGCCAATCCCAAAATCCAAAATTATGTCCATGGTTCACTAAGACAAAACATTGTACTCTCTTTGGTCCAGGACAATGTATGACACACATAAGTGCATAACTCTGCCAGCACAAACACAAGTCTTTCATGGCTTGGTCAACAGCTTCACCATCACTTGCAAAACATGTGGCAGCAACACAACAATCTAACTCCTCTCCTATCTTGCCATGCCAATCTGATGACAAGGTATAATAGTGAGATGTTAGTGATAGACGAGGATAGCTTGGGCATTCAATACATTTTATCTCTAAGATCGTGTAAAGAACTTGGCATGATAGAACCTTGCATTATAGTCCTCATTAGGTGTCTAGCCTTTTCAATTAATCCTTCTTTTCCTAGTCTGTCTGCACTCTAACATAGTTCTCTATTTTTGTCATTCATGTTCATGCTAAGTGTATGTCTATCCACTGGGTTCAATCCTGGGCGCCATATCACTTCTCATAATATAACTGGTACTGGTACTAGACCTAGACTCCAAACCAAACAAAAATTAAAGGACAAGTGTTAAGACTCATGTAGTCTGCGTACTGCTCTAGCTGAAGTTGATTACACAATGGATATTTTCTGCATAAATACATATACTCAAGGCTCAAAAAAAATTCCAAGTTTCAATTCTTGATGTAATAACACTCAAAACATCTTTAGTAACATAGGAAACATAAGGATGCTTGTTTGAAAACCGCCATTTAAGCCCCTGTTACAAATTTTATTGCTGCCAATATTCCTTGGCCTAACATTGTAGTGCTTACTCCTTGATTTCCTTTAAGAGACCATCCATAAATACCTTTGTTTCCTCAAGGGTAAAACTACAAAATAATCCCAAGAATGGCTCACCATTCTACAATCCTGTGTCATGAACTTGCATCAAGTCCAAATGCTCAACCAATACACTTGTTAATTAATAGTTAATTCAGCTTCATACCCTATTAATTTTGAGTTTTCCATTTTTTCATCCAATTTTCAATTCTCAGTACAACATATGATAGCCAACCATGGATGGACAAGGCTTCAACAAACTAGTGATTCACATGAACAGATGGACAAGATTCAAGATTGGCAATTACATTCAATATGTTGGCTGTAAACTATAACAACAATGAAAGTATAGAGTAAACACAAAGATTTAATGGAAATAAAATCACTCAATCACACAAAAAGAAAGAAAAATAGTTCTTTTTATAACCTTCATGATGTACAATATGAAGCATAAACTATGACAAACAACAATTGAAATTTATTTCAATTCCAATGCATCCAATTTGCATAAGTCCCCTACTCCATCAAGTAGGTGTGACAATTTGGAACAATCACTGTCGATAACTATTTTTGGGAAAAGATGTCTCAACCTTACATTCCTAATGTTCTTAATACTTATGCACTCACTATTTCATCTTTTGTGTATTTTGTCTTAATGTGGGCGATTTGGCGTCCCATTTGGAAGTACATGGATTTTTTCATTACCAGATTTTGTCCTTAAATGAAAACATAAGTGTTGGCCATGTGTCAGCATCCTATGGTTGTTGTCAAGAAATAATATAATTGTTGTTAAGTGTCGTTATGTTTGTTAGTGTAACCGAGAGGTAGGCAGTTACGGGTTGCGACAGTTCACCTCGCACCCCCTCGGGTCTATATCTGTACTCTCTCAAATGGAATAAGGATGATGATGTATGAGAATAAGTGTCTTGTGGAATTAGAAACTATATGTAAGTTTATCTAGCATTAATGAAGAAGATGACAGTTCTCTAATATTGCATTGTCTTCTATTGTATTACGTTACTTGCTATCTATATGATGTATTAACTCACTTTACCCCTTCCAAGTTCATTAAAGTTGTGTTTGAAGATAAAGTGGTTGTAAATTGTGGTCCTTCCAGGTTGAACTCCACTATTAGGGAGGATGTTGTGCAGAAACTCACTTCAGTTGTATCATCTGCAAAGTTGAGGATGTGGTGATGTGGCTTCTTCGCTGAAATCATTTTGTTAATTCTAGGCTGGGTATGGAGATGCTAAAGGAGGATGAGGCTAAGGAGGTGGGTATTTCTTCCGAAATAACTATAGCAGACATCAATTTGACCAAGAAGGAAATGTTGTTTATAGGCAGCTTCAGAAATTAAAGGTGTTATCCTCTGATTCTGTGATGTCCCCATCCTTACAAGAATAAGATAGCAATGAAACACATATGTGGTCAAGCAGTTGCAGACCTTGAACACCTCAAGACAGATAGTAAACAGAAATCAACATTTTGTACATAGCATTTAGAGTTTAAGTAGGTAGGTTTGCATATTTTTTCAATAAAGTAAATAGTATCAAGATCCTATCGAGGAAAATTGTGAAGTCTTATCAATAAGACGATTTTCCTATCCAGCATCAAGTAAGCACACCAAAGGATGCAATATTGAGATTGGTTAAGATCAAGTGATATGATCAAGGGTTGCAAATATCAAGAGCCTTTATCAACATAACACCAAGTCATGATCCAGACATTGAGCTCACATGATATCAAATATGAAAACCTTTGGACATGTAAATCATGACTTCACTATCACCTTGTGATCAACACAATGAATACTAAATCCATAATCAGGCATGTCCATAAGATGACATCCCTTTCAAGACAACTTGAAGGAAATATGATACATAGTGAAGACTTGACGTTAATCTAGACATACCCATGGATCATACTATTAATACCACATTGTTAGCAATAACAATGCACCAACACAACTGAGAGGGGGGGGGAGTTGAATCAGTTGTGTGCCAAATCTGAAACTTAAATCCTTTTAATCTGATTACTTTAAACAAACTGAAACAATAATATAATCACAAGAACACCACAAAATCAAAACACCATAACACAAGGATTTGTTGACAAGGAAAACCATTAAAAACATCAGATTTCCACTCTCTTATCCTGATGATGGATCACGGAGTGTGATCTGAAACATTGATGTAAAAAAACTTACACAATCAAATCCAGAAACTTATTTCAAGGAAAACCATGTTAAGGGAAAAAACCCGGTGGGGATGGAACCCACAAATAATGCACTAGAAATATTATGTCCCTGTTAGGAGCTGATTATTACATCCAGTACATGTCCCTATTAAAGGACAGACCCTGTTAGAAGTCTTTCCAACCTTGTTAGGAGTTGAGTACAAAGGTAGGCTCAATGCCCGAGTTTACTGCCCAAAATGAAGGTTAAATCCACCTTCTAAAGGTTAAACCCACCTTCTAGATCCACTGTCCAAATAGATGTATAAGAGTATACAATACTAGTAATGAACTGACTTACAGCAACTATCCTTGCCTATACAGTTCCAATGAAGTGCTCAATGAATGATCTCCGCTCTAACAACTTACAACAAGCAATTAGGTCAGCCTGTTAGGACTTCCCCAATGCACAAATGAGTACATAGACCCTTGCTAAAATACACACAGTATCTTAAACAAGTATACAACAAATACAAGTCATCAAATGCACGCCAAGATCTGCAATCCACGCTAGAAACCCTCTGAGCACATTATCACCTCTAGTCGGCCCGAAATAGGTCTCCGCAAGATCACATGCCACATCTGACATCACCACGATCCCAGCAACCCAAGAATTTCACAAAATGTTCTCCCATGTGTATTTTGTCAATCCTCAAGCTCGCATACCACAATCCATGCTCGCATCCAAGCTATACTGAAAACTCAGAGACCCTCTTTGTCATAATCCTTTGTCACTGCACTGTAACCAGTCTCCGCCAAATCAGCCATACTCATGAAAAGAACCAAATAATGATTTGAGACCTTAGACATAAGGTCTACACACCTCCTACTTCACAAATACAAGCTCGTGTACTCTGGTACATTGTACACTGCCTGTACCGCCCTGTTTGATCTATCTGTTCCTGTCATAACCAGTTTGTCTGAGACTCCTGATGAAACCAACTGAAACATATTTGACATCAATGACAAAACATGAATGTCAACACCTCAAACAACAACAATTCCAACAATCTCCCCCTTTGGCATTGATGGCAACATATGTGAAAAACCATCAACCCAAAAGTAGCCCTTTTAATACGACCTTCTCAGTATCACCTTTAGCGCTACCCCTAACAAAGTAAGGGTTTTTCACCTATTACACTCCCCCTTTGACATCAATGGAAAAGGGTGTCAAAGGTCTTCTTCTCCGTCTCTGCACATCCCACCTCTGCAAGGTGTAGCTTTTTCAAATCTTCATGCCTGCAACAAATCAGGTGCTTGATTACCCAAATATGCTTTGTTATGTACCTGCAATCACTCCCCCTGAGGAGTTTATCCAAGCATCCAATCCAGAAAGTGATAGAACTCTAATAGCCACTGGACCGATGCATCCCTCCATCATCTAGTTCTCACAAGGAGGGTTTTCACCCCCAGCATATCTTTGAGGTACTCAAAAGCATCTATTGGCAAGGGTTTAGTGAATATTTACTGATGTATTCCAACCTAACCTCCTCTACAACCTTGTCCCTTAGAAAATGATATTTGATTGAAATATGTTTGGTTTTAGAATGCATCACTGGATTCTTTGACATGTTTATTGTACTTATATTATCACAATGTATTACAACAGACCTTTCAAAGCTTACCCCAATGTCATTCAGCATTTGCTTCATCTACACAATCTGTGTACAATTTATGGCAGCAGCCACATACTCTGACTCAGCAGTAGATTGAGCTATACAATCATGTTTTTTTGCTCAACCACGAGACCAACCTTTTCCCAAGGAAAAAGGCTCCTCCACCAATGCTCTTCCCATCATCCACACTTCCTGTCCAATCCGCATCAATATAAGCATGCAATGTGAAATCATCAGATTCATCATACCATAAACCATATTCCATTGTTCCTTTTAGATATTTGAATATCCTTTTAATAGCATAAATATGAGTCTCCTTAGGATCATCTCGGAACCTTGCAACAATTCCAACTGCACTTGCTATGTCTGGCCTAGAGTGTGTCAAGTATTGCAAACCTCCAATCATGGACATGTACTTAGTCTGAAAACCACTTTTAGATTCATCGGCAGAGAAAAGCTTACACCCAGTCACAATAGGTGTCCCAATAGGTTTACAATCCTCCATTACAAACTTCTTTAGCAACTCCTTAAGATACTTGGTTTGCGAGATGAAAATACCATGTTTATTTTGAGTTATTTGCAGACCAAGGAAGAATTTCATTTCACCAATCATTGACATTTCAAACTCACTTTTCATTTCTTCAAAAAACTTATTGCTCATTTCATCATTACCTCCAAAGATAATGTCATCCACAAACACCTCAACAATCAAAAAACCATTTGTACTAGTTCTCAAATACAAATTAATATCTACACTACCTTTTCTAAAACCAAGATGCAATAAATACCTGTCAAGTCGGGCATACCAGGCCCTTGGTATCTGCTTTAGTCCATACAAAGCCTTCTTCAACCTACAAACTATGTCACCATCTTTTGTCAAGGGAAATCCATCAAGCTGCTCTATGTATACCTCTTCCTCAAGATCACCATTCAGCAATACAGACTTCACATCCATCTGATATACCTTGAAATCTTTATGTACTGCATAAGCAAGGAACAATCTTACTGCCTCTAACCTCGCAACAGATGCAAATGTTTCTTCAAAGTCTATACCTTCTTGTTGTGAATAGCCCTTGCAGACCAGTCTAGCTTTATTCCTCACAACTATGCCTTCTTCATTCATTTTATTTCTGAAAATCCATTTGTTTCCAATCACATTTTTGTCCTTAGGCCTAGGAACCAACTTCCAAGTGTTATTTTTCTTTATCTGATTCAGTTCTTCCTACATTGCCTTAATCCATGATTCATCTTTACAAGCCTCATTAGTAGTCTTAGGTTCAACTTGCAAGATAAAACAAAGCTCATTTCTACCCTTAGACCTTGTCATTGTACCTTGATTAGCATCACCAATAATCTAATTTTCAGGATGGTTCATCAAAACATACCTTGGTGTTCTAGGAGCTTCCTTTTGTTCACTCAAGCAAACCTGTATACCATTGTCAATCTCAAAAATCTGTCCTGCCTCTTTGTTCTCAGTCTCAAAGATT
This sequence comes from Chamaecyparis obtusa, assembly GCA_027943335.1. NCBI lineage: Eukaryota > Viridiplantae > Streptophyta > Pinopsida > Cupressales > Cupressaceae > Chamaecyparis > Chamaecyparis obtusa. Next base: position 241,960 of record BSBK01006991.1, on the reverse strand, counting down.
GGATCACACTCATACATCCTTTCTTGAATCTGAAACCTCTCCTCAATCTTCACATTAGCACTTTCAATTATTTTTCTTAATCTCAAATTGAAACATCTACATGTCTTACTTTTAGTGAAGTAACCAAGAAAGATACCTTCATCACTCCTTACATCAAACTTTCCTATGTCATCATCTCTTTTGATATAACACTTGCTACCAAAAATTTTGAAATACTTCACAGTAGGAGTATGATCAAACCACAATTCATAAGGAGTCTTACTAGTACCCTCTCTGATCTTAACCATGTTTAACGTGTAGACAACAGTGTAAATTGCTTCCCTCCAATGCATGTGTGTCACATTGCCTTCAATCAACATGGTCCTCGCAGCATCCAATATGGTTTTGTTCCTTCTCTCTGCTATCCCATTCTGCTGTGGAGTCCTAGGTGCAGACGTTTGTCTATATATCCCATGTTCTTTGCAATATGAATTAAATGCATCAGATGTAAACTCTCCACCTCTATCTGACCTCAAACATTTTATCTTCAAACCTAACTCATTCTCAACTTTTGCCTTATAAATCTTGAACTTATCAAAAGCTTCAGACTTTTCTCTAAGGAAAGCAACCCACATCATCTTGGAATGATCATCAACAAAAAGAATGAAATACTTTACACCATAGTAGGACCTTGTCTTTGTAGGACCACACATATCTGTATGCACCAAATATAACTTCACCTTTGCTGAAAATGATTTATTGTGAAAGCTGCTTTTTGTTTGTTTCCCCATCACACTCTCTGCATATAGTGTTAGTATGTTTGATAATCTTTGGCAAATCTTTGATTGCATTTGTGTTACAGGCCTTCACAATGTTGTCAAATTTAATATGACAGAATCTTCTATGCCACAACCAACTGTCATCTACCTTTGCTACAAAAAAACTAGCCTCAGCAGTATTCAATTGAAACACATTACCTCTTGTTTTTGTACTTGATGCAATCAAGTCCCTTGTCCCACTTTTGATAGTGCATTTTCCATCCTCGAACTGCAAGTGGTAACCCTTGTCTACAAGTTGTCCAACACTTAACAAGTTATGTTTAAGGCCATCAACAAACAAGACATCATCAGTATTAGTTTTTCCATCAAGAGAGATTGATCATCTACCAATGATCAAAGTAGGAGTGTTATCACCAAATCTAATCACTCCACCATCATATTTGTTCAACTGAACAAACTTGTCTTTATCACCAGTCATGTGATGTGAGCAACCACTATCTATAATCCATTCTGATTTCTTTTCCAAGTGTAAAACTAAAACTTTCTCTTCATGAGCAGGTTCTTCATCCTTAATTGCAACAAATCCAATCTCATCCTCATCATTTGCAAAATCATCAATAGAAATACCCTCACTAGCATAATAACATTCCTTGTCCTTCTTAGACTTGTAAAACTTAGGTTTGTGCTTAGGAACCATAGTAGGACATATGGATGCAAAGTGACCAATTATATTGCAAAAAAAATATTTTAAGGGTAACTTGCCTTTGAACTTACGCTTACCTCTCTTTTCCCTCTTTGCGATCATAGCCACAAGCTCATCCAGATTTCTCTCTTCTTCCTCTATTTCAGCCCAATCATCTGCGTACTCTCCAAGCTCTACATGTCTACTACTTCTGCTAGTGCTCACAAGGCTTGATAATGCCCTCTTGTCATTGTGAACAGTAGCCTTGAATGCAGTTTCCACTTTAGGTAATGCCTCCTGCAACTCTGCGGTCTCACAGGTGGTTAGCTTAGCAATCAACATCTCTCTTTTGAAGTTCTCAGTGAGTGGAATGATCTCCTCAATCACTTGAACCTTTGTCTTATAAACTGGTGTCAAAGATCTCAGATTCTTTGCGATCACTTCTTCAGTGTATGGGCCTTTAGAATTTTTTATTCTTGTAACAACCTCAGTTATCCTCTATATATATGCTTTGACTTTCTCATCATCTCGCATCCTCAGGTTCTCCATCTTCGCATTTTAATTCTACAACTTCGCCCTCTTAGTATACTTGTCTCCTTCATACAAAACTTCTAACCTTGTCCAGATCTTGTGTGTTGAATCAAGTTCCTTAACCTCTGTGAATTCTACTTCTAAAAGTGCATTGATCAATGCTTCCCTTGCAACTATGTTGCAATGAAACAATTTCTTCTCATATTTAGTAGCATCATCTGTCTCAAATTCTGCCTTGATCTCTTCCTCCTTGATAATCATCCAGTAATCAATTCCCATGAAGATCACATGTTTTTCCAGCTGTTAAAATTTTCAGCATCAAACTTAGGGCTCTCCTTCCTGTAGTAAGCCATCTTAGGATCTCCTCAAGCAATTAAGCTTTTTATCTGAGTACCAAAAGCTCTAATACCAATTGTCAGCAATAACAATGCACCAACACAACTGAGAGGGGGGTGAATCAGTTGTGTGCCAAATTTGAAACTTAAATCCTTTTAATCTAATTACTTTAAACAAACTAAAACAATAACATAATCACAAGGTTAAATCCACCTTTTGAAGGTTAAACCCACCTTCTAGATCCATTATCCAAATAGATGTATAAGAGTATACAATAACAGTAATGAACTGACTTACAGCAACTATACTTGCCTTTACAGTTCCAATGAAGTGCTCAATGAATGATCTATGCTCTACATTTAGCAGACCTTTCAACCACCAACTCGCAACCCCTAAAAGACATCCCTACAACACTCAAGGAATGACTTTCCTTTTTACAAGTTACAACAAACAATTAGGTCGAGATGTTAGGACTTTCCCAATGCATAAATGAGTACATAGACCCTTGCTAAAATATACACAGTATCTTAAACAAGTATACAACAAATACAAGTCATCAAATGAGCACCAAGATCCGCAATCCACGCTAGAAACCCTCTAAACACGTTATCACCTCTAGTCAGCCCCAAATAGGTCTTCACAAAATCACACGCCACATTCTACGTCACCACGATCCCAGCAACCCAAGAATCTCACAGAATGTTCTCCTATGTGTATTTTGTCAATCCTCAAGCTCGCATACCACAATCCATGCTCGCATCCAAGCTATATTGAAAACTCAGAGACCATCTCTGTCATAATCCTCTGTCACTGCACTGTAACCAGTCTCCACCAAATCAGCCATAACTCATGAAAAGAACCAGATAATGATCTAGGACCTTAAACATAAGGTCTACACACCTCCTGCTTCGCAAATACAAGTTCGCGTACTCTGGAACGTTGTACGTTGTTCGTACTGCCCTATCAGATCTGCCTGTTCCTGTCATAACCAGTTTGTCTGAGACTCTTGATGAAACCAACAGAAACATATGTTGACATTAATGACAAAACATGAATGTTAACACCTCAAACAACAATAAGACGAGGAAAATTGTGTAGCCCTATCAATAAGACAAATTTCCTATCTAGCATCAAGTAAGCACACCAGAGGATGCAATATTGAGATTGGTTAAGATCAAGTGTTATGATCAAGGGTTGCAGATCTCAAGAACCTTTATCAGCATAACACCAAGTCATGATCCAAACATTGAGCTCACATGATATCAAGTATGAAAATCTTTGGATGTGTAAATCATGACTTCACTATCACCTTGTGATCAATACAATGAATACTAAATCCATAATCAGGCATGTCCATAAGATGACATCCTTTCCAAGACAACATGAAGGAAATATGATACATAGTGAAGACTTGACGTTGATCTAGACATACCCATGGATCATACTATTAATACAACATATCATTCATGATTACTCAAGCAAGGAAAATGGTTATATGCATCCATCATATATGAAGGCTATCCATACCAATATCACCACTGCAAGGATAAGATAATGAAGATAGTGGGCAACATGATCAGACAATCATTATAATCATCAATTAATATTATCGTGGTGAAGAGGAGATAACAGAAGAACATGATCAAGCATCATTTACTGTCGTCTTGAAAGATGGGTTAAATAGATTTGATAAATTGCTATGTTGATCATAATGTAACTGCGAGCAAGCATATTGATGTATGTCACATGATCACCATTATCATCAATTATAATTTGAGAAGAAGATTAAGTCAATCAATCATCAAAGGATGATCATATGTTATCTCTATCACCGCTTAGGAAGATTAATTAATGACAAGTGAAGTAAACTGTAATGTCCCCTAACTGGGTTACTTAGGATTCGGACAAAATTCTTATAGCTCAAGAGGCTTCTTCCTATCTCTCCGTTGTATACAGCTCTTTCATTTGCCATAATGGGTGTATTGAATGTGATTTGCAGATGCGTATATCATCAATATCCTTATTTAATGAGTTAGACGATGTAGGAATTGCTCAATATTGATGAAGACTGATCTGCAGAAGCTTTATTGTCAAATGATTCAGATATGATTCCTTGTCTTAATTCAATGGACTAAGTTGATGATGGTATAAATGCCTTTGAACGGGGTTGTCTTTGATCCATCAATATTGATCATATAAATCGTAAATCCAAAATGTTTCAGGTAGTGCGTGCAAGATATTTGTTAATATAATGTGTATCAATCTTCTAACTGCTGATGGTGCCTTTGAGGATGAATAACCACTGTCTGCTGCTGGGTCAGATATCTATTCATTTTATTTATTTGCTACGTTAGATATCCTTTCTTCCTGTTGATGCTTTCACAATACTGTTATCGTAGTGGTCACAATATGTTAGAAAGTTATTTACTGAGCATTCAATACTTCATCACATATAATTGTTGATTGTTTTTCTCTCCAATACAATTCGATGCCCAATATATCATATCCAATCCCCCTTGATCAATGATTGAGTGAAATTCCTTTATGGCTTGTAAGGTGAAGGTATGCACTTCTTCATGTTTGATAAGACACAATCCCTTACTAAGTGGTTTTCTTAATCAACTAATTAATAACCAGTGTCTATCAATTGGTAATTAAATGATTTGTATTAAATTGACAATATGCTGTTTGTTTAACTTAACATCTCCAATTATATGATAACCGGGATCATCATCCGAAAGCAAAGATGGATGTTGTCTTGTACTCACATGTTGATAGTATATGTCGACCTCTTCTGCTATCTATCAACTGGTTTGGTAGATATCTTCCTTAAATGATGGATACTATTTTTTTGCGACGTCAATGCTCAGCCAATATAGTTGTCGACTCTAAAATCTTCCCTTAATACTCTCAATCAGTTTTGACACTGGTCAATATCTCCCTCCCATTCAATTTCCTTTCGTATGGACTCGTATATGCATCCGCATGAGCCATGGAGGAAGTCACGACCTTTTCCCTGTGGTCGCCGACTTCTTAGTCATTTTATTAATTTATTTTATTATATATTTGCCATTTAGATTAATATATATTATATTATTGTATTCTTATATATTCTATTAATTATATATTCTATTATTATATTAATGATATATTAATAATAGATTTATTAATGTTAATTTATTTATTTATCTTTGAATTATTATTATTTAATATTATTATTTACACTTATAATTATATTATTATGTATCTTGTAATAATAATAAAATTATATCATGATTATGTTATTATTTATATTATGATCAATCAATTATCTTGTAATAATATAATTTCATTATTATTTATCTTTTTATTTATATTTAGTTATACATTAGTTATTAAATTCCTATTAGAAAGGGGATATCACATAAACAGACTAATGAATTGTGATTGTACATAATCATGCAAAGGCAGCAATTAATCACTAAAGCCGTTCATTAAGAGATGTGATTAAGGAAGATTAATCGATCATTACACAAAGGGGATCAATAAGGAGGCATTTCTCATCGTAAATATTGATATATAACGAGGATTGAAGTCTTCCAAATGGACATCATAAAATCCTTTCTCATTTAGTTATTGTATCCATATTGGATCACTCTCTTAGAGCAATTACCTTCTTGGAATAAATCGGTGGCATACGATCCAAGTTTGCTATCAAGAACAGCCCATACATTGCAAACTTATAAAACCAAATCAGAAACAGCAATTACCTTGTCACTATAAGCGACATTGGAGACATTTGCATACTTATAAAGTACAGATTGGAAACAACAAGATATAACATCATTATAAGCAATATTAGAGACATTTGCATACTTATAAAGTATAGATCAGGAACAGCAAGATATATCATCGCCATAAGCGATAGAAGCAGACCTTAGCATATCCCACAGTGCCATATCAGAGACAGCTATCAGCGATATTGAGAAGACTTGTAGTATATGTTAAAGTTGACTAGATTTATTGCAGATTTGAATATGTCTATCTTTTCAATTTTCTTGAATGATAATCTTACTAATTAATTGTTTCTCTTGCAGGTTATAATCAGAATGAAGATAAGTATTATATTTCACAATATTTTAATGAGTGTGAAACAAGAATGATGAGTTCTGATTATTATATTAACAAAATTGAATATGGATAGAGATCGTACTCTAGAATGGTTCTGCACTATTGATTTCTTTGATTGCCTTCTAGACCGATCGGGCTGAATATATATATATATATATATATATATATATATATATATATATATGTGCACGATTTTGAGACATGCCAATGAATAGTCATGTCTCCACGTGAGTGTGGACATGCCTATTCATTGACATGTCATTTCACAAGTAACAACCTTTAATTACCTTAATAGTGCCGATTCAATTTGACAATAATGCACTCGTAACTAATGCATTTTGTTATCAGTAATCAGAACCAAAGTTCCATGACTCAGACTCGCCCATGACTTGGCAGGGTTGACTCGACCCGTGACTCGGCAACGACTCGGCTATGACTCGGCAAAATGAAAAAACAGAGATTTTTTACAATTTAAAACTTGTTTCACGCACCCATTATTGAATAAAGCTTAGACACTATAACATCATCAAATAGAATCTAATTTGATTACATACATAAACATACATCCATCACATAAGTACAAACGTAAATTGTAGCTGAAGGAAATACAAAACATAGATATGCAGAATTATAAAATATAAATATTGTCAAATGTATATAAAATCTATGAATCCATGACATCAATGATCAAAAGTCCGGCAAATGAGGTTTGAGTGATTTTGGCCTATTGGGAAGTCATGTCTGTCAGGGATTTGGGCAAGAGCTAAGCTAAGTCTGTCATAGAGATGGGGTTGAAACCAAGTGATTAGTCATAAAACGAGTTAAAACCCTTTGAGAATCCTTTTGCCAGCTTCAGTTTGACCTTAGAAAGCCATGATGGATTGTGGGAGGTAACCCTGCTAAAGGCTTGTTGAATCCTGAAATTTGGCTAAGTCTAGAATTTTTCGAAAACCCCCAAAATCTAGAATCTGCATCTTAACTCCTATGAAGCTGGAACCTATCTCAAACATCCTGAAAGTATTTATACAAATATAACTTAAAGTATAAGAAATTAAATAAATCAAACTTATACTTAAATGTTATATTTGTATAAATGCTCCTGCCCCGCGAGATTGGAAACTCACATCAATGCTCCCATCCCGCGAGATTGGAAACTTACATCAATGCTCCCGCCCCGCAAGATTGGAAACTCACATCAACGAGACCCTGAGCACGGACTTGTCCTTGAATCCAGGTCATGGCCATCAAACTCAGAGAGTCATGGCATGACCCGCATGACTCGGGCGAACCATGCGGGTCATGGAGACAGGTCATGAAAACCCACCAGAGGCTGCTCGGCCCGCGAGTCACCATAACTTGGATGACTCGCCTCGAGTTATGGAACTCTGATCAGAACATATACATAATCAGACTCAGATCTAATGAATCATATTTTCTCATTGATTGAATATCGATTCATATGAATGGCAAATACAAACCAATCGCAAATCGATCAGATCAGATTTATACTTGGAAGTAATTTTCAGATTATCGTGGTTGGTAAATATAATGATTTGTATTTAATGTGTATGTGTATATTGTTAGTACTAAACTGGTTATTGAGAGGGGGAGTGAATCAGTAAATATTATCCGGTAGAAAAAGTTCTGTCATGTTCTGTCCTGTGCTGTGTTCTTTGCACTGTTCCTGTGTTTCTGTGTTTTGCTTCCTCTATATCTTCTTCCCCTTTTTGCCTCCATAGGACAAAGGGTAAAGCATATCCTCACAGTTGAAGCTTACTAAAGATATCCTTGTATATTGTTCTGCCTGAATGAAGGAATGGTGCCCATTGACCGGTCACATATTCTGAATTCTTTTGGGCTGCTGTCAGAGAAATAATGATATTCTCCATGTCTTCCATAGTTTTGTAGGCTGGTTCATTGATTAGATCTTCAGTAGAAGATGTTATATTCATGATGTCAAATGTTGGTGCTAGAAACATTTGAAATCCAATAATATCTTGGATCCGCTTATTTTTCTCTTCAGCAATTTTTCTCAGTGCAAGAGTTAAACTTGTCATTTCTCTGTTGTAGGATGTTGCAGTTTTGTTCTTAATATCAAACTGAGAGGACAAGGCTTTAATCTCTTTTGTTATCTTGGCAGACTTTTCTAAAAGATCTTGCAAAAATATTTCAAAATTTGATGTTCTACTCATCAAACTTCCTTCTTCTTGAACTTGTTGTTGGAGAATTCTTAGGTTGGTTGTCACATTCACCTTAATCTCTTCAACCTGTTTGTGGAATATCTCCACTCTTTTCTTCTCGTAGTGGTCGATCGCCATTATTTTCGGATCTGTGATATCCTCACCGATTTCCTGTGCCAACACTTCTAGTTGATCGATGATTGGTTCATCGCTATCGACGTCAGTATCAAGAACGAAGTTGCACAGAATGTTCTTTATAGTGGTTAGGACCATATCCTGTTTTCTTTTGGTCAGCTCTTTGAGCTGCCTGGTTGACATCTTGCTAGTGTCTACCATTGTATCAGTAATTTTACTCCTTTTTGCTTCCTTCTCAAAAAATAACAACTTCCTTTTAGAAGAGGAGCTTGGAATGTCTCCTTGTTCTTCTTGTCCTTGCTCTTGCTCCGGTTTAAGTTTCTTGGTGTGGACTGGGATGTCTTCGTCTTGTCCCTTATTATCTTTTGTTCCTTGATGAGCTCTGTTTTCCGGTTGAACTTCTCCTTCTGGTAGATTTTGTTCTTCAGGAGGTTTTTCCTCGATCTGAGCTTCTTCATCCGGTTGCTTATTGACTTCAGCATCTTGTTCTTGTTCTCCCAGTGGGACTTCTTTTTGTTGTAGCTCCTCAGCTGTATGAAGTTCTCCCATGGGTATATCAATTTTTGCCTCTTGTTCAACATTTATTTGTGCATTAGTTATGAACTCTTCTGTTTGAGCTTTTTCCTTTTCAGTAGAAGATGTTTCACCAGTTGTGGGTCTGACCGGTGGTGCTTGCATTTGTGCAATTTGATCTTAAGGACCTAGTTTTTCCAATGCACTGAAGTCATACTTAAGCCAGTAGTCCAGAGTTGCTTTGTAGACTCGATTCTCATATCCGTTTAATATTTCTGCAACTCTATCTAATGTCTTTAGGTTCATGGATGCTTCTTCTAATAGAAGCTTTATTTTATCTTCGTTGAATCCAAGTCTGACCTTAAGCAATGTTTCCCTTGTGATTCTGGTGTTTATGCCTAAACCGGTTTTCCATTTTGATAGTAGCCTGTTATTCAATTCCGGTGGGAACTTAGACCTGTAGTCCCTTGGAGTCCTATTATAATCGATGAAAGTTTCTACTATCCCTACAATTAGCTTTTGTTTGTCCTCTTCGTTTAATACACTGTACCATTTTGCAGCATTGTCTACTTCTCCAAAGTCCATTACCTCAGTAATTATATCATCAACATGCATAGGTTTAATGTTACCTTTGCTTGGAGAGATGAGAACTGTTGGATTCGCTGCCTGACCTTTGGTTAAGTCCACTAAAGCCGGTGCTTCTTCTTCAAGTACTCCTTTCCCTTTACCGGTGTCAACTCCCAGTTTAGCTATTGTTCTTTGAGCTGCTTCTTGTTCTGCTTGATGTTGGGTCTGAAGAAGTTTGGTCCATAGTGCTACTTCTTCATTATGTACTTTCTCAATTTCTCCAATAAGCATGAGACCTATCCTTTTTATGGTTGCGAAAGTTTTTCAATGAAGTTCAGCTTGTTCTGTAGCTTCTTGTAGAGTAAGGTGATTCTGGACTTCTAGAAGAGCTCTTATCCTTAGCTCCTTTTCTCTATCTTCTAAGGCTTTCCACCGGGCTTCAATATTCTGTAGAAGATGTTCGAGTAGAGTCGTGTGCAGTCCACTAGGATGAAGATTGAATTTATGGAGGCAGAATGCTATGGCTTCTTCAAGTTTTCGTTTGTCTTCATCCTTGGCTAGTTCATATCTTCTTCTAACAAAACCTAAGTTCCCAAATTCTTTCAAAACTACCACAATTTCGTCAATTGTGGGCTTGGCTTTTCTAGGTGTATCCTCCTTTGCCATTTTACTAGTTTTCTTCTTTCTAATCAGAGGAACTGTGTCCTCGATCTCTGTCTCTTTTAGTTCTTCCTCTTGGATGTTGGGCGCTGGTTCTCCGACCCTTGGGCTGTTCTGTTGCCGGTTTCTTCTTTGGTGTGGGTGTCCTTTTGTAGACAATCTTGATTGGTGCCCTTTTTGACAGATTCTGAAGAATCTTAGTATACGTGCCGAACCAATTGGCACCGAGATCCAAATTTGCATCATTTAGTGCATCGGCATATGCCTTAGCAACTTTGGTAGAGATCTCGTAACCCAGCTCGGGAACATACGCATCTCTTGGTTCCACTGCTTGAATGATGCAATTGTCGGTGGTAACCAGAAAACATACGTCGTCCTTGTAAAGGTCAACAATAGTTGACGGTACTCTTTCTCTTTCGTGCATCTTCAATTGAAACTCTTCAAAATGTTCAATCATCGCTTTGCTTAACTGATCTCCCAGTCTATTAACCATTTCATTGATTTGATGCATGACCGGTTTATCGGTTTCCCAAGTCACTTTACCGATACCTGGGAAGAAATCCAAGTAGAAAAAGTATAGGCACATCAAGAGGGTTCCATACTTAATGGATTTCTTTTTCACAACTCCAAGCCTCTTCATGTTTTCAAATATTTGGCTTTGAAGCATTGCACAGATGTCGTATTGGGCATTTTTGTGCATGATGCAGTGTGCAGCATGAATTGCACCACCTGGTATGCTGTTCCAATTGCTTGACTGATAAACTTTGTATCCGATGACAGCAGACGCAAAGCGTACTCCATCATCTTCAATGTCATTCACAGTCATAAGTCGACCATCAGACTTTGACTTGGTCAACTTGTTGACAACGGTATTGGCGATGGTGCACAGGGTTAGCGCTTCCCCTTTATCACTATATCCGATTACTCTGTGGAGATCTTATTTGGTGATCTCGTGACATGCGCCTCTAGTGAGCCAAAAACTTGGTTCGTGAAGACGGCTCAGCACCAATCTGACTTGGTCTTCTCGGAAGATTGCAGGGTAGCATACACCATTTATTAATCCGGATGATACTAGATTGACGTATTTGTCAGGAAGTTTCCCTTCTTCGCATAGTGACAGATACTCTCCTTGAATATAAGTTTCTCCCAGTTCTCCCTGTTTGGCATGAATAAACGCTCTAACATCCTCGGTTAAGAGGACTCCTTTTGGTACAAAAGAGAGCACTCCAGCCATGTCGTTTTCTCTATTCTGAACCAGCAGGATGTTGTATGCTGGCTTGCCCACCTGATCTCCTTTGATCAATTTTACGATAGCGGAAGATGAGGCCATACTTGCTAACCGGTAATTTGAAGAGAGTAGCTTAGATTGATATTGCAAATGGTGATTCTCAGTAATCAAGGCGCGAGAATAATACTTAGCACAAGAATTCGAAAATAATGCAATAAGCAAAGTGAAAACTTCTGAGTAATTCTCCTTTCTTTTATAGAGTTAAGTTTTAACGGTAATTACCAAACGGTAACTATTTGTTAAACGGCTACAGAAATAAATGCCTTACCTAACTTTACTTTCCGTTTTCCCAACCAGTTAATTATAATTTGCCTTACCGGTTTTTCCTTGCAAACCGAGTGAGTCCAGTTCTCACCAGTCATACCGGGAACGGTAGGGGATCTACCAGTTCCCTCTTCACGGCTCAGTTTGCTGATGAAATATCGCCATCAGCAGATGGTGATCTTTCCTCTGTCTTCTCTTCAGCGAGGCTCTTTGATTCTTTTACTAACCAAATCTGTTTGACTATTTTCTCAGTCTTCTCTTCCCTGTTGGTTTTTTCTTCAAGTTTGACCGGTTCCTTCTCCTTACTGGATAATCGGTTCCTGCACTCCTTGGCTTTGTGTCCAACTTTGTTGCAGTGATAGCAGACTACTCCGGTTGTCTTTCTTGGGTGCGTTCTTGTGTTGGTTGACTTGTCCCAAGAGCCATTGTAATTGTGTGATCCACAGTTCATACAGTTGACTGTACTCCGATTCTTGTTTCTCTTCGTGAATACCGGCTTTGGGGATCTAAATGCCATTGTCTTGGATCTGCATTCTTCTGCCTTGTGTCCAAATTTGTTGCATGCATAGCAGTAGCCCCTGAAGCTTCCCCTGCTACTACTGGACACAGATATGGGACTGGACCAACACTCATTGGTCTTGTGACCATTTTTACAGCAGTTCTTGCAATGACTGTTGTTGGTCCTTACCGGTGCATTTCTGCAATTGTTAGTTTTATGCCCTGGTTTCCCACAATGCTTACAAGATGCGTTAAGGATATTCTTACCTTTTTGTGCTAGCGGTTTCTTCTTATCCTTCTTGATTGCTTTTGTCGTAGAAGGCTCACCATTTTCTCTAGTAACTTCACCAGTGAATCCAAGACCGGTTTGATCTTTATGCCTTCTTGAGCTTTAAGTTGCTCATCAAGCTTGGTCGAGTTTTTATTGTATGTTTTCAAATTTTCATTTGTTTCTTCAAGTTCATTCATTTGTTCCCTCAGTTGATACAATTCTAGAGACAGTCTATTGCATGCTTCATTACTGTCATGCCAACCTTTCTGCATGTGAGCATTTTCTTGGGTGACACTCCGCATGTCTTCTTGAAGTTATAGGATGATAAGTTCATTTGCTCCTACCGCTTCCATTGCCCAGTCCCTTGCTTTCTCAGAGGTTGTCAAGGACTTGACTACTGAGTTCCTTTCATCTTCAGCTTTTCTCTTTGTCTCGATTAGTCCAGTCATCCTCAGGGCATTTTCCTCTTGGTCTCTCTTAAGATTAGAGATCTGATCAGTCAGGATCTGATTCTTGTCCATGAGTTCAAATACTGCCTCAGCTTGATCAGATCCACTCTGCCCAGAGAGTTCATCAATGGTTTCATTGCTCTCATTTAACTGTAACGCTAGCTCCTTTCTCTTTGCAAGTGATCTCCTCAATCTATTCTCCAGAGATGTAATGATGTCATTGGCTTCCTCAAGCTGTTTCTGATACCAGTAACCTTCCATGATCTTTCTCTCAAGCTGTTAGGCTTAGTAGTATAGAGAACTTGGCTCTGATACCAATTGTTAGTACTAAACCGGTTACTGAGAGGGGGGGTGAATCAGTAAATATTATCTTTTTTCCAGTTTAAAACTTGTAAACAGATCATTGAATGTAAAACAGAATGTAAACAATCATTCACAAGCATAAACAGAATCACACAGATCAACTCAAGTATTTATACGTGGAAACCCTCGGTTAGAAGGAAAAAACCACAGTGAGACAGAGCTCACAACTTCACTATCGCAGAATGAAGGCGCCCTGTTAGGAGCTTACAAAAGCACTAATTGAAGTGCTACCCGGTTAAGGGATTTTACAAAAGATCTGTTAAGATCTGAACCCTATTAGGAGTTGCCTGGTTACAGGACTTTGAACATCTACAAAGATGTTACCCTGTTAGGGGATTTTATAAAGAACCAATTAGGTTCACCCTGATAGAGGGATTTCAATATGCTTTCACTCCTTATAAAAGCAATGATCTTATTTTGACACTAACTGTCTGATTAGATCATACATGTTGATCTCTTCTCTGGTTTGCCTGGTTGTTGATCTCTCTTTCTTTCTTCACTTTTGTGCCTGCAACACTTCTCAGAAGATATCTCTCCTCTGCTCTAAGCAATCATCAACTATCAACAACATTTTTCTTTGTGTCCTATGACCTATATTTATATGAGAGTTCATCGTAATGAAACCCTTAACTCATAGAACCGTTAGGCTGCAAACTCCGCATTAAATCATGCAATCAGCAAGAAGCTATGCGCTTTGATCTAGAGTTTACCTTTCAAAAACATCCGCAGGAATAAAGCTAACTCCTGTTAAAAAGCTAACTCTACTTCTAAGCGATGGATGTCCTGTATAATCCGGCTTTTAACTTAAACAGTAACTCAAACTGATCCATAAAATCGGGATCAAATCTATCTTGCAGTTAGACCGGTATACCCTTATACCCAGTTTGTCCTTGTATGCCTCATAAGACCAGTTCGGAGTTCTTGATTTGGTCTACTGGTGTATCTATCGAAATAGTCAACCGGTGCATACATTATGTTCTTCATCTACCGGTATTGTCTAAGTAACGTGAGTGACTAGTGACCCTTTACCGGTGTGAGTTTTGTGAAATACACTAATGACAACTCATATCGCTAACATATACATCAATATGCACAAGGGTATTGATGTATATGCAAGCATATTATCTACAGATCATTGTATTAATATTATCATCCATTTTATCTGAACAAAGCTATTATTTCAACACTCCCCCCTAGCAAGGGAATATAAAATCTATCCAAGTATAGATCATAACAATATCACCTTACTCACGATATAAGAAGATATAATATGCTTAAGAATATCAAGTCACATGACATTCTTCATAACACATCCATATTATGGTACATCAAGTCTCATGATGTCTACCATAATAAATCATGGTATATCCATGGATACAATATCCACCATGATTATCTCTTAAGGATCATAATGATCTTCAAATGATATCAAGTCTCATGATATCTATCAAAATGTCTAAGAGATATTAACTACCATGACATGTCCACGAATATCAAGTCACATGATATCCATCATGATAGTGAAATACATCATTGTAAAGTTGTCACCTTACAATGTCAATTACAAGTGTTCATTATTTGAAAAGTCGTCACCTTTCAATAATGCTCACAAGGGCCCATAAAGTCATGGAGGCACACATGACAAAAAGAGTTTACACATTAAACATCTTTTATATTATATTAGTACAAGTAAATAATAATTTGAGACTCAATCTCAAGTTTGACTTACATTATCAACCATACCAAGCTTATTCCGAAAGTGTTCAACTTTCACCCTGGAGAAAGGCTTGGTGAGAATGTCTATTGTTTGATCGCTTGTACTAATATACTCCAATTGAATCACATTCCTTTCTACCATGTCTCTCACATAGTGATAAGGAATCTCGATGTGCTTTGATCTATCATGGAATACTGGATTCATTGAAAGCTTGATACAACTTTGATTATCACAGTGGATAATAGTGGGATTCAAGGGCTCACCAAATACTCCCACAAGCAATTTCCAAAGCCATACTGCTTCTCTTGCTCCCATAGAGGCTGCAATGTACTCAGCGTCAATAGAGCTTTGTGCAACTGATGATTGTTTCTTGCTGATCCATGAGACCATTGTCGATCCTAAACTGAAGCAACATCCTAATGTGCTTTTCCCATCAGTTACGCTTCCAGCCCAATCTGAATCTAAGTTTCCATGTAGATCTAGGTCTATATTTTTGTATTTAAGACCATATCCAATTGTACTTCGAAGGTATCTTAGAATATGCTTTGCAACAACAAGATGTATCTCCTTTTGTTCACACATAAACTGGCTTAGAGCATTCACTGCATAACATATATCCGGTCTTGTGTTGACCAAATACATCAATGATCTAATTATCTGTCTATAGAGAGTGGGATCTACAAATTATGATTCTGTTGTTGCTTCCTTCAATTTGTGCAAATTGGTTTCCATAGGTGTAGACATGGGTCTACAGTCCAACATTTCAAACCTCTTCAGAATGTCAATGTTATACTTTCCTTGATTAAGAGTGATACCATCTGATTTATGCCAGACTTCCAATTCAAGAAAGTAATCTAAAATGCCCAAATCCTTCATGTCAAATTCTGAAGCTAGATCTCTCATACATTGCGAGATTAGGTGATCTTCTCCTGTGATTAGCAAGTCATCAACATATAAAATAAGTATTAGCATATCACCATTAATTACCTTAAAGTAGCGGTTTGGATCTATATCATTCTTAGAAAACCCTAGCCCCACAAGATAGTGATCAATCCTCTCATACCAAGCTTTGGGGACCTGTTTAAATCCATACAAAGCCTTCTTTAACCTGCATACATGTGTTTCAGCGTTATGTATGACAAAACCTTCAGGTTGCTCTAAATAGACTTCTTCAATTGTCCCATTCAGAAATGTAGTCTTCACATCCATTTGATGGATCTTCCATCCTTTAGACGTTGCAATAGCTATTACTGCTTTGACTGAGGTGTAACATGCAATAGGTGTAAAAGTCTCTTCATAATCAATACCCTCTTTTTGTGTGAAACCTCTGGCAACAAAACAAGCTTTGTGTTTCTCAATACTGTCATCTGCAACATGTTTGATTTTGAAGAGTCATTTTGAAGAAACAACAGATTTCACTTTTGGTCTTGGTACTATGTCCCACACATCATTCTTTATAATGGATTGGTACTCTTTTATCATAGCATCTTTCCATACTTGATGTTTGAGAGCATTTGTAACACAAGTTGGTTCTGATTTGATAATCTCACTCATCAAGGCAACATAACTAGAGAATGTGTGGGGTCTCTTACTTTCTCTAAAAGTTCCTTTGGGTGCTGCATAATTTTCAGTTTCCTCAATCATCTATCTAGCCCAAAGTGGTCTCCTTTTGTTATTGTTAGGTTCATCTACCGGAGCAGTCTGATTTTCATTTATTGTCTCTTTGGGAGACTCCCTTTGAACTTCAAGAGTATGATCCTCCATATCTTTAGGAGGATCTTGAATTTCTATCTCATGAGAGCTCTTGTATCTCCTAAAGACAATGTCTTCCTCAAAGATGACATCTCTGCTAAGTTCAATCAATTTTTGTCCAGGTATATATATTCTTTAGGCTTTAGATGTTTCACTGTAGCCCACAAATATACCTTTCTTTCTTGAGGGTTCTAACTTAGACCTATTTTCTTCAGGCACATGAGTGTAGATTGGGCACCCAAAAATCCTTAGGTGGCTTATGTCAAGTTTGACACCAGTAAAAGCTTCTTTAGGAGTTTTTTTGTCTAGTAGTGAATAAGGACATCTATTTTGAATGTAGATGGTTGTCCTAGAGGCTTCAGCCCAAAATGAAGTATCTATGTTTTGATCGTACATCATGGCTCTAGCAGCTTCTACAATGGTCTTATTCTTTCTTTCAGAAACTCCATTTGTTGTGGATTATAAGGTACAGTAAACTCCCTCTTAATCCCTGTATTCACAGAAAATTCTGTAATGTCCCCACTTTAGCAGTTGACCAAGTGTGTGTGCGTTAGCCTTGTTCTACATGGTCCCGAGGGCTAACGAAGGGTTTAAGGGGATCCTGGAGTGTTTTGGCCTAGTCATTTCCAGTTTGGGCCAAAACGAAGTTGATTTACTTAGTTTCAAGCATACTTACTATTTTTAGTAAGTCAGCAAGACACAGTGGAGGCCAGTTTTGGTGATTGGATTTGATACTCCTCGGTGAGAGCTTTCCGACGAGCTATCACTCGTATTATTCGGAGTCCGATTGCTAATACATTTTAATGTCTGAAGTTTTATTAAAGTAACATTTAATTTAATTGTAAAATATTAAAGTGTTACTTTAATATTTATTTTATGGGGATGTGTACCCAAGGGAAGTGGATATTTTAATATATATTTTATATTGCACATCTTTTATCCCACATTGCCCATGAGAGTTGAGTCGACCCTTGGAAATAGAATAAAAGGAAGCATTTGTGGCTTCATTAGATATGTTGAATATGAGAAGAAATTGGTGTGTGAGTTGCAAATCCGTTCTTGGCATTAGAGGACATCTATCCTCTCTTGTGACATTCTAGACGTCATTCCCTTGGGGTTTGGCCTTTGGAATCCATTGCTATCAGCTTCATTATCAGACAGTTTGGTTGCATTTCCAGCTACAGGCAGATTTGATATTTTGCTCATATCTTCTTCACTACTTGTCCGACGCTTATGCCACTTTGAGGGAATGATTTTATGAAGGTAGTGGACTGTTTGAAAGACAAAGTACTGTAGCAGCACTGTTCATGCGGCACTATTCACGTCACTATAGAAGCAAGTTTGAAGGCATGGGCTGGAGTATTATGCCAATGATATTGGAGTAATTAGTGAGTTGATAATCTGCCATGTATTTGATTTTATTAAATTCTGAAAATAACATCTTATCAGCAGCAGTTCAATATCCAATTTGCATATTATTGTAGTTTATTTATTGTTATGTTGTATGATTTCAATTCCATGCAAAAAATCAAACAAACAAACAAACGCTTCATTTCCGAAGTTATAAGCAATAAAATATTAAACGGAGAAATAAGAAGTTGCATGCAAACTGTTTGACAAAATTCCTACCAGCAGTTGTTTAGTTTTCCTTTTTGGCATTAAGGGGTGCCCATTACAGTGGTATCAAAGCTATAAGTCCTACCATCCTGTGGAGGTCATATAGGGAATTTGGAACAGCCAGATAGAGGGAAAAGTGTTTGACGAAATGTCAAAACACTAAAATCAGAAATTAAAAACAAGTTAAGCATTTATGTTTGAGCATGCGACAGTGGCCTTATAATCTCCGCAATACCAGAGTAAGACAAAATAGGATTTCGGACTTGCAGTCTAGTTCATTCGTGTAGGTGGACATAGAATCCAGTCATACAGACACAGAGGAGATATTCTTTGATCAGGACAGCAATATGGGTGACCGAGATGACATGAACACAGGATTAGGCGGAGGCAGGAATACTAGTCCAGATCAGGGGGAGGTAATGTTCAGACAGTTACTGGATACATTAGAGCAAGGGCAGCATATGCAACAGGAACAGAATAGGTGAATGGACATGATGTTGCAGCTTATGGCTAGACAAATGAGCGTCAATATTAATCCAGGTGATGCCAACAATGGAAACAATAACAATGGGGGAAACGATAACAATAGGGGCAATGATAATAATGGAGGTCGAGGCAACAATAATGGTCTTGAGAATAACATTAATGGTAATAATGGACTTGGCAACAATGGGAATGAGGCGGATAACTTTAGACACGTTGCACGCCAAGCTCGAACGGCGAGCTTGAGACCTCTTCTACCCACCTTCCCACCTAGAGATCCAGTTCAACCAGTGAACGAACCGCAAATTACTGAGTTACAGGGTCAGTTCAGGAGGGACTGGGAGGCCAGTGGACCCGAGTTTCAAGCAGATATTTCCCTTAGAGATTATATGGACTTGAGGATGAGACATATGCCTAGAGCAGGAAGGAGGAATCAAAATTTTGAGCTGAGAAAGAAAGTTGGAAAACTTTCCTTGCCTTATTATGATGCTTCAGGGAAGATGACCGCACGAGCTTGGGTGCAGAAGGTAGATACATACTTGCAACTAAATCCTATGCCTAAGGAGGAGGCTATCAAGTATGCAGCTATGCACTTGGACGGCGTTGCGCATGAATGGTGGCATCATGGCATGGTGACTCTGGGGCATAATCAGATTACATCCTATGAGGAATTCACAGAAAGATTGATTGAGAGATTTGACACTAGGGATCCCGAGTTACATTTCAAGGAGCTAGCACAGTTAAAACAGTTAGGTTCTGTGGATGCTTACATCGCCGAGTTTCAGCGTTTGTCTATACTTGTTATTGATATCTCTCCTAGGAGATTGGTGGTGTTATTTTGTGAGGGGCTTGCTAATCCATTACGAGGTTGGGTGAAGGGACACAATCCACTCACCTTAGCAGAAGCAACTTAAAAGGCACGAGATTTAGCCCCTTCGGTATACAAAGGAAAATACCACTCAACAGATTCTTCCTACCACAAGGACAAAGACAAAAAACCATTTCAAAAAGAGTATAACAAACCCAGAGAAGGATCAAAAGGACTAGACAATGAAACCTTGAATGAACTTCGAAAGAAGAAACTGTGCTTCCAGTGTAGAGAGCCTTGGGACTTATCTCATAAATGCCCTCTCAAGGCTAAGGCAAATCAAATGGAGTTATTTTCAGCAGAATAGTTAGAGTCAGAGGGGGAGGATCAGCACTCCGATTCAGATGAGGGTAACACTATAGAGGAGAGCAGCATTCCTAAGGATGATAGATCGTTGGCACGCTTGACAGGGGCCCAAAAGGCAATCACATTTAAGGTCAGGGGTACTATCCAGGGGCAGAAAGTGATATCTCTCATTGACACTAGGGTTACACATAACTTCATAGATGCACAGTTGGTAGCCAAGAGAGGGTTACAGACCAAGGAGCATGATGAGTTTAGAGTCATGGTGGCTAACGGTGACAAATTATTGTGCACTCAGAAGATATCTAATCTTCACATTAGGTTTGGAGATGGCTATGAGTTGGAGGATGAGTTCTATGTTGTGGACATGGGAGATTATGATGTCATCCTCGGCATGACATGGATGGCTTCGCTAGTTGAGTTCACACTCAACCTAGCGAAATTGGAGATGAGATTCCACCACGAGGACAGAACTGTGGTACTTAAAGGACTTTCGGATGGAGGCTGCAGAGTAGTGTCCTTGAGGAGAATGCAGAGACTTTTTCGTCATGATGACATAGAGTGGGCGGCAGAGTGCTACATTATGCCAGCTTCACCAGAGCCACTGGTAAAGAGTCATCCACCAGATATCCTAAAGATACTTGACAGACACGCTAAAGTATTTGGCGATATTCCTCATGGGGTTCCTCCTAACAGGGGGATAGAGCATGTTATTGAGCTCGAGGAGGGAGCCAAACCAATTATGATTACGCCTTATCGTCATCCTAAGAAACACAAGGATGAGATAGAGAAGGCAATTAAGGAGTTGTTGGAGATGGGGCACATTAGGCCTAGCAAAAGCCCATTTGCTTTAGCAGTAGTACTGGTGAAGAAGGATGGGACGATGCGCATGTGCATCAATTACAGGGCACTGAATAAGAAAACAATTAAAAACAGGTATCCCATTCCTAGGATTGATGAGCTGATTGATGAGTTGCATGGGGCATGCTTCTTCACCAAAATTGATTTGCGATCCAGATACCATCAAATCAGAATGAGAGCAGAGGACATTGAGAAAACAGCCTTCCGATGTCACTATGGCCACTTTGAGTTTATGGTTACGCCATTTGGACTAACCAATGCACCCGCTACATTTCAGAGTTGTATGAACCAGGTATTCAGGGAGCAGTTGAGGAGATTTGTCTTGATCTTCTTTGATGACATCTTGATCTTCAGTAAGACCTAGGAGGAACATTCACAGCATTTGGAGGAGGTGTTATCTATCCTAGAGAGAGAGTCGTTGTATGCCAAGGAGTCTAAGTGTGAATTTGGTATGACAGAATTACTATACCTTGGGCATATTATTAGTGCAGATGGAGTTCGAGTAGACCCTGAAAAGATTAGAGCTATAGTTGATTGGCCTACTCCTACGAACCTCACACAGCTTAAGGGGTTCTTTGGTCTTTGCAGGGGTTCTTTGGTCTTTGCAGATTTTACATAAGGTTTGTTAAGGGTTTTTCACAAATGGCAGCACCTTTGACAGATCTCACCAAAAAAGGGGCCTTCATGTGGACAGGAGCAGCACAAAGGTGTTTCGAGCATTTCAAGCAGGTAATGTCTTCATGTCCATTTCTAGCTCTACCGGATTTCACGAAGCCTTTTGAGCTTCATTATGGTGCATCGGATGATGGGATTGGAGCATTATTGATGCAGGAGAAGCATTCCATTGCATTCGAGAGTAGGAAGCTCCGGGGAGTTGAGAGGAGTTATTCTGTCTATGACCGGGAGATGTTGGCCATAATGCATGCATTGGCCAAATTCCGATCATATTTGGTAGGTGGGCGTTTTGTGATCAAGACTGATCACAACAATATTAAATACTTTATGAGCCAACATGATCTTAATGACCGGCAACAGAAATGGGTTACTAAATTGCAGGCTTATGACTTTGACATAGAGTTTGTCAAAGGTAAGAAAAACGTGGTGGCTGATGCCTTATCTTGGAGACCTCACTTATGTGCTCTGGCAAAGATTTCAGGAGATTGGCGAGATCGGATTATAGCAGAGTATGTCGAAGATGCTTGGGCTTCTGGATTGATTTCAGGTACTATACAGGATGATCGCTATGAGCTGATAGATGGATTGATCAAAGTTCAGGGCAGGGTTTATTTGATTCCGTCATCACATTTGAGAGAGGCGATACTGAAGGCATTTCATGATGCACCCACAGCTGGGCATCCGGGGGTCTTCAAGACCTACAGGCAAATCCGAGAGCGGTTCTCATGGAGAGGGCTCAAGGATGATGTTTAGAGGTATGTTAGGGAGTGTGCGGTTTGTCAACAGAATAAGGGAGCGCACACATTTCCTGCAGGTTTATTACAGCCCTTGCCCATTCCTGATAGGAAATGGGAAAGTATTTCGATGGACTTCATCACTGGTTTACCACAAGTGCAGGGAAGGGATTGCATCTATGTGGTGGTGGACCGCTTGACGAAGTTCGCTCACTTCTTTGCTATTCCGTCCACTTACACAACATCACAGGTGGCAGATCTTTGCTTTAGAGAGATATTCAGGTTACATGGGCTGCCCAGATTCATTGTCAGTGACCGGGATAGTAAGTTTATGAGTGTTTTTTGGTAGTTGTTTAGGTTGTGTGGTACAGATCTTACACCTAGCACTAGGTATCATCCGCAGACAGATGGGCAAACAGAGATTGTGAATAAATGGGTGGAGGGATATTTGAGGAACTATGTAACTGCACAACAAAAGGCTTGGGTCAAATGGTTGCATATGGGAGAGTATTGTTATAACACCACTTATCATATGTCCATCAGGATGACTCCTTTCATGGCACTCTATGGTTATGAAGCACCTAGCTTCATGGATTTAGTTTTGGGGGGACAGCAGAGTGCCCAAAGCCAAAAACTTATTGCAGGATAGTCAGGACATCCTGAAAGTGCTCAAGGAGAAAATGCAACAGGCCCAGAATCAACAGAAATTGTACGTTGATCAGCACCAAATAGAGCACAGTTTCGAGGTAGGGGATATGGTTTACTTGAGGCTACAACCATATAGACAGTCATCGCTCAAGAAGAGCGGAGCTGAAAAGTTGAAGCCTAGATTTTATGGTCCCTACAGGGTGATTCATAGAGTGAGTGAAGTCGCCTATGAGCTTGAGTTTCCAAAGGGCAGTCGGGTGCACAATGTGTTTCATGTGTCTAGGCTTAAGAAAGCCACTGGTCAGAGTGTAGTGCCTTCTGCAGATTTACCCCCTTTGGATGACGAGGGGAAGCTTGTGTTAGTACCCAAGGCTATTCTGGACACCAGAGAGAGGAAGCTTAAAAACAGGATAGTGAAGGAGTATTTGGTCAGATGGAGAGACCTACCGAAGGAGGATTCTACATGGGAGAGTGAGTAGGTTATTCAGCAAGCTACACTGAGATTGCTCGAGGACAAGCAATTTCAAGGGGGGCAGACTGTAATGTCCCTACTTTAGCAGTTGACCAAGTGTGTGTGCGTTAGCCTTGTTCTACATGGTCCCGAGGGCTAACGAAGGGTTTAAGGGGATCCTAGAGTGTTTTGGCCTAGTCATTTCCAGTTTTGGCCAAAACGAAGTTGATTTACTCAGTTTCAGGCATACTTACTATTTTTAGTAAGTCAGCAGGACACAGTGGAGGCCAGTTTTGGTGATTGGATTTGATACTCCTTGGTGAGAGCTTTCCGACAAGCTATCACTCGTATTATTCGGAGTCCGATTGCTAATACATTTTAATTCTTGCAGTTTTATTAAAGTAACGTTTAATTTAATTGTAAAATATTAAAGTGTTACTTTAATATTTATTTTATGGGGATGTGTACCCAAGGGAGACATAAGTGGATATTTTAATATATGTTTTATATTGCACATCTTTTATCCCACATTGCCCATGAGAGTTGAGTCGACCCTTGGAAATAGAATAAAAAGAAGCGTTTGTGGCTTTATTAGATATGTTGAATATGAGAAGAAATTGGTGTGTGAGTTGCAGATCTGTTCTTGGCATTAGAGGACGTCTATCCTCTCTTGTGACATTCTAGAAGTCATTCCCTTGGGGTTTGACCTTTGGAATCCATTGCTATCAGCTTCATTATCAAGCAGTTTGGTTGCATTTCTAGCTACAGGCAGATTTGATATTTTGCTCATATCTTCTTCACTACTTGTTCGACGCTTATGCCGCTTTGAGGGAATGATTTTATGAAGGTAGTGGACTGTTTGAAAGACAAAGTACTGTAGCAGCACTATTCACGCAGTACTATTCACGTCACTGTAGAAGCAAGTTCGAAAGCGTGGGCTAGAGTATTATGCCAATGATATTGGAGTAATTAGTGAGTTGATAATCTGCCATGTATTTGATTTTATTAAATTCTGAAAATAACATCTTATCAGTAGCAGTTCAATATCCAGTTTGCATATTATTGTAGTTTCTTTATTGTTATGTTGTATGATTTCAATTCCATGCAAAAACTCAAACAAACAAACAAACACTTCATTTCCGAAGTTATAAGTGGTAAAATATTAAACAGAGAAATAAGAAGTTGGATGCAAACTATTTGACAAAATTCCTACCAGCAGTTGTTTAGTTTTCCTTTTTGGCATTAAGGGGTGCCCATTACAAATTCTTTACATATTTATGAAGTGTAAGCTCTCCCATTATCTGTTCTCAGTGTTTTTATTTTCTTCCCTGACATGTTTTCTACAAGGGCTTTGAATTCCTTGAACCTTTTAAGGATTTCTTTAGACTCTTTACATTTGAGAAAGTATATCCAAGTCTTCCTAGAGAAATCATCTACAAAGATTATAGTATAAGAATCCTCCCAAGGAGGGTACAAACATGGGTCCACATAAGTTAGAATGAACTAATTCTAGTACATTTTTAGTTTTACTAATACTATTTTGAAAAATCCCCTTTGTATTCTTTCCTAGAGCACAACCCTTCTATGCTCCTTCATGAGATTGATTTAGTTTGGGTAACCCAGACACCATTTTCTCTATAGAAGGTAGAGCGCGAAAATGAAGATGCCCTAGTCTTCTGTGCCATATTTCATTTGAGTTTGAAGTCTCATGGATTAGGGCTTGATTTGAATCAATGCACAGTTTGTAAAGACATCCTTGTCTTATTCCTATAGTATGTGCTTTCTTTATGGTGGAATTCTTTGGCCATGCCAGAACTTTTCCATCCATAAAGGTTATTCTATACCCTTTGTCTTCAAGTGCAGAAATGGAGACTAAATTTCATTTTATCCCTAGTACAAATAATACTCCAGTGAGTTGAAGGGATATGCCTGATTTCAAATTGATGGTGCAGGTTCCAATCCCCTTTACTGGATAGTCAGAATCATCCCCAATAGTTACTTCTTCATCAGATTCTTTTACCATAGTGTCTAGATGTTCTTTGAATCTTGTAATGTGTCGTGAGGATCCACTATCAATCACCCAGGTGTTGAGTTTATTTGAAACTTGGCTTGATAAGGCTGAATAGAAAACAAGATTCTCTGAATCATGATCTACATTAGCTTTTCCAACTTCAGCAAAAGAGGCTTGTTGTTTAGTTCTACCGGGGCATTTGATTGCATAATGTCCATATTGATCACATCTGAAACATTGTATTTGAGATATATCCTTCCTCTTCTTAGAAGATCCTTTTCCATATGTATTTTTCTTTCTTTTAAGATTCTTCTTCTTTCCTTTCTTGTGAGAGTTAGTGTTTAATACATGAATATCCTCATTTATTGGATTTTGGTTGTTTCCTCTGGCCAATAGTCTGGATTCTTCTTGTCAGCAATCCGTTCTCAATCTATCAAATTTAGAGAGTTTTGACCGTTCACTTATTCCCTGAATAAATGATTTCCATGATGTTGGGAGGCCACCTAGAGCTATTAATGTTAACTCTTTACTGTCAATCTGATTTCCAACTGTTGAAAGTTGATCTCTCAATTCAGTGATCCTCATAAAATATGCTGTGACAGATTCTCCCAGATTCATTTTCACATGGTGAAGTTGTCTTTTCAATGCGAGGATTCTACTAGTGTTGTTTATTTCATATGTATTTTCAAGAGATTTAAACATTTGGTATGCAGTATCACATTTTGATAGAATAGGTATTATATAGTCCCTAACTACATCCACAATAAGTTTCATAGCCTTTTCATTGTTCTTGATTCATTGAGTTTTCTCAGGATCATTCTCTGGTTCAGATGTGTTGCCTTTCACAAATGAATCTAGTTCATTTTCTTCAATATCATCATAACTCTGAACTTCCATGATACGAAGTTGGTTGCTCCTTCAAGGCGATCATCAAATCTGATTACACTTGACATAATGAAGAATGGAATGTGTTTATACTTTCAAGATAGAATTTATATTTTGAGTAATCTGAATTCTCAAATCTAATCAGATCTTCCTTAGCAAGGCTCTGATACCACGTTAAAGTTGACTAGATTTATTGCAGATTTGAATATGTATCTTTTCAATTTTCTTGAATGATAATCTTACTAATTAATTGTTTCTCTTGCAGGTTATAATCAGAATGAAGATAAGTATTATATTTCACAATATTTAAATGAGTCTGAAACAAGAATGATGAGTTCTGATTATTGTATTAACAAAATTGAATATGGATAGAGATCGTACTCTAGAATGGCTCTGCACTATTGATTTTTTTGATTGCCTTCTAGACCGATCGGACTGAATATATATATGCACGATTTTGAGACATGCCAATGAATAGTCATGTCTCCACGTGAGTGGAGACATGCCTATTCATTGACATGTCATTTCACAAGTAACAACCTTTAATACCTTAATAGTGCTGATTCAATTTGACACTAATGCACTCGTAACTAATGCATTTTGTTATCGGTAATCAGAACATATACATAATCAGACTCGGATGTGATGAATAATATTTTCTCATTGATTGAATATCGATTCATATGAATGGCAAATACAAATCGATCAAATGCAGATCGATCAGATCAGATTTATACTTGGAAGTAATTTTCAGATTATCGTGGGAGGTAAATATAATGATTTGTATTTAATGTGTATGTGTATACATCAATATACACAAGGGTATTGATGTATATGCATGCATATCATCTACGGATCATTGTATTAATATTATCATCCATTTTATCTGAACGAAGCTATTATTTCAACAGTATATCTTATATTCATATATCAGAAACAGCTACTAGCAGTTGAAAGGACACTTATTGCACAATTCATAGCATTATATCAGGAATAACAGAAGTGCTGATCAGAATATAGCAGAGATCATCCTTGCATTAATCTCATCGATATATAGATATAGCAGGGATACTCTATCCCATTTGCAAGATATTCATTGATAAGTGATATATCTTATTATAAATGGTAGCAGTTGTATATTCTAAGAATAATCATTTATAAGTAAATCATAATCTATCATTCTTACATTACGTAGTGTCAATTATCATCAATCCAAGTTTTATAAAGGATTTTTGGAGTCTTTTTTGGAAAGAAGTCTCTTACAATTGATTTAGTGAGTTAATAGTCCTTAATTCCTAAGAATTAACATAAGGGGACATTATGGATTTCGGCAAATTGGTGGAAAGTCTCATGTTGATTTGGGCAAATGGGCATCTGCTAGCATCAAGTTCTTTCGCCATGTCAGCATTTGTTTTTAAGACACTTAAAAGAGCCAAGCATCATGACAAAGATGTTTCATGATGTAAATTTCCCCATGCCTGATGTGCCCGGAAAGGGAAGGGGCGATAGGGTTGTCTTCAATTTGGATAGGTAGGACAAGGTGGCAGTGCATGATGTGGCTGGATGGGATGTTTTGTCTTGGTTTGGTGATAGAGGATGGGGGCCTTGTTAGTGATTTCAGTTGGTTGGTAATTTTTTTAGAAGCTGGGCTCTTTGTGGCATGTTTTGTTTTTTAGTTAGTTTCTCATTTTAAAACCTTTAGATTTTGACTTATGTAATCAATTATGTTTAATTTTGTACGAGGGCCCCAATAGATCAACCACTATTAAACCTTTTTTTTTAAATCGCTTTATTAAAATTCACTTTATTATTCATTTATGAACCATGTACAATGCTCTCCTGTTTTCCTCTATCCATAAACTGAATCAAAAACTTGTGAAAATTCATTACATGGCTTCAGAAAACATATTCTGTGTGATCTAACTTTCAAATCAACAGTGGCAATTGATAAATTAGAATGCTTTTGATAAAAGAAACATGTGCTTATATTTTAATCAATGTTTCAGATCACACTCTGTAACCCAGCATCAGGAAGAGAAATTTAATCAAAAAATGAGTGTGATGCAAAATGTTGATTCAAAAATTCACACAGTTTTTACCAAGTGCATTCTAATTTATTGTCATGGACAGTGGAAATATAACATCTATAAACAAGAATTGAATTGCAACTTTCATGTCTAGAATAATAAGAAAATATCAATTCTTACCAAAACAACCATTATTTAATGTCAGGGAGTAGTAGCTTAGGCTTTGTTACCTTTGATCCTTTAAAAATTAAAGTTCAAACATAAAGCAAGAATCTATACTATAAACAATACAAACCTGATATTGAGACATTCTAAACTAAGAGAAACAACAAAATGATATGACTCTGTACCTTGAAAAATTCTGTTGGTCCAATTCGAGACAAAAAATCACCTTCTGGGAGATAAACCATCCAAGAGTCATAAGGAACACAGGGAATAGACTCACCCAAGGCATCAAGTACCTACAGATTTACACAGTTGCAATTCTAAGCAGTTGGTTTACAACAAAAGATTTTAATTATTTATGATGAATCGTGAAACAAAAAACAGAAGCTTAACATACTTTTATGATTTATCTCCCATATATGGTTTCCAGTAGCTATAACACACTAGCAATTTATCAAAAAAGCTCAGAGAAATAGGGTAAAACTACTGAGGTTTCCCTTGACATTCAACTAGATTATTAAAATAAAATAAAATTCACAAGACAGAATCCAACTTATA
Organism: Chamaecyparis obtusa; assembly: GCA_027943335.1. NCBI lineage: Eukaryota > Viridiplantae > Streptophyta > Pinopsida > Cupressales > Cupressaceae > Chamaecyparis > Chamaecyparis obtusa. The sequence continues at coordinate 212,600 of BSBK01006991.1, read as the reverse complement.
TGGACAAAACTTCTCTGCCAAGCCCAGCCCAGCACCTACAGTATATTTATACAATCACTTGGCTGTCGCAATGTCTGTTGTTCAATTGAGTACTGCAAGTAACAGGGTTAGTTCAAATAGAATTCCTTTAGCTTCAGGCATTCTAAAATCATTAAAATGATCTTTCAACAACATAATGAAAATTTTAGTTTTTTTCATATCTAGATTGTTCTTGTGAAATAACCAAGAGAGGCCCCTAAAAAAGTCAAATTCAGTGCCCAAATAGAATTTACACAACAGGTCATTAAAGGGCAGCCAGCTGTCAGAGTATATATATTAGTTGTGTCAAATATGATATTTTTCCTAGTTCTAGTCAATTTGGAAAGTTTCAAATTTTCAGTCCTTTCATGCTTATAACCAAACAGAGTTCTTAATCCTGCTATTTGCTCCACTTTATCAAAGATTCAAAAGCACAGCAATTTAGAGTTGAATGCTAAATAGACAAAAAGTAGTGAACTTATATTATCAGGAGTTTTGTAGTAATGTTTTTGATACCCACAATGCACCAAATTTATAGTCCTTCACGTAAGTGATACAGTTGGCAGTGGTACTCTGTACCACAGACGTATGGACATGGACATGAGAAGTAGGAGTTATTTTTCCCAGTGTCTCAGATTTTGATGCTTTTAACTTTTTATGATTCATTAGGATTCAACTGTGCACTTTTTGAGTCAAGCTCATTGACCCATATTTCATGAGTAGCGGTTCGCACAAACCCATCTCTCATGAGCATGACTGGTCCACTTGCACTTATTGCATCACCTAATTGGTTTGACTGAAACTCTATGCAGTTGAACCTAGTTGATGAAATGAGTTCTACGTGTATGGTTCATGCTAATGAGAAATGGGTTTGTATTAACCACTACTCGTGAAATACAAATCAATGAGTTTGACTCAAAAACTACACAGTTGAACCCTAGTAAAAAATAAACATGGATATGTCAATCTATGTTGATGTTCACTAAAAAGTATTTATATCCAAATACTTAAAGTGGATTTCAGGCCATATATAAAGTCTGCAATAAGAGAATTTATTTAGAGTTTCAGCATGTGTTTTGGAAAACTTCAAATGAAATTGCTTTCTAATTTTGATTCCATGTAGAAAAAAAACTTTTGTGGGCAGAAGAAGTCTTTTCTTTTTAAATTTAACTAGAAGTAGAAAGTATTCAGTAGAGGAAATTAAAGAGGAATTCTTGTCATTTTCTACCTTGATAATTTTCTTTAATAACCGGTGGTACTTTCTGTGTCTTGTTGACCTATTTTGATTATTCATGCACATTACAATAATTTATTTCTTCTACCTTTCAATGCCTAAAGGCATTCCATATTTGCCTTCATAAGTTGATATATTTAAGTTTTGAATTATGAGGGCTCCAATTGCTCTGATATTTAATTTAATTCAGTGAAAAAAATGTCTGAAACATATTTAAAGCAAAATTTCTGATGTAGTTGTCATCATAGGCACTCACCTTGAGCAATAGAAAGTGTAAATTTATTTTCAGAAACTGCCTTTTGTATTACTGTGCAATTAACTACAAAAATCCCACTCAATATTTTCATTTGAAACATTCAACATTTCTGCAGTCATTTAGATGAATTATTTTTTTAATGATGTACCTTAAAAATTTAATTCAGATGGATTTTATAATGCTGCACCAACCTTATAAAATTGAGTGCTAATTACGTTCCCATACAATAAACTGAAACACAATATTTGTTAACATTCCAGAGATTTCCACTTTACTGATAATTAATGATGACAGCAGTTGAACATTAAAAAAAGAGGTCGGAACATCAGAATGCTATTAAATCATCCAGGCTACAAAACTGTGTGGATCTACATAAGCATGGTGAACATTGGGAAATGGAAGCGCAAATGCTTACATATTGGCACACAATTTAACAAAAGTGTTGAGAAAATAGCTTCTATAGTATTTAAGTTTTCAAATGCTCTATATGATATATGGAAAAGATAAGAGCTTATATATATATATATGCACATCGTTATTGATAAGCATATATATATATATATATATATATATATATGCTCATATTGTAAATATACATATTCATATTGAGATCAGCAATGAAGTAAATACAGTTCGAATGTTATATATACCAGTCACGATATGTATATGTATCGTGACTGTGATAACAGTCACGATACATATACATACCATGACTTATATCACTGAAGTTGATAGCCACCATATTGCAATAAACATTATTGTCTTGCATCATTTGTTAAGTGTTAAACACAGTGATGTGAAACGGCGTCATTATAAATTGAAAGATGATTGTTAATCTAAGCAAACATATTAGTGGAAAGACATGACCTTACGTGGCTGTCCAGCCACATACGGTCATGTCCTTCCACAATAATAACCATTCATTCTTATATTTATATAAGATCGTATCTGCTGTTTAGAAATCAATCACAGTGGCAATTATCTAATGCTGCAGAGATTCGATCCAAGTAAAGCATTACATTTCTTCTCTATTCTGATCTATATTTCTTTAACATGGTATCAGAGCAAGGTTATTAGAGAAGATATATTTTAATTTGAAAGCTTATTACATACATCGTATATAATATTATATATATATATATATAAATCATATTTGTTGCTAAGAAAAAAAAAATAATGGCTCATGGAATGAGAATAGAAGATAGACTTGAGGATGCATCTAACTTTATATCTTGGAAAATTAGAATTACTTCACTTCTAGAACTCGAATTGGAGGAGTATATAGAGATAGAACCAGAAATACCTAAAGATGAAGTAGTAAAAACAACTTGGAGAAGGCATAATAACAAAGCCAGGAAGTTGATTATTGACTCTGTCAAAGACTCTATACTTCCTAGCATTTCAAGATTAACCACTGCCTTTGAAGTATTCAAAGCCATTCAAAACACATTTGAAATCAACAATGCTAGTAGATTATTAACTCTGAAACAACAACTTATGAATATGAAGATGAACAAAGGGGAAACCATTACCTCCTACTTTCTAAGAATTTCAGAGTTAAGGGATCAACTCCTTGCTATTGGAAATAACATGGATGATTGGAATTATCCTTAATTCCTCTAAGAGGATCACCTATCTCCTGAGAATCATTCATTCAGTGCATAAGTGCAAGACCCCCATTACCAAAATTTGAACAACTGAAAAATGATTGCACTCAAGAAGAATCAAGATTAATCTCAAGAGGAATAGGACCTAGCAAAGAAAATGAAGTTCAGGCACTTCACACAAACACGTCCAACAAAAAGAAAAAGTTTTCAAAAAGGAAAAGGAGTACTAAAACCTTCAATAAAAAGGACCTTTCCAAAGTACAATGCTACACGTGTGAGAAATACGGGCATATTCATAGATTTTGTCTAGAAAGGAAGAAAATTCAAGCTGCAATAGCTGAAGTCAAAGAAGTAGAAAACCCACTCTTCTTCTTAGCTTTGGCAAGTGAGCTGAACTCAAATAAAAGTACCTGGATAATTGACAGTGGAGCTTCCAGACATATCACTAAATTCAGGGATCAATTTGAAACCTTTAAAGGACTCTCCTCGGAAGAAGCTACCATTGGTGACAACTCTACTTATCTCGTGAAAGGAATTGGGACCTATTCAATCAAGATAAGAGGAGTGACCTTACAGTTAAAAGAAGTTCTATATGTACTTAGAATAAAAAGAAACTTAATCTCCATATCAAGACAAGTTGATCAAGGATATAGAGTTACATTCAATGAGGATAAAGTTCTCCTCTGGACTAAAAATTAAAATATCAAGAATGCCATTACTATAGGATATAGGGAAGGCAGTCTATATAAATTATGTAGTGAACAAAAGATTGCTTTAAACCATGAAGTTCAAAACAATAATGAGATATGGCACAAAAGGTTAGGTCATATTAGATATGGTGCTCTTCCAACCCTAAAAAGAATCAGCTCAGGGATACCTCATCTAAAACCTGAACATTCGGGTATTTACAAAGGTTGTGCCTTAGGAAAAAATACAAAAGAGTCCTTCCCGACAAGTGAACATAAATCTAAAAATGTATTAGAACTTATTCACACTGATCTATGTGGTCCTATGTCAACACACTCCATGTCAGGTGCCTTATACTATGTAATCTTTGTTGATGATTACTCTAGAAGAACCTGGATATACTTCCTAAAACTAAAAGAATCCAATGAAGTTCTATCTAAGTTCAAAGAATTCAAAGCACTAGTTGAAAACCAAACTGGCAAGAAAATAAAAACCCTAAGGTCTGATGATGGAGGTGAATATACTTCTAATAGTTTTAAAGAATTTAGCAAATTTGTTGGGATTAAAAGGGAGTATACTGTACCATATAATTCTCAACAGAATGGAGTAGTAGAAAGAAAAAATAGAACCATTATTGAAGCAGCAAAAGCCATGATGCATGACCAAAACATTCACATCTCCTTCTGGGCCGACGCTGCAAACACAATAGTATACATACAAAATAGGTGTCCTCATGCTATCCTCGAAAATACTACACCAGAAGAAGTATTTACAAGAAACAAACCAGACTTAAGCCATCTAAGAGTCTTTGGTTGTCCTGTTTACATTCATGTTCCAAAAGAAAAGAGAACTAAACTAGAACCCTCTGGGAAGAAGGGTATATTCATAGGATACAGAGAGGATACTAAAGGATATCGAATCATATCCCAGGCCAGAGATCAGTAGAAATTAGCAGAGATGTAAAGTTTGAAGGAAACTTCATATCCACAGATACTGAGGATGATTTCATAACAAATCTAGATAAAGATAATACAACTGAGAATGAGAGGGAGAATAATACAATAGATCTGGGACCTACATCTTCAAATGTTGAGCCTACATCTTCAAATATTGAGGCTACATGTCCAAATGTTGAGGATAATGAAATATCAAATAACAAAAAGAGACCCTTATGGGCAAGAAGGATGCTTGAAGAAAATAATGTAGAGCCAGATAAAATATTCAAAGAAAACAAGAGAACAAGAACACAAAAATGTTAAACTACCCTTCTAACTAAGCTTACAGAATTTGAACCTGACAGTGTTGAAAAAGTCTTGACAAAACAAGCTTGGAGAGAAGCCATGATTGAAGAGTATCAGTCCATTCTGAAAAATAATGTTTGGGACATTGTGCCCAGACCCAAAGACAAATCAGTTGTCTCTTCAAAATGGTTATTCAAAATCAAATATGCACCAGATGACAACATTGAAAAACACAAAGCCCGGCTTGTTTCCAGAGGACTCTCACAAAAGGCTGGGATTTGACTAAGAAGAAACTTTTGCTCTCATAGCTCGATATACCTCTATAAGAACCATTCTCGCAATTGCAGCATCCAAAGGATGGAAAGTACACCAAATGGATGTCAAGACTACTTTTCTGAATGGGAAAATTGAAGAAGTATACATAGAGCAACCAGAAGAATTTATCACACATGATAAAGATCACTATGTATGTAAATTAAAGAAAGCTCTTTATGGCCTTAAACAAGTCCCCAGAGCATGGTATGAAAGAAAAGACAGCTATCTCACCAAACTACGGTACTCCAAGAACATAGCAGACCCTAACATCTACTTCAAGGTAGTAAATGGTGATATGATAATCCTAGTTCTTTGTGTTGATGACTTGCTTATAATAGGAGAAGATCACCTGATTGCAAAATGCAAATAAGACCTAGTAGCTGAGTTTGATATGAAGGATATGGGCCTACTACACTACTTCCTGGATCTAGAAATTTGGCAAAAGGAAGATCAAATTTTCTTAAATCAGGAAAAGTATACCTCTGACATATTAACCAGATTCGGAATGATGGATTGTAAACCATTGGCTACCCCAATGGAAACAAATCTACACAAGCTAAAAAGTGAAGCAAAAGATTCTGAACCTACAGATCCCTCACTATACAAACAAATTATTGGATCCCTCATGTATCTAGTAAACACACGTCCTGACATCTGTTATGCTACAAATGTACTAAGTCACTTCATGTGTGAACCTAAGCAAATTCACTTAATGGTTGCTAAGCACATTCTGAGATATTTACGAGGGACTATTGGACTTGGTTTGAAATATGAAAAAGTTGAGATCCAACTTCAGGGTTACTTAGATTCAGATTGGGTAGGCAGTTCCACAGATCGCAAGAGTACCACAAGATGTTGTTTCAATTTAGGATCAGCAATGATATCTTGGTTCAGCAGGAAACAATCGGCTATTGCTCAGAGTACCACTGAAGCAGAATACATGGCTGCCTCTATGGGAGCTCGAGAAGCAGTATGGTTAAGTAAGCTATTGTTTGATCTTTTTGGAAAACCCTTGAAACCTACCATTATTCATTGTGATAATCAAAGCTGCATCAAACTCTCAGTAAATCCAGTCTTCCATAATTGATCAAAACACATAGAGATTCTTTACCACTACATAAGAGACATGGTTGATAGGAACATCATTAAACTGGCTTATATCAGCACTGAAGAACAAAATGCTGACATCTTTACCAAACCTCTTGCAAAATTGAAAATAGATTATTTCAGTAGAAAAATTGGTATGACTAAACCTTAAAATTGTTGAGATGTAATTCCTACTTTTTGTACTTTGTATTCATGAATAAATAAATAAAGTTATATTGAAATATTTCATTTGTGTTCAAAGAAGATGACGATCTTCTGTGTAAATAATTATTACTATTTCAAGGTGACGATCTTAACAATAGTTAACCAAGCTTCAAGATTGACACCCAACAAGGTTGTCCTGGACTGTGTCGGATATCTTGATGCTTATGTTATTACTGGATTGTGTAATAACTACTATATCATGATTGACACCCTAACAGGGTTGTCCTGGATTGTGCCGGATATCATGATATTGAGATGTTAAGTATTGATCATGACTAATGACTTCTTTATGTTGTCCCGAATTGTGTCAGTAATCATGACATACTATTACATTGAGAGATACAACTTATCCTCTCTTACTAAGAGGGAGTGTTGAGAAAATAGCTTCAATAGTATTTAAGTCTTCAAATGCTCTATATGATATATGGAAAAGATGCGAGCTTATATATATATATATGCACATCATTATTGATAAGCATATATATATATATATATATATATATATATGTGTTCATATTGTAAATATACATATTCATATTGAGATCAGCAATGAAGTAAATACAGTTCGAATGTTATATATACCAGTCAGGATATGTATATGTATCATGACTGTGATAACAGTCACGATACATATACATACCATGACTTATATCGCTGAAGTTGATAGCCACGATATTGCAATAAACATTATTATCTTGCATCATTTGTTAAGTGTTAAACATGGTGATGTGAAACGGCATCATTATAAATTGAAAGATGATTGTTAATCTAAGCAAACATATTAGTGGAAAGACATGACCCTACGTGGCTGTCCAGCCACGTACGGTCATATCCTTCCACAATAATAACCATTCATTCTTATATTTATATAAGATCGTATCTGCTGTTTAGAAATCAATCACAGTGGCAATTATCTAATACTGCAGAGATTTGATCCAAGTAAAGCATTACATTTCTTCTCTATTCTGATCTATACTTCTTTAACAAAAAGCACATTAATAAGCATCACCTGAGCAAGAGGGTTGGCTTGAGGACCTCTTGATGAAAGGCCAGAAAACAGGGATGGCCCTGAGTCAAACTTATAGCCTTTTATTTGGAATGAATGGGCTGCTCCTCCAGATAGATCGTGACTTTCTAAAACCAGAACATCTTGGCCATATCTAGCTAGAAGGCTAGCAGCACTAAGTCCCCCAATTCCACTGCCAATAACCACCACATCGGCCTCAGGCCTTCCTGGAACACTGCACACATCAGCTTAGCTAGGTAGTCCTTCACATAGAAACATGTCAAATGCTCCTGAGATGGAAAGACTAAGCATACAAAAAAATTAATGAAAAACAGCAAATCTAACTGTTCAGTTTCTTTACATCAAAGATTCTGAAATCCCAAAAACCGCTTTAAACCATCTTAGTGTACTATGGAACTTATTTCAATTGAAAATGGAAAATTATAGAAGAAGAAAGTTATTTGGCTGCATCTTAAGCTGTATAGCAGTTAGCTTCCTCAAAATTAATGATTTTCTATGGCTCAATTGACTAGCATTCAAAAGCTTAAAATATTGCAGGATTTCTAGAACTATCCCAGGGAAAATCCTACCACAGCAATCCTATCCAATTTCATTTTTGACTCGCTGAAGTTCAAAATAGGCCACTGAAAGGCAAGATGGACCTAGTTTACTTGTTGCAAAGCATCAGTAGAAGTCCATAGCAACCATCAAATAAGTTTGGTTTATGGCTTAAGGTTCACACTTTAATAAAACTAATCATAGACTTTAGGACTAGCTTTGCTGTTCCTGCATACACAATTAGAGTCTAGCCTTTTGTCCAAGTTGTTATAGCAAAGTATAATCTTACTCAAAGTACCAGCAAAAAACTGATGTATGAATAGTTAGTGGCTAGTGCAAATGTGAAACTACAAGGGAGAAGTAATGTAACCAACACTAAACTTCTCATCCAAGAAAAGCCAATGATCAACCCTATTTGATGTCCATTTCTCCAGTGCCAATGGGATGTTGGACTCCCTCATTTAATGGCTTCACTCAACTCATCACGTCCTACTAAAAAAAATCTATGAAGACAATAGCCCTAGCTTAACTGATATCTCTCTACATGTGTGTGTGTGTGTTTTATAAGGACGGGATGGGAGCATGAGGAAGGCATAGTAAGAACATTCACAAATGATAAACATGAAGAAACGGTATAAAATTATAATAGACATGAAGAATCCCTTGGATAACAACTTTAATAATATAGGCAAGCAACCTTACAATACAAATTTGAAACCTCAACAACTATTTCTCTAAGGCTAAGAATTAAGTCTGCAATCATGATATGTGGATGACCGATCCCTTTATTCAATGAAAATAAGTATAAGAAAAAGGAAAGAGATCCTCTTACATAATTAGCAAGCAATATCAAAATAGGTGTGTGCCTTGACAAGGTGTCTTAATGCTTATTTGTTTCTTCAGAATTCAAACAAAGCTCCTTTTTCCAAGTATAAACAAAGCCAAAATAAGTGAAGTATGTGCAATTCTATGCAGAAAATCGGGGATGTGCTTTGTTGATTAATTGTTTAAAACATATATAATGGTGACTATATTAGCATCTTCATAAACACTTGAGTTAATTCATTCACTAAAGCAATAGGACTACCACATGTTAAAAGCAACAGATTGGTGTGGAATTTCTCAATCAACAGTTGAGTTTGGCATCAAATCCCATTATCTTTCAATATGGACCTACAATAAGAGGACCATTCCAAAGTGTGAATCCCCACCCAAGATCAATAAATTGTCTCACAATCAATGGAAAAGTACTCTGGAGGTTGAATTAAGAATATCAAAATATTCATCCAAGGGTGCATCAAGTTGTCCCAAGTGGGTGGCTGATCGGTAAAATGGATCATTGATGTTGCAGTGAAACAAAATTTGTCCCAATCCAATCAAAAAGTTCAAAGAATCATTTTCTCATCCACAGATGGTTTCACAGTCAACAGCTGTTCTTCCTGATGGAGGTGACCTTGGGGTAGTCTTAAACATCTCTGGGAAGTTAGAAATATGTAGAGCAGATGGAAAAAAGGAAGGATTGAGGACTTGGAGCCAATTTTCAGCAGGTGGCAGTCTTGCAATCACCCCGGCAGTTTCACACTTGTCACTGGATTAGTAGCAGTACCATCTTCACTATGGCAGTTTCACTGCCACCAACTGTTGATTTGCAGTGGTTTTGTCATTGTCGTGCATGGGCTAGGTAATGTCCAAAAGCATTTGAGCTTCCAATTTCTTGTAGTTGTTTCATTTGAAAAATGCCTCTTTTGAGGCCTGGGGAAAAATACCAATTATAAAAGTCGCTATGAGGGCTAGCACTTTGTTATTCTTCTAGTTTTTTGAGCAGGTTTCTGATGTTACGTCAGATTGGAAGAAAAATCAAAGAGTTAGAGCACATTTTTGTACATGGAGCTCCATTCTAAGAGCGGTGAACTTATCTTGATTTCATTGTGGCACAATGTACATGCAAAAGACTTTAATTACCGATATGAGGAGCTTGTTGTTGGAGCTTTCTCCCATTTTGGGTTTCTCCAGAGTAACTCTGTCTCTCAGTCTTGAGTGCTTGTCTCTTATGTTGTTTTTTCTATTCTAGAATATTTGTATGTGATTTACTTTACTGTTTGTGGATTTAATAAACATTTAGATCTAGTTCTCTGAGCTTTCATAATGGTAGAAGAATTCTTAAGTGTGCTAATACTGAAATCTGTAATCGGTGAACTGTTAGAGGACCATCCCCAGCAGTTTGCAGATCAGTGGACTCCACAAGAAAATAAATCTTCATATGAGTGATAGAATTGTGTTTATCCTCCAGTCAAATTATCAAAGAATGAATTCTCAAGTTTTTTATGACAAACAATCTTTATTGTTTTTTTCTTAACTTTCCAATTCGTGAAGTTGAATGTTTTCCTTTCAAATCCAGATTTCAAACTTCAATGAAAGAACAATAGCAAACCCTACTTTTTTTTTGAAAAAATTGTAAATATGTATTTACAAATTTTCTAAAAAAAAGTAGGGTTTGCTGATTTTTCTTTCAATGAAAGAACAATAGCAAACCCTACTTTTTTTTTGGAAAAAATTGTAATAGGTATTTACAAATTTTCTATTAAAAAAAGTAGGGTTTGCTGATTTTTCTTTCTTTGAAGTTTGAACTTCAAAGCTTGACTTTGAATTTGGAAGGAAATGAATCAAGATTGAAGAATTGAAAAGTTTTAAAAACCCTACATTTTTTTAGACAAAACCTATTTTTTTGCATTAATTTATAAAACACAATACACAAATGGTAATTTTTTTCTAAAATTGTCTTATTGCAGCATCTTTGACATTTTGAAAACCATATTTTTCCCCAATGTCTACTTCTACTCCACCTCAACCTAGGGATAAGAAAGTAGGACAAAAAGATGCAGCTTGGCAATATACTGAAGAATTTCCTAGTAGTATAAGAGTGCAAGTGAAATGTAATTTTTGTAGAGAAATTAATATTGGTGGCATCAATAGATTTAAATACCACACTGCCAGGATACATGGCCATGATATTGGGTTGTGGAAAGAAGCACCTCCCGAGGTTGTTTGTGCATGTTATGTGCAACTAGAAACATTTGAGGAATTAAAAAAGCAAAGAAGAGGCAAAGGGAGGAGTTAGCTAGTATTGGTTCCTATTCCCGTTCAACCCATCCATAGGTTGTGTTGGAGAGGATTCTCCCATGCCTCCATTCGTCCTATTTCTTCTGCTAGTGCTAGTGCTAGTGCTTCTACTTCTACTCCTAGTGGCACTATTAGCTTTGGTCTTAGAGTTTGAAAATCTAGGTTGGACAATTATTTTGTGCCACACACTACTCCTAGTTCAGAGCCCTTGCTTGAGAGCATGCCTTGGAACAGGGAGGTTCATGATGCTGCAAAAAAATCAATTTGCAAGTTCTAGTGCTTTTGCATTATTCCATTTGTTGCAGCCAAGTAATTCTTTTTTATTTGATTATTTTAAATTTTAAATTTATAGTTTGAACTTTGTTTTATCTAATGAATTGTTATAATTTTATTACACATACTTATTTAATCTATTTGTGACAAGTCTCCTTACTGGCAAGGCATGATAGATGTCGTAACCATTTGTGGGACAAGGTTTAAAACCCCTACTGATGTTGAGTTAAGTGGTACCCTTTTGTTAGAAATGGTTGAAGATATAAAAGTTGAGTTAGACCATTGAGTGTTTTGGAGAAAAATGGTTGCACCATCATGACAGATGGTTGGATCGATAGGAGGAAATGGACACTCCTAAACTTTCTTGTTTCCTACGGAGGTGATTGATCGTTCTACTTCCCTAAATGCATTGAATAATTTGAATTTGATGTAGTGATTAATATTTGAATTTTGTAATTTACGATTTAGTGATTGATCATTATTTTGCTTTATTTTCAAGATCCACCATGTTTCTCAAGTCCACCGACGCTTCCTCACATGTCAAAAATGCCACATACTTGTGTGAGGCTATTGTGGAAGTCATACATGAGGTGGGGGAAGAAAATGTAGTTCAAGTGGTGACGGACAATGCAACAAATTATGTTGTTACAGGTAGACTTTTGATGGAGACACACGAGAACATTTTTTGCTCTCCGTGTGAGGCCCATTGCCTTGACCTCGTATTGGAGTATACTGGCAAGCTTGAATGGGTCAAAACATGTGTTGATAAGGCCAAAAACATTTGCAAGTTTATCTACAATCATGCATTGTTCCTTAGAATAATGCGGCAATATATGGGGAAGAAGGATTTGGCTCGTCCTAGTATCACAAGATTCGCCTCAAATTGTATCACCTTAAAATCCTTGATGCAGTCAAAGGCAGATTTGAGACGCATGTTAGTTGGTGAGGAGTGGACTTCCTCAACCTATGCTACGACCACTGCAAGGATGGAAGTATGAGATTGCATTTTTGATAAGGCAAGTTTTTGGACCCCTTGTGCAGAGATCGTGCAGGTAATTTTTTTATAAATTGTACACATTATGTTTTAGTACTTACTTTTAATTTATATGCATACTTTATTTTGTTGCAATTTTGCTTATTTTCAATCACACTTAACTGTTACTGTTTCACAATATATGTAGGTCACTAAGCCCCTAATAGTTCTCCTATGAGTTGCCAATGGGGAGAAGCTCTCTATGGGCTACATATATGAGGGCATGGATAGAGCCAAGGAGGCCATTAGATCTGTATATGGAGGGATGAGAGTAAGCATTGTCCCATTTGGGTGATAATTGATAGGAGATGGTACCTCCAACTTCACAGGCCCATCCATGCAGTCGCTTATTACCTCAATCCAGCAAACCATTTCTGCCATGATTTCAAGGCGCATGAGGAGGTTCTTAGTGGGCTCTATTCAGTGGTAGAACAGGTGACTACTGGTGACACTAGTATCAGAACTACACTGTGCGAGATAGAGGCATTTGATAATGTAACAGGGGAGTTGTTCTGTAGTCAAATGTGCAAAGTTGCTCGCACAGAATTGCAGCTAGGTAAAAATATATGTTAAGTGCATAATTTGATTTTAAATTTAGTCTTAAAGTTGGAAATGAGACTTTTTTTCTTTTTCTTATTTCAAATAGACGGTACCAAATGTTTGGGCCTACAACCCTAAACCTTCAGAGAATTACCATCTGCATATTGAGCCAGTTGTTGGTGCTCAAATCAACAGATTGGATAATAGATCAAGAATGCTTGCTTAATCTGTAAATATCCAACCGATTTGGCCAACGAACAAGAGTGATCAATTAAGGTTCTCCTCCCCTGCACTTTTGGCTCTGCAGGACCAAGGTGGGTTAACCTAATCCTCAGACTTATTCTTCACGTCTGGGCTTTTTATAGCAGATATATATATTAAACTAATTCACTTCAATATAACACGTAAAACTAATAACTAAATGCTTCTGTAAACTTTGAGATAAATAGAGTTTGTCAAAATAATGTATTTATGTATGCAAATAAAATTTAATGCTTTGATTATAAAATTCTGAATAAGAAATAAAAGAATAATCTATCAAAGCAAGATCAGAACATTTTCAAATAATTAAAACTAATCAATAAAACAGACCAGTGTTTTGTTCCAGACTGGGCAATAGAGTCAAATCTATCCAATTATAATGTGCAACTCTGGGAATGGAATGCAACCAATATTACTCCTAATACATGTGACTGATCCCTATAAAATTAGAATGAAATCATAGTAGTCTTATTGAATTTAACTTTTCTCAAAAAGGCCAATAAGACAGAATTGAAATCTGACAACCAATCTTTCAATCCGGTTTTTGCTATCTAGAAATCAACTTAAATTATGATCTATTTGAACAGTGCAATTGGGCATAAGTTTGCAAACATCTATTATCCAAAGGACCAATTGAATAGAAAATGTATATGATTGCCTTATCAATGAAACAAAATACTTAGCTCTTTTATTAATCAGAAAAATAGTACAAAATGTTCATGTTCTAGTGCTGATTCAAATTCTTCTTATCTCCTAAAAATGTATCTTGTCTGTTTTATGATTTTTCCATCTACTTTTACATTTTACATCACATATATATGTGGATGAATGGTTTTCACACCGCTTTAGGGTGAAGAGACACCACCCTATGCTAAAATTTAAAAACTTCTTTTGAAAAAACTAAACAAAAAATTAACTAATAACTACGTACCTTTCGGATTTGGACTTGGTTGAAAACCCAAAACACCTCGTGAAAAGCTAAGATTTTTACTTGAGCTTGGAAATTTGATTTCCTGAACTGGGTCCTTTTTAGATTTTTAAAATTCGACCATCTTAACCCTCTGTTGGCATCATCGTTGAAGCAGGTTAAAATTCCATAATTTTTTGAAGGCTTCGATTAGTTAGTTCTACTTATTTGTGTCATAAATCTTCCTTCCTTTGATTTTTTTAGTATGGAGAAACTTGCTTCTTGATAATGGATTGGGACTCCTAAATTCTCAAAATTTAGGGTACCACCACCAGTCATGCAGTACTTTGGGTTGTGAGCGCAACTGGAGCATGTTCGAGCCCATTCACTCAAAAAGGCACAATAGACTGTCCGTGGAGAGGTTGAATGATCTAGTATTTCTTCATTACAACCTTCGTCTTAGAACAAGACATTATGGATAGTGACTCTAGCCCAATCACACTAGAAGTCAATCTAAATCTGAGAGGGTCACTAAGTCTACCAATCTTGTCTTTACTGAGGACCTTGAGTGGATTAACCAAGTGGATAGAGAGGCTAAGGTTGTGGCCATGGCAGATGAGGATAGAGCACGATCAGGCACAAGCACAACTGATGTTGGTCAAAGTGGCATCTCATAGGCATAGACTATAGTTGTTCAGTCATCCAAGACCTACCTTAGACGCCTTTGTAGGAGGGATGTAGGCTCCTCTAAGGATGAGATTAATGCTGAGTCATAGACTTGTTTTCGTTTTCATATATATCTGGAACATTTGATCATGATGTCATGGATTTCATATTCCATGAGTTTTACATACATTTGACAATATTTATAATTTTATATATCTATGTTTGATGTTTCCTTCAACTACAATTTGCGTTTGTACTTATGTGTGATAGATGTATATTTATGTATGTGATCAAATTAGCTTCTATTTGATGATGTTATCGTGTCTTTAAGCTTCATTCAATAAAGGTACATGGAACAAGTTTTAAATCCTTAAAAAACTCTAAATTTCTTGGGGTTTTTTCACGCTGCCGAGTCACAAGTCGAGTCAGCCTTGCCAAGTCCGAGTTGAGTCTGAGTCTGGAAACTTTGTTCTCAACTATGCCATTTAGCAATTCCTTTGTGTTCAAAATGACTTGAACCACTCGATAGCATTGACTTCCAATCAAAAGAATGACAATTTGCCTTATCAATACACATTAATTCTATTCCACATCAACAATTTATTGAGGACACTACACATACATAAAGTAACCATGTCACAAACGACTTTGCCCTTGAGTTGTTTTGGATGTGTTAGAACCTACATTTTTTAGTGACACAAGTCCCTTTGTGAAGTTGAGACCAATCAAGAGCATAGGATTGTGGACTTGGTGTAATCATAAGGTTAACTATCTAAATAGTGTTGGTATGCTTAGGCTCTTCTAGCTACTATTTTATACCATAAAATTGAAAGGCTGGCCTTACAACAATGAGCAAGCTTACCCCCTAATCTTGGGAAATTATAATAAAATTTCAAAAATTTCTTTCTATTTTGGGGACTTTACCCATTGGATGGCATCCAATATCCTCTAAGAACATCTCCTATATAGGGGACTCTAGTTAGACTTACCATCTCCATATTTTAGGGGAGATTGTCCTAATATTAAGGGACACATCTTGCCTGCAAACAAAGACAGTTATGGAACCCAAATATAATTAAATCCAATTTAAGTACTATCAACGCCCGCTTAACACTAATAAGTCACTCACAATGCCCCAAATTAGCCCTATAGTGACAAAAATATAAGTTGTTTACCTTCCTCGGCCAATAAACAAGTTTAAAAGAGAGGAAGAGAACTCGATTAAATACAAAGTGACAACAGATCATAAGTTTTAATGGGAATCAGTAAATGTTTTATCATCAAGCATTTGTACACAAGTCAACCTGTCAGACCCCTCTCCACTACTATCTTCATGAAACTCTTCATGTTTAGTCATCATGCATGATGTTGTCTATGTCTAGCCACCCAATGACTAATAGATAGGCTATGTTGGCTACATTTTCTTGAGCAAAGAAGGCAACTTTTTAGGTGATATGGCCTCTTTATTTGTTTAATATTCCATGACGATGTTGCCATTGTTGAGAATCATACCTGATTGTATGAATAGCAATTGGTAGTTCTTTTGTATAGTATGTTAGGTAGTCGCTTTTGCTCAAGTACACATTACTTCCTCTAATTTGCAATATTAGATTCAATTCAGTTGTAAAGCGGTGTATCAATGTTAATATTTATGCCATTCAAATATGATACAGACGAATGCAAAACTAATATGTGCTTGCAATAATTGTCATGGCTTATTAGCTATCATTAATGTTCTTGAAAATTGTTCGATTTTGAATCACGTCCAAAAAAAGAGATTGACAAGCTAGAAGCAAACAGTTTGTTTACGATTTTTAAAAAAATTATGATTCCTGTATGTGGAAAACACAATTTATTTGTATTTCATCAAAGAAAAAAATCCTATATTTTTATGCATGTCATTCCCCTCAAGTATCCAAAAAAAATTGAAAGTCTTATAATGTCCCCTTCTTAGCCAGTGTCAGTTAATCAAGGTTAGTCTATCACCAAATCCACGTAGACTAACAAGATGGATAGACAATCCAAGAATTGGTTGGTTCCCTCTTGCTTCAAACAGCTTGCGTGTAATGTCCCTTCTTATTCTCCTTTTATAATTTCCTGCAAAACCGACATTAGTACAAAATAGTATACAATATTTACATGACTCATACTCTACTCTAAGTTAGTAGGGGGGAATTTGTGAAGAGCACACGATTATACTGAGAGGGGGGGTTGAATTAGTAGAATAACCCTTTTTAAATTTAAATGTTTTTATTCAAAGATAACTTCAATTACTCAAATAAACAATTATGCACATGAACACAATATTTACGTGGAAACCCAATATGGGAGAAAAACCACAAAATAATTTGCTTTTATATAATATTGTTCTTTTACAATATTTTGTAGGCTCCAACCTACTAGAGGCTACAACCCTTATATTTATGAGCACTGACTCACTGGAAGCACCAACTCCCACATTCGCAGGCACCGACCTACTGGAAGCTCCAACTCCCACACTTCGCAGGCACCAACCTACTGGAAGCACCAACTCCCCCTGACTGGATTCTGAGCACCAACTCACTGTTTTCAAATTTTCTTCCACCTGGATACTGTTGCTTTCTTCAACTGACGATGGATGCAATTTAGTCTCTTTAAGTCGGCCAATAATTCTACCTTTCCTTTTTATCTTCAAAATAATATCTTTATTACTGTATATGCATAATATATATCAGATTAAAATCTGAATATATAATCATTTAATTCTTTCTTTTCATCATATTCACTGCTCTTCTTCTTTCACCTCCTCTTGCTAACTTATTTCTATTTTCAAAATAAGACTGAATATATATATTCATATTATGTCCTTTTAAAAGTAATGACTTTTCAAATTGAAAAGGTGTCTCTTTTTAAAAATAATATTAATTAATTTTCCTTTAAAAATCTTCCATTGCCGACTATACCACTTATTTTTATATTATTGCAAAGCCTTTAGTTTTAATCTTTGATAAAACCGTCGATGGCATGAAACCTTTTTCGTCGCATACTAAAGTTTTTAAACTTTTAAAACATATCATTAAAATATATATCTTCGAAATTTATATCCGTCTGTTGGAAATCGATAACCATGTCACTATTGTTTATTCGCTATGCATTACCTTATGAAGTTCGCCATTTATTGGAGACATCGAATCTTGTCTTCAAAATTAAATATTTAATCCTCTGCTGTACGCCATCCGTATGTATGATATCATGTCGCTGCATATATGTAAACTGTCAATATTGAAACCTTTGATATAATTGCTTTTGCCAATGACTTTCTCGGACTCTGTATGTTCATGTTGCTCCTTTGTATTAATATACATGTGCCTGAATAAATACGTCTGCACTTGCTTACTCACGCCTGAATATATACATACTTTCTGTATGACTGGATACGTGTGCACTTGCTTAATGAATACGTTACTGCTGTTCATATATATATCTATCTGTACATATCTCATATATGACTCTGATGTATGCATCTCTGATATTACTCTGTTCTATTCATGTCTTCTGATCTATTCATATATACTCTGTTCTTGTTCATATGCCGTGAATAAAACATATACTCATCTGAAGATTATCACTGCATATCATACATGCTCAACAGTGTATTCTGTATATGCTGTTTTAGTATACTGTTTATCGTATATTCTTTTATGTATTTCTTTATACTGTATCTTATCTTTTATACTGTATCTTTTATATATGTTGTATGTATTTCAATGACTGTATCTTTTATATATGTTGTATGTATATTTGCTCCTGACTTTGACATCAATGACAATCTTCCATCAATCTCCCCCTTTGTCATTGATGGCAACTTCTCAAATATATATAATATTGATTGTGCAAGACTCCCCCTTAGTTCGTTGTTCCCTTCATCTTCAATCTCTCCCCCTTTGTCATCAATGGCAAAGGGTCTCCAAGGCTAGAGACTAGCTCCCCCTGAACACATGGTCCTCATGAAACCTTTAATGAATGGATGAGAGTGATACTACTCCCAATTTCTCCCTTAGGTACTCAAAAGTTTCCTTTGGAAGTGGTTTTGTGAAAATATCCGCTAATTGCTCCTTCGTATTGATGTATTCCAACTTGACTTGCTTCTCAAGTACTTGTTCTCTCAAGAAGTGGTATTTGATTGAAATATGCTTCGTTTTGGAATGCATGACTGGATTCTTTGAAATGTTGATTGCACTTGTATTATCACAAAAAATGGGGATAGGATTCTCAAAATCAATTTTGATATCTCCTAGAGTTTGCTTCATCCAAAGCACTTGTGTACAACTTGCAACTGCTGCAACATACTCAGCTTCTGCGGTAGATAAAGTTACTGATCCTTGTTTCTTGCTTAACCATGAAACTAGATTGTTACCAAGGAAGAATGCTCCTCCACTCGTACTTCTTCTATCATCAATATTGCCTCCTAAATCAGCATCTGTATAGGTTGTGAGTGAAAAGTCTTTTCCTCTTAGATACCATAAACCAAGATCCATAGTGCCTTTTAGGTACTTTAATATTCTTTTTACTGCTAGAACATGAGTTTCTTTTGGCATTGCTTGAAATCTAGCTACAACAACAACTGCTTGCAGGATGTCAGGTCTTGTGGCGGTTAGGTACAACAACCTTCCAATCATAGATCTATATTGAGTTTGATTTACATCGGGGGATTCATCCTTTTTGCTAAGCTTGCATCCTGTAATCATGGGAGTGCTGACTGGATTACAATCTTCCATCCCAAACTCTTTTAATATTTTTTTGACATACTTGCTTTGAGAAATGAATATTCCTTTACTTGTTTGCTCAATTTGTAATCCAAGAAAGAAGGATAATTCACCAAGCATGGACATCTCAAATTCTTGTTGCATATTCATGAAAAATTCTTTACACATTTTGTCACTTGCTCCTCCAAATATTATGTCATCCACATATACTACTACCACCAAAAGTTTGTTATTTTCAGATTTGATGTATAGATTACTATCTACCATACCTCTTTTGAAACCTTGATCTAGAAGATACCTGTCCAACCTTGAGTACCAAGCTCTTGGAGCTTGTTTTAGCCCATAAAGTGCTTTTCTAAGTCTACATACATGATTTTCCTTTTCTGAATATGTAAATCCTTCAGGTAATTCAACATACACTTCCTCTTCTAAGTCTCCATTTAGGAAAGCTGATTTTACGTCCATTTGGTAGACCTTGAATGCTTTATGACTTGCAAATGCTAAGAACATCCGGATTGCTTCTAGTCTTGCAACTGGGGCAAATGTCTCTTCAAAATCTACTCCTTCTACTTGAGCATAGCCTTTACAAACTAGTCTAGCTTTGTTCCTTGTGACTTCTCCATTTTCATTCATTTTATTCTGGAACACCCATTTAGTTCCTATGACATTTTTGTCTTTTGGTCTTGGAACAATTTCCCAAGTATTATTCTTTTCAATTTGGTTCAACTCTTCCTCCATTGCTTTCACCCAAAACTTGTCTTCACTTGCTTCTTTGAAATCTTTTGGTTCTATTTTGGATAAAAGACAAACATGTGCATTCTCAGTAGTATTGACAAATTTCCTTCTTGTTTGGACTTCTTTATCTGGGTCTCCAATAATCAAGTCTTCAGGATGGTTTCTTTGAACAAATTTTGATGGAGTCTTTGCTGTTGTCTTTGCTTTTAAGGGAGTTTTGGAACCTTCTTGCTCTAGTTCCTTTTCTTCTTCATCTTTTGGATCTTCTACTTCTTCACATATGCTTGGAATTTCAGCCTTTATCTTCTCAAATGGCTTTCCTTCATCGATCTTTACATTTGCACTTTCTACAATTTTGTGGAGTCTTTTGTTGTAACATCTATATGCTTTACTCTTGGAGAAATATCCAAGAAAAATTCCTTCATCTGCTCTAGCTTCAAATTTTCCCAAGTCATCTTCATCCCGTCTTATATAGCATGTACTTCCAAAAATTCTGAAATACTTGACTGATGCTGGTCTTCCTTTCCATAGCTCATAAGGTGTCTTGTCATGATTTACTCTTATTTGTGCACGATTCAAAATGTGGACTGCTATATGTACTGCCTCCTTCCAAAAGGAATCAGCTATCTTTGATTCATTTAGCATTGCCCTTGCCATTTCTTGAACAGTTCTATTCTTTCGTTCTACAACTCCATTTTGTTGGGGAGTTCTAGGTGCTGAAAGTTGTCTTTTTATACCATTCTTTTCACAATATTCATCAAATTCATGAGAAGTAAACTCTCCACCTCTATCCGTTCTAAGACATTTTATTTTTGTTTCCATTTCATTTTCAACTAGTTCTTTGAAAGCTTTAAACTTGTCAAGAGCTTCTGATTTCTCTTTTAGGAAAGCTACCCAAGTCATCCTAGAGTAGTCATCAATAAATAGTATGAAGTATTTTTCTCTTTGTAAGCTTTTTGTTCTGGTTGGTCCACAAAGGTCTGAATGAATAAGTTCGAGTGGTTTTGATGTAGAATATTCCTTGGTTTTGAATGTACTTCTTGTTTGCTTCCCTAGTTGGCATTGTTTGCAAATGATATTTGTAGGTTTTGATAACTTTGGTATATCTCTTACAGCTCCTTTATGACTGATTTTGACAATGTTATCAAAGTTTAAGTGCCCCAATCTTTTGTGCCATAGCCAATTTTCATCCTCTTGTACAAAGAAACATTTTTCATCATTCATTTCTTGTAAAACATACAAATTGTTTGCAGTCCTACAAGCATTAGCTATTAATTTTCCATCCTTTTTAATTTCACAACCTTTAGGATAAAATGTTACATTATGTCCTTGATCACAAAGTTGACTTACACTTAGTAAGTTTTCTTTTAGTCCTTTTACATACCACACATCTGCTGTTTTTGTTTTTCCGGGATCTAGACTAAGAGTTCCTTTTCCCTTTATATATCGTTTTGAGTTGTCACCAAATCTTACTGATCCTCCATTTGCTGGTTCAAAAGAGATGAATTTGCTTTTGTCTCCTATCATATGTCTAGAACATCCATTATCAACATACCACCAATCTTTCTTATTTTGAGCATGTAAAGCTATTTGAACAAATAGCGATTTTTCTTTCTTTTTCCAAACCTTCTTTTTTGGAAGATCTTCTTTCTTTGCTTGATTTGTAGGAAAGATTGTTCTACATTTGTGGGCAGCATGTCCAAAATTATTACACTTTGAATATAGAATATCAAAATTAACTAATGG
Source organism: Chamaecyparis obtusa (assembly GCA_027943335.1). Taxonomy (NCBI): domain Eukaryota; kingdom Viridiplantae; phylum Streptophyta; class Pinopsida; order Cupressales; family Cupressaceae; genus Chamaecyparis; species Chamaecyparis obtusa. Next base: position 190,341 of record BSBK01006991.1, on the reverse strand, counting down.
AGCAAAAGGATTTTGAGTTCTGAAATTTTGAATATTCTTCACTTTGTTTCTGCAGTTTAGAGCTTTATGACCAAATTTGTTACAAGAGTAGCAATATTCATTGAATAGGTAAGAAAAATGCTATCTATAATATGGCCTTTTCCAATCATTCATATTTTGTTTTGGCATTCTACAATCTAGTGCTTTATGACCAAAACAATTGCAAGAGTAGCAATATCCATGAAAGTTAAGACTAGCTTTATGAACACCATTTTCTTCATTCTTCTTGTAGTTCCTTTCTTTAAGCTTGTCTTCTTTTGATGGTTCATTTATGACTGTCTTGCTTCCTTCTTTTATGAAGCCTTTGAATGTATTGTTAATGTTTGAGTTTCCTACAAAACCAACCCCTGTTTTGCTGGAAGAAGGCCTTTGACTATCAATGATATCATTTAGGATTTCCGAACTCTTATTGATGGTGCATTCCTTCAACTCCCTTTTTAATTTTTCAATTTCTAGTTTTAAATCAGTTTCAGCTTGTTTAGTTTCTTCTAATTGGATCATTAGATCTTCAATTGTTTGTTTTGATTTCTTTGCTGCTTCTAGATTCTCCATAGCTTCCTCTTTGAGTTTCACTAATTTTCTTTTCAGTGTTTCATTTTGTTTGTAAGCATAATGGAGTTCTTTGAGATCAACATTCTCTTCCTCATTACATGATTCGTCTTCCTCTTCCTCCTTACATGATTCATCTTCCTCTTCCTCATCACTTGTGTCTGCTTCAGCCATAAATAGAATTTCACCCTCCTCATCACTTGGGCATTCTTCGCTGCTTTCATCTGAAGAGCTGTCTTTTCTGAAATAAAAACTCTTTTTGTTTTTGTTTTGATATTTTTTCTTTTTATTAAACTTATTGTTATTCTTCCCTTTTTTCTTTGTGTGTGCTTGTTTTTCATCTTCACTAGAGTCATCATCATTTTGAGGACATTTTGAGGCATAGTGTCCTATCTTTCCACAATTAAAGCATTTGAAAGGGAATTTCCCCTTATATTTTCCACTTCCCTTTTTTAATTTCCTCAAGAAATGAGCTTCAGCTTCATCAGTTTCACTGCTTGAATTATCACTTGAGATTTGTTTTTTGCTCTTACTCTTTTTAGAAACTTTAAAAGATATTTCCTTCTTAGGTTCCTTGCCTCCAATCCTCATTTCATAGGCGGTGAGAATTCCATGTAACTCATCTTTAGTAAGACTATCCAGATCCTTTCTCTCTTCGATTGCTGACACTTTAGAATCGAATCTAATGGGTAGGGATCTCAAGATTTTTTCAACCACAAGTTGTTCTTCTACTTCTTCACCAAGGGCTTTTATTGCATTGACTACTTCATCAACACGAGAGAGAAATGAGGCTATGTCCTCATCTTCCTTCATTTTCAAACTTTCGAATGTGCTTTGGTGAGTTTGAAGTTTGGCCTTCTTTACGTTGTCGGTCCCTTCATATATATTTTTCAACTTGTCCCATATCTCTTTTGCAGATTTACAATGCATAACTTTTGTGAATTCCGAGTCGACTAGATTACATAGAATAGCATGTTTTGCTTTAGCATTATTTTCACTTCTCTTTCCGACTGTATCTGTTGGTGGGTTCGCTGGTGGTGTATAACCATCTAGTACTGATTGCCAAACATCGAATCCAACAGCATTTAAAAATGCTTCCATCTTTACACTCCAAAATGCATAGTTTGTCCCATCAAAAGTTGGTGTCTTGTTTTGAAAATTTTCAGCCATTTGTGCTCTTTAGATCTACCTTCAAGCGGTTAGGCTATATAGAAGGAACCCGCTCTGATACCAATTGAAGAGCACACGATTATACTGAGAGGGGGGGTGAATCAGTATAATAACCCTTTTTAAATTTAAATGCTTTTATTCAAAGATAACTTCAATTACTCAAATAAACAATTATGCACATGAACACAATATTTACGTGGAAACCCAATATGGGAGAAAAACCACAAAATAATTTGCTTTTATATAATATTGTTCTTTTACAATGTTTTGTAAGCTCCAACCTACTAGAGGCTACAACCCTTATATTTATGAGCACTGACTCACTGGAAGCACCAACTCCCACACTTCGCAGGCACCAACCTACTGGAAGCTCCAACCCCCACACTTCGCAGGCACAACCTACTGGAAGCACCAACTTCCCTTGACTGGATTCTGAGCACCAACTCACTGTTTTCAAATTTTCTTCCACCTGGATACTATTGCTTTCTTCAACTGATGATGGATGCAATTTAGTCTCTTTAAGTCAACCAATAATTCTACCTTTCCTTTTTATCTTCAAAATAATATCTTTATTACTGTATATGCATAATATATATCAGATTAAAATCTGAATATATAATCATTTAATTCTTTCTTTTCATCATATTCACTGCTCTTCTTCTTTCACCTCCTCTTGCTGACTTATTTCTATTTTCAAAATAAGACTGAATATATATATTCATATTATGTCCTTTTAAAAGTTATGACTTTTCAAATTGAAAAGGTGTCTCTTTTTAAAAATAATATTAATTAATTTTCCTTTTAATAAAACTTTAATAATCTTCCATTGCCGACTATACCACATATTTTTATATTATTGCAAAGCCTTTAGTTTTAATCTTTGATAAAACCGTCGATGGCATGAAACCTTTTTCATCGCATACTAAAGTTTTTAAACTTTTAAAACATATATCATTAAAATATATATCTTCGAAATTTATATCCGTCTGTTGGAAATCGATAACCATGCCACTATTGTTTATTCGCTGTGCATTACCTTATGAAGTTCGCCATTTATTGGAGACATCGAATCTTGTCTTCAAAATTAAATATTTAATCCTCTGCTGTACGCCGTCCGTATATATGATATCATGTCACTGCATATATGTAAACTGTCAATATTGAAACCTTTGATATAATTGCTTTTGCCAATGAGTTTCTCGGACCCTGCATGTTCATGCCGTTCCTCTGTATTAATATACATGTGCCTGAATAAATACGTCTACACTTGCTTACTCACGCCTGAATATATACGTACTTTCTGTATGACTGGATACGTCTGCACTTGCTTAATGAATACGTTTCTACTGTTCATATATATATCTATCTGTACGTATCTCATGTATGACTTTGATGTATGTATCTCTGATATTACTCTGTTCTATACATATATACTCTATTCTTGTTCATATGCCATGAATAAAACATATACTCATCTGAAGATTATCACTGCATATCATACATGCTCAACAGTGTATTCTGTATATGCTGTTTTAGTATACTATTTATCGTATATTCTTTTATGTATTTCTTTATACAGCATCTTTTATACTGTATCTTATCTTTTATACTGTATCTTTTATATATGTTGTATGTATTTCAATGACTGTATCTTTTATATATGCTGTATGTATATTTGCTCCTGACTTTGACATCAATGACAATCTTCCATCAATTTGATTCTTAAGGCTGCCTCTTGGTCGGGCTTCACAGAATTCTCGATTCTCGCCTTGAGGGATATAAGATCCACTCTAAGCAATCGGGCTATCGACACATCATCCCATAGAGCACTGCCCATAAGAATCTCTTGGAAGCAATAGATGCATTCCAAGCCTACGCATATGCATATGACTGGCATCAGTATATATACTGCCTACATGAGATTATAACAATCTCGAGACTAGGGAAACTATAACAATTTCCTCTAGTCCCCTCTAAATATGGGATCCATCTCTTAATGAATATAAGATTCATTCTTTATATGGTCTCCATATAATCAATTTGGGTGGACATATAAATGTACCAAAAATTAATGTAAATTACATGATCATATATTCAGATTTATAAAAATCCAAAAACACAAAATGCCTATAACATAATTTCATAGATCTTAATTACACATGTATAAATATATATTTAATATATATCAATCAATATATTTATAGACATTTTTATAGATAAAAGAAATAAAATCCTTTGAACATATATATATATATATATATATATATATATATATATATATAATGAAATTATATTTAATTACTTACAAAGTAGAATCCTGTTATTGTCGACTGTTGTTCCCTTCTTTTCTTTTATTTTATCTGATTTTAGTTTTTGTTCTCTGCTTTCTCTTTTATACTTATCTGTTTTTAAATTTATATTTTTGATATTCTATAATTCAGATAAATGTATATATATAAGATAGCTGATACATATGATCCTGACTGCATCATTATATATATACACATTGATTTCCATATTTTAGTGTTACTATTATAAACTGATTCTTATTCTATAGCAAATAAATACGCGGGACCTCTATAAAATTCTGCCAAATAATATTATTGATACATAACGGCACACTATTCTGTCACAACGTGCGTGTCATTAGACCGATGCAGACTTATTCATTTTTGATATCTTCCTTTGGCTGAATGCTAGATATAATCTATTAAACTCCTTCTCTTCCTTTTTCTCTCCTCTTTCCCTTCAATGCTGGTTGTATAAATATGTATGGGAGGGAATGGGTGTGATTTGGGAGACATGTCTCTTCTCTACATGAATAGTTCACACCTCTTCTTAAAAGCATTTTTATATAAAAACAGTGTCTTTTCCTTAATACAATCTTATATTAGTCTTGACTAATAGTTATTGACCAAGCACAGTTTAATGTTACCTTAACTAATATCTATTATTTTGATCGCACCATACTCAGCCTTCATATCGATTATGATAATATGTCTTGACCAAAGTTATGATCTCTTCTTATCATTTATCCTTCAATTCCGATTTGGCTATTCTCTGTCATGGAGTATCGGCAATATGATTATTCGTCGTCATGGTATTAAGTTGATTAGTATTATCGATGGACAATACTGATTATTGATTAGTCATCGGTATTATAATCTCCTTGGTATTATTCGATGACAAAGCTTGCCTAATTGATATCATTGCGCTCCCAGCAAAAATCTATTTCTTCCTTTTGTCATCCCCCCTATCTGTATTGATTGTTCCCTCTCCATTTTATTCCTAACCTTCTCTTCCGTAGAAGTACTGACTTCATAACTTATGTGGTAAATACAAATATTCTTCTCTAAAATAAGGCTATCACTTAGCTCGAGCGCAAATATATTCTCAGGATACATGCTCCATTGAACCCTCTCTGCAATGAATAGTGACACACCCTGCATCATTGAATGATGGAATCCTCGATGAACCCCAGCAAGGATGTCAAATGTCGACTTCACACACATTTGGAGGATCCTCTAATGTCCCCGTCATTAAATGACTAATAAAACTATTGTATTTGGGTCCCGATCGATTTAGTTTATCTCGGGCCCATTCTTTTTGTTGGCGTAGTATAGTTGTCGCCGTCGGCTCTTTTGTGCACTCTCGGGAAGTTTTCCCCGATGGGTATTTATGCTCGGCGTGTAGGTTAGTTTTAATATGTTGAGATTTATATTTGATTTGTATTTGCGAATTCTTATTGGGATTCTGTTGTTCGCCCTTTCGAAGGTGAAAGATCCTCCCTATTTGGTTTGTGTGCAGTTTCGGTGGGATTCAACCCTCACCCTACTCTGCTTGTTCTGCTTGTATCGGATCTGGCAAATCCGAGGCACCATCAATAAATTCAATAAGATCTTTCTGGCAAATATTTTTGGCTGGCATACTGCTCTGTGTATACAAGAAAAATATTTTGTTATCGGCGAAGTAAAGGAGAACTTCAAATAAGCGGCTGGAAGGCATCACGAGGCTCTGTGCGTTCCGTCCCCCCATCCGTATGGCCCACCTTCCCACCATACGGCCTCCAACACTTCCGTATGGCCTACTCCCCTCTACCGTATGGTCATCCCCCTGCACGACCTTGGCACAGTTTCACCGTACAGCATTTTACATAGCTCACTGTATGCCTCCATACACAGTCCCGTACGGCCACTCCAAGCCCACCGTACGGCATCAGGCTTGCCACCTCCATACGGCCTGAACTTCACCGTACGGCCTTTCCATACAGCATCTTGCCTCCCGTTTACAGTACTACTCGCCCCCATACGGCCAGCAGGCATACCGTACGGCCTTCTAATTCGTATGGCATTTGCAATTTCTTCTCCGTACTCTCTCTTAGTACGAACTCAGCATCTCCGTACGGCCTGCAATTGTTCAGTTATGCCCTTCTCTCAACACACAATCATTATTAGTTCTCGGGAAGAGACCGCCAGAGGTTGGGAACATTACAGTGGTATCAGAGCTGGTGATTCTACCAGCTTGTGGATATTGAATAAGAGTTTATTCAAGGAAAAGGAGCAGATCTCACTCAGTCGGTAGAATGGGCGATCCCCAAGATCCTACGGATGAAGTCATGACTCTTCTGAGAGAGCTCACTAAGAACCAAGTACAGATAAATGACACTCAGCGCCTCATGGAAGAGACATTGCGAAAATTGGTTGAAAGCAAGGTATTTGCGGAACAAAGTGACAACTCTGTCTCGGGACGAACAAATCCCCAAACTGTACGCTCTCGACCGTCAATGCCAACTTTTCCTCCATGGACGGAAGAACAGTGGGGAGAACAACCAACCTTCCAAGAAATACAAGACCAACTTCGGGAAGATTGGAGGAACGCAAATATGGAAGGAGATATATCCTACATAGATTATGCGGAGTTGAGAATGAGGTACTCTAGCGGAAACAAGCACGGCTATTATAATGATGATCTAAGACGAAAAATGGGCAAAGTTAATCTGTCATCCTTTGACGGGTCTGGAACTATCACAGCTCGAGCATGGGTGCAAAAAGCAAACACGTATTTCCAGCTGAACCCTATGCCGGAAGATGAAGCCATCAAATTTGTAGCACTACATCTGGAAGGAATAGCCCACGAATGGTGGCATCATGGCATGGTTACTCTCGGCCACGACCAAATAAATTCCTACGCTAAATTCACCGAGAGATTGATAGACCGTTTCGATGGAAGGGATCCATAACTGAATTTCAAAGAATTGGCTCAGCTAAAGCAATCTGGCACAGTCGATGGTTACATAACAGAATTTCAGTGAACGTCTGTCTTGGTGACTGATATTTCAGAAAGACGATTGGTGGTGTTGTTCATGGATGGACTAGCGGAACACTTGAAGGGATGGGTGAAGGGATTCAACCCCAGCACACTCACGGAGGCAATTAAGAAGGCACGCGACATGGCGACATCTTCTTCTTCGTCCACCAAACATTACTCACAGTCCAAACCACCTCTCGCTCCAAGGGAAAGAGACAACAGACCTCCACGCAGGAGGCCCCCGTTGGATGAAGAAACTAGGTAGGAACTTAGAAGGAAGAAACTTTGTTTCAACTGTAAAGAGCCATGGGTACCAGGACATCGATGCCTTGGCAAAGGAAAAATCCATTACATTGAGGTATCGTCTAACGGTGAGGAGGAACAAATACCCGAAGCACAGGAAGCTGAACAACAGACTTCAAGGGAAGTAAACCTCAATCGCGCAGAAAGAATTGCCACACCCTTGAAGAGAGGAAGCGCCATTGCTTCTCTAGCGGGAACTCCAAGATGTACTGTGTTCCGGGTCCAAGTAACCCTCCAAGGACAACGGGTCGTGGTCATGCTTGATAGCGGAGCTACACTCAACTTCATTAACTCATCACTAGTGAGTCATTGGAGTCTGTGTACGGAGGCACACCAGGGATTTCACATCAAGGTAGCGGGAGGAAACCTGTTAAAATGCACTCATATGGTTCCGCAACTAAGCATCACCATGGGGAACCATACAGTGACGGATGATTTCTTCATGGTCGATCTGGACGATATGGAAGTCATTCTGGGCATTCAGTGGATGGAAAAATTGGATGAATACACACAGTTTCAAGCGAATGGAGTTCTCCTTCGAGATAAACGGCAAAAAGGTTGTGCTGAGAGGGATGACAAATGGAGGACCAAAGGAAATTTCAGCCCAACGAATGGAAGCAATTTTCAAACACAACGATGTGGTTTGGGCGGCACACTGTTTTGCCTCGACAGAACCATACAAAAACAAAGAACAGACCACTAGGATGAAGAACTTCAAATGGTTTTGGATAGATATCACTAGGTCTTCGCGGACATCCCGCCAGGCATACCACCACACCGAGGGTTTGAACACACCATTGAGATGGAAACGGGTGCCAAACCGGTTATCACTGTGTCATACCGCCACCCTAGGAGGCTAAAAGATGAAATTGAAAAAACAATACAGGAACTCCTTGACAAAGGTTGGATTAGACCCAGCTCCAATCCTTTTGCATCATCAGTAGTGCTCGTTAAAAAAGACGGAACAATGCGAATGTGTGTAGACTACCGTGAGCTAAACAAAAAGACCATCAAGAACAGGTATCTGATTCCCAAGATCGATGAATTACACGGCACCATTTATTTCTCCAAAATAGATCTTTGTTCGAGGTATCACCAAATCCGCATGAGGGAGCAAGATGTGGAGAAAATAGCATTCCGTTGCTATTATGGGCATTACAAATTTCTCGTCATGCCGTTCGGATTGACCAACGCTCCTGCTACATTCCAATCTTGCATGAATCACATTTTTAACAAATAGCTGCGTAAGTTCCTATTGGTATTTTTCAATGATATACTGATCTACAGCAAGACATGGGAGGAGCACTTAAGGCATTTGGAGGAAGTACTCAAGATTATGAGGTCAAAACTGTTGTTCGCCAAACAATCCAAATGTGAATTCGGGATGACAGAGATATTATATTTGGGGCACATTGTCAGTAGTCGAGGAGTTCAAGTACATCAAGAAAAGATTCAGGCTATCTTAAATTGGCCACCTCCGAAGACTCTTTCAGAGCTACGTGGATTCTTTGGGCTGTGTAGTTACTATAGACAATTCGTGAAGGGGTTCTCACAGCGCAGCGCACCTCTCACTGACCTGACAAAGAAGGGGTCTTTTCAGTGGAATGAACGAGCACATCAGACTTTTGAGAAACTCAAGGAGATTATGAGTTTTTGTCCGCTCCTTGTACTGCCAGACTTCAATCGACCTTTCATCCTGGAGTGCGATGCCTCTGGAGAGGGTATCAGGGCCGTCTTAATGCAGGACTGCCACCCTATTGCTTTCGAAAGTTGGAAACTCTCAGGAGCTGAAAGACTGTATTCTATATACGACAAAGAAATGCTGGCCATCATGCATGCCTTGACAAAGTTTCGGCAGTACCTCGTCGGAGCCAAGTTTGTTGTCTATACAGATCACAACAACCTCAGGCATTTTCTAGAACAACGGGAGTTGAATGAGCGACAACAGAAATGGGTAAGTAAAGTACAGGCCTTTGACTTTGACATTGAATATGTAAAAGGAAAAAATAATGTAGTGGCTGACGCCTTGTCAAGAAAGTCGGCCATCTGTTCCTTATCTCAAATATCAACGGATTGGAAAGAACATTTGTTGGTCGAATACTCCAAGGACACGTTTGCCTGCCAACTCCTAGACAAAGAAATACAGGACAACAGGTATAAGGTGGTCGATGATATTATTTTCTACAAGGACAGAATTTACCTGGTGCCTGAATCCAAGTTGAAGAAAAAAATATTGAAAGAAATGCACGATTCGCCTCTAGCGAGGCATCAAGGGTACTTGAAGACCTACCGACAGATTAGGGAGAGATTCTCATGGAAGGGACTAAAAGGTGATATATTATAGTATGTCCGGGAATGTTCCATCTGTCAACAAAATAAATCCGAACACACTCTTCCGGCAGGTTTACTTCAACCATTACCAATTCCAGAGAAGTGGGATAGCATCTCAATGGACTTCATCTCCGAGCTCCCTAAGGTACAGGGGAAGGACTGCATCTTTGTGGTAGTCGACAGATTAACCAAGTATGCACATTTCTATGCTATTCCAAAAGAGTTCTCCGCTTCGCAGGTAGCAGACTTATTCTTCCAAGAGGTGTTTCGTCTGCATGGACTCCCTCGAAACATAGTGAGCGACAGGGATAGCCGCTTCCTCAGTAGCTTCTGAAAAGAATTGTTTTGACTAGCAAGGGCAGAGTTGTCACCAAGCACCAGTTACCACCCGCAAACCGACGGACAAAACAGAAATCATGAACAAATGTTGGAAGGTTACCTCAGAAATTATGTGTCAGCACAACAGAGAGCATGGATAAAATGGCTACACCTAGGAGAGTACTGTTACAATACCACCTTTCATATGTCCATTGGAATGGAACCTTTCAAAGCATTGTACGGGTATGAACCTCCCTCATTTGTGGACTTGGCTCTCGGTGACAGTCACACGACAAAGGCTAGGGACTGGCTGCAGGAAGGAATAGATATTTTAAAATCCCTAAAGGAAAATCTCCAGCAGGCTTAGAATCAGCAGAAAATGTACGCTGACAGGCACCGAATCGAGAGGAGTTTTGAAGTTGGGGATCTGGTATACCTCCAACTTCAACCATACAGACAATCTTCACTGAAGGCTTTTGGGAAGGAGAAATTGAGACCACGTTTCTACGGACCTTACCGTGTGACAAGGAGAGTGGGTGAAGTTGCATATGAATTGGACCTACCTGAAGGAAGCCGAATCCATAACGTCTTCCACGTTTCTTGTCTGAAGAAAGCTGTGGGCCAGCAAGTGACGGTCTCCACAGACCTGCCACCCCTTGACGATGAAGGAAAGTTAGTATTGGGACTAGCAGAAATCCTCGACAGTCGGGAGAAAAGTTTGAGGACATGCACTATCAAGAAATTTCTTGTGCGTTGGAAGGATCTACCCCTGGAAGATGCCACCTGGGAAGGGGAAGAGATTCTGGAACACCCCAGCCTGAAATTGCTTGAGGACAAGCAATTATTGGGACGGGAGGACTGTAATGTCCCCGTCATTAAATGACTAATAAAACTATTGTATTTGGGTCCCGATTGATTTAGTTTATCTCGGGCCCATTCTTTTTGTTGGTGTAGTGTAGTTGTCACTGTCGGCTCTTTTGTGCACTCTCGGGAAGTTTCCCCGACGGGTATTTATGCTCGGCGTGTAGGTTAGTTTTAATATGTTGAGATTTATATTTGATTTGTATTAGCAAATTCCTATTGGGATTCTATTGTTCGCCATTTCGAAGGTGAAAGATCCTCCCTATTTGGTTTGTGTGCAGTTTTGGTGGGATTCAACCCTCACCCTACTCTGCTTGTTCTGCTTGTATCGGATCTGGCAAATCCAAGGCACCATCAATAAATTCAATAAGATCTTTCTGGCAAATATTTTTGGCTGGCATACTGCTCTGTGTATACAAGGAAAATATTATGTTATCGGCGAAGTAAAGAACTTCAAATAAGCGGCTGGAAGGCATCATGAGGCTCTATGCGTTCTGTCCCCCCATCCCTATGGCCCACCTTCCCATTGTACGGCCTCCAACACTTCCGTACGACCTACTCCCCTCTATCATACGGCCATCCCCCTGCACGACCTTGGCACAGTTTCACCGTACGGCATTTTACACAGCCCACCATACGCCTCCATACGCAGTCCCGTACGGCCACTCCAAGCCCACCGTATGGCATCAAGCTTGCCACCTCCGTACGGCCTGAACTTCACCGTACGGCATCTTGCCTCCCGTTTACAGTACTGCTCCCCCCGTACGGCCAACGGGCATACCGTACGGCCTTCTAATCCATACGGCACTACCAATTTCTTCTTCGTACTCTCTCTCCGTACGAACTCAACATCTTCGTACGGCATGCAATTGTTCAGTTACGCCCTTCTCTCAACACAATCATTATTAGTTCTCGGGAAGAGACTGCCAGAGGTTGGGAACATTACAGATCCTAATGATTCGGTATATATTTGCTAACGTAAGTATAGTGTAATGTATTTCTTCTTCAACTAGTTGATAGAATGATGTCTTGAGTTGTTTGCTTGTTTGTGTTTGATCCTTCATACGATATATTAGTCCTAACATCTTTTGATACCCACTAATAATTTTGTCTCTTTTGAATACATAATCATATACTTAACTCTCCTCCAAAATTATATATATTAGTCATTACATATTAATCATAGTTTGTTACCATAAACTCATATGATAACGAAATGTTGTTTGACTAATTCTCAATCATTATTTGTTATTTATTTACTTTATTTTTATTATGTATTATTAAATCTTACTTTAGGAGGGGGACATGTCATTGCGAGAACAGAAAGGGATGTACCAATTACGACTCTGTAATATTTTAAGTTGCCAATTTAAAACAATACTTTAGCCTAAGTAATACTCTCTCAAAAAAGAACACTTATGAGTTTGGAGAGAGAAAGGATGAGCTATGAGTTGGGCACCTTTCTTGGAGAGAGAAAGAGGAGCTATGAGTTGGGCACCTTTCTTAAAGGTTAAAAGAGTAGTTGTGAGTTGGGTGCCCTTTGAGGCAAAAGAAAAAAGTGAGTTTATAATTTTTTCTTTTTTTAAAAAAGTCACTTTACTTGGGGGCCACTCCACTTATGTTGGAAATAATAAAAAAATAGAATTAAATCAGATTTAAGTTAGAAACCCTAAAGAGGTGTTGGGAAAAGGAGAAAACCCTAAGTAGGGTCTAGAAATGAAAGGAAGCTTATAAAGGCAACTTGAAGTCATTTTAGGATCATGTTATGTTTTGTTCATTATTTTCTCTTTGCCTCCTAAAAGGAGCTTGGCTAAGCCTCGGGGTTTGAAGCAACTTGTGGAGACGGAAACCTTCATAGGTCATCACATCTACAGTAGTGAAAGATCTACAAAGGGTGTGTGAGGAAATACTTCAGGAGTTTCATTTGAGCAACAAGGAAATCAGTCTTTGGAGTTTTTTTCTGGTTAATTTTTGAGCAAGCAGCTTGCTTGCCTAGCCGCACCCATCTTGGCTTCATTTTGGAGTTGGAGAAACCCTATTGTTGTCGTTTAGTGTTGGTCCACAATAGCCTCTTCCTTTTCAACAGTCTAGAGTAGGGGTTGCATCAGTTTCAATGGTTAAAGGCATAGTAACAAGAAGAAATCAGATATAGATCAGCTTGTACTCCCTTGACGCGAGTTGATTCTAGGCCAAGTCGCCTAGGTTTTGGTGTCTCCAGTCACCCTTCTTGAGTGGCCAAAGAAGACTACCCTGTTGAGAGAGTTTTTAAGTTGGAGAGGGCAGTTCTCAAGGTTGTGCAAACAATTTTCTGAGTGTCCTAAGTGGCTGCTAGCTTGTTGTTTCCATACCTGCACAACTGTTGTTTGGGAGCCCTTCTTCATCAAGTGTACGAAGACAATTTCTGGATATGTCATTTATATGTTGTTTGCTAAAATCTTTAGATTGAGTGGGTGTAACTGAAGAGCACACAGAAAATACTGAGAAAGAAGGGGGTGAAACAGTATTTCAGATTTTTAAACTCTTAAATGCATGAAACCACATAAAAACTTAAAGAGAGCAACCATCAAGATGCAAACACCAGATTTCTCAAAGGAAAACCCTATCAAGTAAAAATACCACAACATACAATAGCTTTCATTTACAAAAATGGGTACCAACCCAGATTACAAATGTGAGCACCAACCCTCATCGAAGCACCAACTCCAATCAGTTAAGGCGCCAACCTCAATTTGAGAGCACCGACCCACCTCGAAGCACCAACTCTGATTAGATGAGGCACCAAACTCACTTTGAGCACCAACCCAAAATGCAAAACTCAATAATCACTGAAACAATAATAACTCCTTTCACCACATACTCTGAATCATACCTTTATATCATACCATCTCCATAACTTCTCATCCGACTCAAGAATTAAAAACCTCTTAATAACATGCTCAATTCAAAAATATTCACTCCACAAAATCTATTGCACCCTTACGAAGGACTTAGCATAAAGAACATTGTTATAACACTTTGAAGCAAAGTATCAAATCTGCTCATACACACACGTTTTCACCCTCCAACGATGCCATTCCCTCTTTTTGTCAAAAATGAACCAGAATATAATCATAGCCAAAACACAAAGCTCCTGCAATCTTCAAACACACCCAATTCTTCCAACAACAACAAAAACTCTACTGAAATGAAATTCATCTATTGTATTGAGAGGTAATGCACAACTGCTAGAACCAAACTCCCAACAATAACACAAATGATTAGCACTCATTTTAATATCATCATTGCCTTAGAAAATACCATCGTATGTTGTACATCCACGACACATAGTAAAATAATCAAAAGATTATTTTGTGTATTGAATAATCAATGAATGAATGTTACAAAGAGCTTACAAGCTCATATATACAAAATGGATATACAGAAATTAGAAACTATCTACATACGATAGATAGAGCATTATTAGAAATATTCTAATACCCTCCCATAATGCTTAATCTATCAATAACACCAATAGCCTCCCTGAATTTTACAAATTTATCAGAACCGAGAGACTTGGTGAAGATATCAGCAGACTACTCTAAGGTGGGAACATACAGCAACTGAATAGATTTGTCTTCAACCAGCTGACGAATGTAATGACAATGTGTTTCGACATGCTTGGTTCGTTCATGGAAGACCGGATTCTTTGCCAGTTTGAGTACTCCCTGATTATCACAAAATATAGGAGTCGGTCCTGATTGAGGAACATGCATATCTGCAAGCATCCGCCGAAGCCAAACTGCCTCACAAGCTGCCTTAACTGCTCCTCGATACTCTGCTTCAATCGAAGACAGGGCCACAGCTTGTTGCTTCTTACTAGTCCATGTCACAGCAGCAGATCCTAAATTAAACACATATCCGGCGGTAGACTTACGATCATCAACAGAGCCAGCCCAATCTGAATTTGTGTAGCCACATAGTGTAGAATCAGACTTCTGAGTGTATAGAAGACCATAATCAAGAGTACCACTCGCATAGCGCAGGACACGCTTTGCAGCTGTCCAATGATCAGTCTTGGGTGCTGTCATAAAGCGGGAGACATAGCTTACAACAAAACTAATGTTAGGTCTGGTGGCAGTAAGAAAAATGAGACTACCCACTAGTTGTCTAAACAAGGATTCATCTACAACAGGTGAATCAGACTGAGCGGATAATTTGAGCCCGGGTTCCATAGGGGTGACAGCAGGTTTGCAATCCTGCATTCTGAACCTGTCCAGAAGACTTCTAGCATACTTGGACTGAGAAAGAAAGATACTATGTTCAATCTGCCAAAACTCAATTCCGAGACAATAGTGCAAGAGTCCCAAATCTGTCATATCAAAAGTACTGCACAAATCCTGTTTGATCTCCGTGATCAAATGTGTTGAACTTCCAATGATGATCAAATCATCCACATAAACAACGATAAACAAGACATCATCACCTACATGTTTGATATATAGGTTTGAATGTGATGGACTCCTCTGAAAACCATGGTCGGTTAAATATTTATCAATTTTCATGTACCAAGCCCGAGGAGCTTGTTTCAGACCATAGAGAGCTTTGACAAGTTTACAGACTTTGTGTTCCTGACCAGGAACCTTAAATCCAAAAGGTTGCGCCATGTAGACCTCTTCCTGTACGTCACCATTCAAAAAAGCACTCTTGACATCCATCTTGTTAGTAAACAGATTTGTCCTTTCTTGTTTCTTGTGGAAATAACTCTTTATGCCCAAATGATGAACAATATCTGGTTACAACAGTTGAAAAGCCATTTTCTGATTACAGGCTTTTCTCTGAATTGGTAGGTACAACTCCCTATGTGAATGGTATTCAAGGAATTATGTTTTGTTCCAAAAACTAATGCGGGGTATGCTCTTAACCCGAGAGCAGAAGAGGCAAACCAAATTAAGTCTGACCAGAACTTAATTCAGGCAAGAAAAGCTTTCTATCTATGAACCAAGTTGCAGAACTCACACATACTATGAATCCATACACTCAGTGTTTAACCAATCTACAGCAATTTCTAGCAGAAATATAAATGAAATGATTAAAGACTTCTAATGAATCCTTCTTCGAACACCCCAAAGCACATCCTACTGTGGTTTATTCATATCCTCGTGACAAAAGAATGAAAAATTTTTCCTTTTCTTCTGTAATTCGGATTTAAAGAAAGAAACATAGAAGCAACAACTTCTAACTTCTAACTAAATGGAACAGAAAATCATTGACATAAAACACTCTTCAATTGACTCTGCAACATCAAGTCTCTTACACCAACAATTTTGCCGACCCTTGTATTTACTTTTTCAATAGTTTATATAGAGATTACAATATACAACTTTCATGAGAATGCCAAGTGTTTCAGCTTCCAGAATTTGAAAAGAATGAAGACTAATGTTTCACCATCACAACAAGGAGGAACTGAAAAGACTTTGTCCTTTCATCTAATTTGACTTGAGAAGGTGAAATGAACAACCTTCTATCAAATCAACATAAACCTGAAGATGTCACACGAACAGTTGCCAGCTTCTATCGTTGCAAGAATTATCATTACCAACATCTCTGTTCTGTGCTTTGAAGGAAACTTTGATATAACAAAACTGATTGACACACTTAATTAAAATGCCCTATTCACCATTCATGAATATCCGATCACCCCACTGCATTAGACTTCTTCTTTGTTTTTATTTCATAAGTCATCCTTAATAAAGATGAATGGCACTGATTGCAATCCTTTTCTTTCCCGTAATGACAATTCATCCTATTTTTATATGCACAGAGGCATCTAACATTTTATGATAAACAACTTTTTAATGCCGCTTCAATCGGATTGATAAAGTTTTGATTACCTTCAACACTGAAATCATCTTCAATTTATCTCACTGAGAAGCCCATCGATCTCTAAAAAATCCATTATTGATACCACAAATGACAGATTGTATCACTTTCAAACGTTCTTTGTGGAAATCATACATAACAGGTGCGAAACCCGTAACAGTGAAGTAGCAAGTCTCCCGTTTTCCGCCTGTCAAATTTGAGTGCTTATGTAACTTAAAACACATGTCAAATACATTTGAAATAATAACATTTCAATCACCCTTCATTTGATATGCACTGGACATGTGTCACAATCCCGCTTTGTCTCAAAGAATCTTCCATGACTTAGCGACAAAGCGGTAACCATTGATTTGGTATTGCAAGCAAACTCTTTCCGGACCCACCACCACGTGTCTTCATCTCGCATGATCGCATAGCATGTTTTAAACTCTTGCGATCATGCGACCGCTCAAAACGAACTGATATAATATTTAATAACTAAAACTTTACTTGCCCAGCTTACGTTGTCTCTTAACTATTTATCTTTAGTCGCGAAACCGCGCGGTCATCTTCCCTAACCGCCGAATGTACTTTATTCCTTCTCCGACCTAGTGACTGCGAGAAACTTACCAGGCTCACCATTGGAAGATCAACGGTCGTCGCTTCTTCGCATAGACCTCCAAGATCCCTTCAGAACCTGTGCCCACCATCGGATGAAGAAACTTCCCCTGCCTAGCCTATGTTGTCGCATGATCGCATGGCATTTTTTTAATTCATGCGATCATGCGACCGCTCTATCATCGGTGCACGTGGACTGCACTGTTGGCGTACGTGGGTCCCAGCAAAACACTCTTTATTAGTCTTTCCTGTCATTTCATTGGCTTCTTTCACCTGTCGTGTTTCCTTTTTGCTTTGTCGCATGATCGCAAGGCTGTTATTTTATTCATGCAATCATGCGACCAATCCATTTTCTGAACTCGCATGAAATCAGGACTTCATAGTTGCAAGTGATAGTTCATTGAAAAAGATGCTTTGATCATCTTCAGTCAGCGACCATCTAAAATCATACCTTGAGATCTTCCAAATTTGCAGAGTTTTAATAACCAAATGTCTTCCAAATTACACATACTGCCCCATGAAATGAATCTCTAAAATTTCAATTGCCAGACTTATGATTGCATCAATCATGTGAGAAAAACTTCCATTAGATCCCTTGTATATGCCTGGTGAACATATCTTTACAGTCAACTTTCATCTGGAAAAGATCATCAATGAGAGCATGATATCCTTGCCGGGTTGGGAACTATCACCTACCCATCATGACAATACTTTTAACCAACCCACCCGGCCTAGAGATGAGAGGGCAAGAGAAAGGGAAACCCGACAAGGATAACCTACCTATGAAAGACTTAGACCTAGACACAAATTAGACCAAACATGACTATGGCTTCAAATTCTTTCACTTTTAACAACATAGTTATGGGGTGAAAAGTGAGGCAACACATCTGATGAACTTTCCAACCAAACTGAGCTGCTAGAGCAAGAACAAGCCGTATGGTACTCATTTTAGCTGTAGGAGCAAAAGTCTCCTCATAGTCAATACCTTCCCTTTGTGAGAACCCTCGAGCAACAAGACGAGCCTTATACTTGTCTAAGGTGCCATCAGCTTTATATTTTACCTTGTATACCCATTTGCAGCTAATGGGCTTCTTCCCTGTAGGAACATCAGAAAGAACCCAAGTTTGATTTTTCTGAATACTCTGAAGTTCAGCTTCCATAGCCTATTCCCATTCAGGAATACCTTTAGCCTCGGAATAAGTCTGGGGCTCATAAACACTATGAATGTTAGCCATAAGAGCAAAATTAACTGTTTGTTTGCGCTTATTTCAAGAAACTCTACCTTCGATGAGCTCCTCATCCCTTAGATCACTAATAGTTTTAACCCACCATTTGGGTCAGAGAGTAGAAGAGCTGACCTCTGGAGGAGCTAGAAGAGGTTCAGGAGCAACAACGGGAGGAGGATCATTCTCAGGAGCCTCAACAAGATCAACATCAGGTGTCCCAAGGCAAGCATTATCTGTATCATTCTTCCCATCAGGTGGTGCTAAAGGAAGGGGAACACTGTGAGGCTGTTCCTCAGAACATTGCTTAGAAGAGGATAGAAACGGATCTCAATTTTCATCAGAAACAACATCACAACTAAAGATAAGATGATCAATGTCGATATCTATCAATCTATAGGCCTTATGGTTGTCACTGTACCCTGTCATCATGAGTCTCTGAGTCTTGGAATCTAATTTGGAACATTTAGCATCAGGAATCCAGACATAGGCAAGAGAGCCAAAAATCTTCAGGTGGCTGATCTTGGGCTTACGACCAGACCACAATTCTTCGGGAGTTTTGTTCTTGACAGCCTGAGTAGGGGAACAATTCAGAAGATAAACAGCAGTAAACACTGCTTCTGCCCAATACTTATTAGGAACACTCCTGTGTTGTAACATAGAACGAGCCATCTCAACAATTGTACGATTGCGACGCTCAACAACACTGTTTTGCTGGGGAGTGTAAGGTGTGGTGAATTGGCGCTTGATGCCATGTTCAGCACAAAAACCAGGGAATGCATGAGAACAAAATTCCCCCCCATTATCTGTTCTAAGAGAAATGATACTCCAGCCAGACTCGTTTTCAACCAACAACTTAAAATTCTGAAATGTACTAAGTGCATCTGATTTTTGTTTAAGAAAGTACACCCACATTTTTCTACTAAAATCATCAACAATAAGCAAAAAATATTTGCAACTAGTAATTGAAGATGTATTCATAGGACCACAAATATCAACATGAAGTAATTGAAGTACCTGAGATGCACGCCAAGAATCTCCATCTTTGAAGGGAGTCCGATGTTGTTTGCCAACTTGACAGGCGTCACATACTCCAAGATGTTGCGTCTGAATCGGAGGTAGCCCAGAAACAAGTTCCTCCCAGGATAGCTGAGAGAGATACTGGATGTTGAGATGTCCATATCTCTGATGCCACAAAGTGCTGCGAGATAAATCACGAGCTGCCATAGCTATTTCAAGAGAATTATCAGTGTCAGTAAGCCGATATAGGCCATGATCCTCTAGACCAGTAGCAACAATAAGACGAGTCTCTCGATCAATAACGGAGCATTTGTGGGCACTAAACACCACATCCAACAGAGGAGAATTTCTCATGATCTGACTCACAGAGAGAAGATTGAGTGCCATGCCAGGAACGTAGCAAACATTGAGAAAGATGAGTTGACACCCACCAGACTGTATCTGAACATTTCCTCTGCCAATAATTTTGAACTCCTCTCCTCCGCCAAACACAACTGAATCGCTGTATGGATAGAAATCCGTAAACCAATCACACCGATGAGAGAAATGACGTGAAGCACCAGAGTCGATATACCAAGCAGAGGATCGGGCTGAATCGGAAGGGCTTTTAGCCATAAAAGCGTAGAACACAAACTCATTTGTCTCAGAATGTTCAGCAACATTGGCCTGCTGATTGGACCCTCCCAACTTATTCTGTTCGGAAGCGAGTTGCTGACGACAATCTTTCTTCATGTGGCCGTACTTACAACAGTAATGACACTGAACACTCTTCTGCTGAAAACTGCCTAAGGATTGATGGGAACTACCCTGTGGAGATGACTGAGATGGCTGAAACTTAGCTGCAAAGGCTTGTTCTGACGAGGGTGAGGAAGCACGGCTGCCAAACTGCTGCTTCCAGCGATCCTGCTGTAGGAGTTTGGTGCACAACTCTGGGAATTTCAGATCAACATTAGTTGAGGTAATGTTGAGAGTCTCTATGAAATGCTCATAAGATGTTGGCAAGCTTTTCAGGGTAATAACTACCATATCTTCTTCCTCCATTGTCCAACCGATGGCTTCAAGCTGATCACGAATGTCCTTAATCTTCGTGAGATGTTCCTGTAAGGACATACGTTCATCCATCATAATGGAAAACAACTGATTCTTCAGAAAGAATGCTCGACTCTTGTCAGATGTTTCATGCAGCTCCTTTAAATATTTCCAGATGTCTGCAGCCGACTTCCCAGAGGGAATCTGAGGTAGCTGATCATCTGTGACAGAGAGCTTGAGAAGCATAACAACTTCGCGATTCCGATCATCAAACTTATCCTGATCTGTTGTAACGGAGGTCCCACTAGGCGTGCTAGTGGGGGCAGGACGAGTTTCTGTGCCTAGAACAAGCGCATCCAAACGACGATACTCGAAGATGGTTAACATGCGCTGCTTCCAGGTGTTGTAATTGTTGCCATTAAACCGTTGACTATTTTCCAGCATCAGGTTGGTCAAGGATGCCATTTGCACGAAGTTCAAGGCAAATTTTAAACGGACCCAAAAAAAATTGACAAGTACCCAAAAGAGTAGGCAAAAAACCCACAAGAAATTTGAAGTCGAATCACAAATCCACTGGCTCGAAAAATGAGGCACGAAAAACGAGGTACCCAGAAAATTCTGATGAAAACCCAAATAAGGTTTCGAAAAACCCACCACAAATACGAAATCCAAAATAAATTCTGAGTTCAAAAATTAGGGTTTTCAAAGAAAACCCTAATCGGCAGCAAAGGAAGGACACGATTTTTGTTGCAGATGCAGTCAAAAAATGGCAGTTAAGACCAGTAAAATAACAGTCACGAAAGAGACAGAAGAAGAGGCGCGATTTTTGGAAGAAGCCCGTGAATGTTCAGACGCCAATCCCATGAATATTTAAACGCCTAACCCGTGAGTATTCAGACGCGAATCTCAACCAAAAAAAACGTGAATCTGGTTCAGAAGACGGAGCACAGGAGCACAAGTCGCGACGTGAATGCCGTGAATGAGGTCGCGGTTTGGTTGCAGAAGCTTGGAGCACAGGTCGCGAATGCCGTGAAGACTGGAGCGACGTGAATGTCGTGAAGTTTGGACGCGATGGCTTCAACAGAAGCTTGGACACGGGCGGAAGACCAAGACCGGGGAAACAGGTCGCAGAGAGCCGATATTGATCGGATAACTTAGAAAGAGACGAAGTTATAATATCTTAGCTCTTAGAAAATTTTGAAAACAAAAAAAACAAACAGGCTCTGATATCATAAAATAATCAAAAGATTATTTTGTGTATTGAATAATCAATGAATGAATGTTACAAAGAGCTTACAAGCTCATATATACAAAACGGATAAACAGAAATTAGAAACTATCAGAAATTAGAAACTATCTACATACGATAGATAGAGCATTATTAGAAATATTCTAATACATAGTTGCCCAACAAACCTTACTTGCTCGATTCAATGTCTTTTTTTTACTCAAGAATGGCACACTTAATCATTTGCAGAGCATCCTTGCCATCACTATACATGTTTTTCTGCAACTGAAACTCTCAATGCTCACACTACGACTTGCCACCAAAAACACAACTCTATGCTTTTTACACCTCTTGCACGCTAGTCGATATAATTTGTCTTTATTATTTTCAGCCCCTCAATTCAAATACATCTTCAATAATTTTGTTCCACTCTATCTTCCACCAAGGAATAAATAATGCTCCACTCTAATTGTGCATCAACAACTATAATACACATCACAAGACACCCCAAGAATAGTCAAAACTCAAAAACACGATTCCAAAAAAAACACCCAGCTATATGTCTTCAATAAACCCAATACCAAAACTTTAAAGAAAAGATTCCTCCATTCAATTTGGAAGTAACACACAACTGTATTTGGTCACATAGCCTCCTCTTGTCTTCATACAAGAATTCCATTTTTTAATTTGAAACGGTATATTCATAGCACATTTTTCTCCCTTTAATATTTCTCATGGGTTGCATCATCAATAAAAACAATTCCCTTTTTAAGTCTTATGCGTTACATTTGCCATCTTCATAAGAATCGACCCTTTTTAATATTCAAGAGATGACATGGTAAGTGACATGGCTAACAAGTAGACAAGTAGGCAGCTGGTAGCTCAACCAAACAGCCAAGTAGCTCAACCATACAACCAAGCAACTCAAGAAAGTAACCAAGTAGCTCAAGCAACTCAAGTAGACAACCAAGCAGCTCATCCAAATTCTCTATTACTTCGAGTAATCCTCTGAGATTTATACGACCTTGATCATCAGCCTTGGACATCAATAAAAACATATTCAACAATCTCGCCCTTTGCCATTGATGGCAACTCCACCTAAAGCCAAACTGAAAGAAAGAAGCTCTGAAGTAAACTGAAAGAAAGAAGCTCTGAAGTAAATTAAGTTGCTCACCCTGACTTATTTCTCCCCCTTTTACATCAATGACTGAAACCAACCTACAAAATTGAAATTGGGGCTGAAAAATGTAACAATGAAAACTCCCCCTTAGTCCAAACAACAAATCAATGATGGAGTGGAATCACTCCCAGCTTCTCCCTCTTGATATCATCAAGAATGTATAGATTGTTAGCAGCCCTGCTTGCGTCAACAATATGTTTACCATCTTTTCTAATCTCACAACAATTTGAATTAAAAACCAAACTGTGTCCTTGATCACTTGACTCAGTAAAAGGATTGTGTTTCAGACCTTCTACATATAAGAATTCTCAACTTTAGTCTCACTATCATCCAAAACAAGCGTACCTTTAACTCTGATTTTTGCAAATATATTACCAACAAATCTTACCTTATCTCCATTAGTGCATTTGGGAGTGAGACACTTTCTCATCTCCAGTCATATGCCTAGAACAGCCATTGTCAATATACCACTTGTCTTTTTCATTTTGTGCAAGTGAGGTTGTTTGCAGAATCAATGATTCCACTAACACTTCTTTCTCCTTCTTCCAAACCTTAGCCACCTCCTTTGCTTTGTCCTCTTTTTCAACTTCTTGTTCTGCTTAGAAAAATCTGCCATACCACTTCTACAAACTTTTGCAATGTGACCAAAATTATTACATTTATAGCATACAACATTGTAGTTCTTTGGAGGAACAAAAGAATTCCTATTCATGAATCTAAAATTGTTTCTAACTTTCTTGCAAACACTCTACAGTCAATTGTCTTGTGTCCAAAATAATTGCAAGAGAAACAGTAACCATAAAAGAAAATATTGTTAAACCTGGTCATGAATGCTTGTCTTGAGATAGGAGGCTTCTTGAAGGCATTATTTCTGATTTTTATGTTGAATCCATTGTGCTATCAGGATTTGTTTTATGTTGTTCTTCTTTGTAGGCTTAGAGCTTTGACCTTCTTCAAGACCAACTCCACCTTTAACAGTGGACATTCTTTGTGAGGCAATTATCTTGTCCAAGGACATGGAATTTTCCTGATTTATCTTGTCATGATTCAAATATGTCAAAAATTTATCTATCGTTTTGAGTTAAACAATTACAGCTTCAAGTCTTTCATAATCTTCTTATTTAAGCTTAAGTTGTTTCCTGATTTCTTTTTCAGTTTTCTTTGCTTCTTCAATCTGAACCTTCAAATCAACAATGAATTTCTCTGCCTCTCCAAGAGCTTGAGATGTCTTGGTTTTTGCTTCATTCTCTTCTTGTAGCAACACTTTCAGGTTCTGATTTTTCTTTCTAAGTTTCTTGATTTTATTCAAAGCTCTTATTAGCTCCTCTTCAAGATTTACTTCTCCGTCTTCATCAATATGATCTCCATGATCTTAATTTTCATCCTATACTTCTAAGGCCATGAACAAAATTTCTTCACTTGAAGACTCTTCATCACTAACATCAGATGAACTGTTTTCTTCCTTGGAATAGAGACTCTTTTTGAATTTCTAACCTTCTTCTCTTTTCCCTTATACTTCTTCTTGTTGAACTTGGGCTTCTTTTCATTGTTGTTGTCCTCACTTTTTGCATAAGGACATTTAACTACAAAATATCCTACCTTACCGCAGTTAAAACACTTGAAAGGCAACTTGCCTTTGTATTTCCCAGAACCTTTCTTCAACTTCCTTATGAAATGTGCCTCTTCAGAATCAGATTTTTCATCAGAACTTACCCTTGATACACAATCTTTTTCTTTTCCTTCCTTTGAAACTTTAAAGACTACCTCCTTTTTTACTGAAAAATCAGAGTTTGTTCTCATCTCATAGGCTGTTAGAATACCATGAAGCTCATCAACAGTCAATTTATCAAGTTCCTTCATCTCTTCAACTACTGAAACTTTTGCATCAGAGCGCACAGGAAGAGACCTAAAAAAATTCTGAACTATATTGGACTCCTCAATCTTTTTCTTCTAAACCCTTCATAGTGTTAACAACTTCATCTACTCGTAGAAAATAAGCAGCAACATTTTCCTCTTCCAGCATCTTGAGACTTTCAAGATGTCTTCTATGAGTTTGAAGCTTTGCCTTCTTAACCTTGTCATCTCCTTCATATGTTTTCTGAAGTTTGTCTCAAATCTCATGAGTTATATCACAATGCATAACTTTCACAAGTTTTGTCTCTGATAACCCACATAAGATTGCATTCATACCCTTTGCATTACTTTCAAAAACCTTCTTCCCATCAACATCCATTGGAGGAGTTGTAGGAATAGTATAACCAGTCTCCACACTTCTCCAAACATCAAAACCAAGAGACATTATATAAGTACGCATTCAAATTCTCCAGATCTGTAGTTGGAGCCATCAAATAAGAGTGATCCATTCATAGCAAGACCTTCATGAGAACCCATGTGTGAGATCAAGATCTACCTCCAACCTTTTAAGCTCTTTTTATGAAGGCACCTCACTCTAATACCAATTGAAGAGCACACAAAATATACTGAGAAGAGGGAGGTGTGAATCAATATTCCAGGTTTTAAACTTTTAAGATGAAACCACATAAAAACTTAAAGAGAGTAACCATCAAGATGCAAACACCATATTTCTCCGTGAAAATTCTTTCAAGTAAAAAACGGCATACAATAGCTTTCATTAACAAAAATGGGCACCAGCTCACAGAGAGCACCAACCCTCATCAAAGCACCAACTCCGATCAGCTGAGGCACCAACCTCAATTTGAGAGCACCAACCCTCGTCGAAGCACCAACTTCGATCAGTTGAGGCACCAACCTCAGTTTGAGCACCAACTGAAAATGCAAAACTCAATAATCATTGAAACTAAAATAACTCCTTTCACGACATACTCTGTATCATACCATCTCAATAACATCCCATCCGGCCCAGAAATTAAAAACCTCTTACTAACATCCTTATCTTCAAAAATATTCACTCCACAAAATCTATCACACCCTTACTGAGGACCTAGCATTAAAAACATTGTTATACCAGTCTGAAGCAAATTATCAAATCTGCTCATACACACACGCCTTCACCCTCCAACAATGGTATTCCCTCTTTTTATCAAAAATGAACCTATATATAATCACAACCAAAACACGTAGCTCCCGCAACCTTCAAACACACCCAATTCTTCCAACAACAAAAACTATACTGAAATGAAATACACTCGCTCTATTGAGAGGTAACGCATAGCTGCCAGAACCAAACACCCAACAATAACACAAATGATCAACACTCATTTAATATTATCGCTGCCTTAGAAAATACCATCATATACTGTACATCCACAACACAGCTGCCTAGCAAATCTTACTTGCTCGATTCAATGTCTTTTTTTCTTACTCAAGAATGGCACGCTTATCATTTGCAGAGTATTGTTGCCATCACTACACATGTTTTTCTGCAATTAAAATTCTCAGCACTCACACAATGGCTTGCGACCAAAAACACGACTCTATGCTTTTTACACCTCCTGCACACTAGTCAATACAAGTCGGCTTTATTATTTTTGACCCCTCAATCCAAATACATCTTCAATAATTTCTTTCCACTCTATCTTCCACCGAGGAATAAATAACACTCCATTGCAAATACACATCGACACTTATCATACATGGTACACAACACCCCAAGAATGGTAAACCCTCAAAAACACGATTCCCAAAAAAAACCGCCCAGCTATATGTCTTCAATAAACCCGATACCAAATTTTTTAAGAAAAGATTCCTCCATTCAATTTGGAAGTAACACAGGCATAGTTGGTCACATAGCCTCCTCACGTCTTCATACAAGCATCCAGCTTTTTTTAATTTGAAACAATATATCATAGGATATTCTTCTCCCTTAAATAAATATCACGGCTTGCATCATCAATAAAAATGATTCCCTTTTTTAGTCTAATGTGTTAAATTTATCGTCTTCATAAGAATCGACCCTTTTTAATATTCAAGAGATGACATGGTAGGTGACATGGCAAACAAGTAGGCAAGTAGGCAGCTTAAGCAAACAGTCAACTAGCTCAACCAAACAACCAGGTAGCTCAAACAGACAACCAAGCAGCTCAATCAAGTAACCAAGTAGCTCAAGCAAACAACCAAGTAACTCAAGCAGCTCAAGCAGACAACCAGGCAGCTCATCCAAATTCTCTATTACTTCGAGTAATCATCTGAGATTCATACGAACTTGATCATCAACCTTTGACATCAAGGACAACATATTCAACAGTAACAACTGTTGCAGTATGATATTTCATATCAGATCTGAGCTATATTGTAATCAAACTCATATCGGGATCAAATAAAGTTATTTGAAGTTGGGTTATTATTATTATTGTTGGCAAAGAGTGGTATATGTTTATTGTATGTTTGTTTATTCATTTGCATTGGAAAAACTCTCCAAAAAAATCCTACAATCACACAAACTTCAGTACATGGGTCACAGTTTAAAATACAGTGGGTTTATGTGTCATATGTTTGACAAATTTCCTAGAGAACAATTCTGCGTTTTTTGGACAGAATGGGGTGGGATTTTCAAGCCTCTAAGAATGCATCCTACCCAAGAAACTACATGTAACAATATTCACCAGTTTTCTCACATCCAAGAATGGAAGAGACATTCCTTCTCCTCTTTCTATTCAAACATTGAAGGTCTAACTTCAGTTGTGAGAACAATTGACATATCTAGTTCAACACAACAGTCATGTAATACACCCTAACGAGCTCCACATGGTCCCCATGCATGTAGCAGTCAGTCGCCTACCAAAACATGTCAGCTGCAAAATATTTAAGTGTAGCAAATTTGAATCTCTCCTCGTTGATAAAACAACTGACAGTTAAGTATGACTCAATTTGTTGAAGTACTCATAATTGTGGAATTTCATGCTTAAATTTGGACTTTCAACGGTTTGTGACCACCAAACACAAGTTTAGTTGAGGCCCATGACTCTACAAAAGAAGAGATTTGTTACAAAAATTGTGCGAATTTCCATCATTATAGTGTATCTTCAAATATTTTATGAGAGGGATATATGAAGTTGGATTTAGTCACCACTTAAGACTATGAAACTGTGAGGCCAGAAACCATGTCAATCTTCACCTTATGCTTGTGCACTCAATTTAGAGCTTCATTCCATAGGTGTTTTGTAAGATCCTTTCCCATGTTTCTAAGCCTTCTCACACGTATTTGACTGATTTCTAGCTAACCCCAAACTATTTCTATACCCAAAATCCAACCAGGAGGTCTCAAACCATAATTCATTTTCTAACACTTAGATGGTGGTGTCATGGACACCTATGCTTCCAGATGCTGGTGTCTAAATTAAAATTTCAAATGTTAAAATTTCACGCATCCAAAACCCTAATCCTAGATTGTCCTAATACCTGCTCAAATGGTCATATTGATATAAGCTCAAAATGTAACTATTAGGATTCGTTTTGAACATCTCTAACTAAGTTTTCCACTCTCCACCCATTGACAACTTACTGAGCATACTAAATTCTTCTCTTCATTGATCCTAGAGAATTTTGAAGCTGAATACTGAAGAGTGTCTACAAATCATCATCCCTTGTGGCATTCTTCCCATTCTCCATTGTCAATCTTACTTAGTCCTCTCATTTCTATTGATATTTATTATTTGCCCATTTGCTCTCCCATTGTCCCATGTTTCAGATTTGACCACTAATCCCTTTCCTGATCAGTCCAATCTCCTCCATCTCCCTTGATCCTCCATTCACCTGCATAGACCACTCTAGGTATAATTGGCCTCCTAGGATTTATTCTTATTGATCCAAAACCACACACACTACTTCACATTCTCACTCTAGGACTTCACAGACAAAAAAAAATTCCAAGGCTTTGTGGAGGTTGAATTTTGAAACAAACCAATTAGGAAACTGATTAAGGCGGTCTCCAACAACCTAACCCATTTTTCTTGTCCCCATAGTTTAGATTCTAAATATCTGGAGATCAAAAGTAATTGCAGAGAATCCACAAGTATCAACTCCCAGAACGTTTGAGATCTCAAGAAAGGACAGGAGCATCCAATTGTCCAAGTGACCCTCAAGAGCATACCAAAGCAAAATTGACCTACAAGAGCATCCAACTATTTTCCTAACCTACACTAGAAAACCACTATCTACCTCACCTATAGGAGTGCCCAAGTTGGATGTCGGTGACCTCCACATTTTTTGAGTCTATTCCTTCAGTCTTCCATAGCAAGCACATCTAGTCATCATCAATCTTCAAATCATCTAGGGACAGATATTCCTTCTACTCGTCTTTTTCTAGTTTACGATTTAATATTTCCCAACTCTTTACACTAGTTCATTTGATGTAAAAATCTAGTTTTTTTTAATATTTCTGATGAATGGACATGACAGAGACTCATCTCATTTTCTAGTTTGGCTTTCTTACTGTGAATGGGGGAAGGCAAGAGAATATAAGGATATTGGTTACTCTGCAGAAGGGAGTAATCAAAAGGAAGATCGACTTCCTGATTAATCACAGGCAAGCAGCGTATACAGCAAGTTAGTATGCCGGAAATTATATCTGGATTAATGATGATTTACAGAACATTATACTCTTATGTTATTAAGAATAAAGGGGCCTATATATGGTCTAACATGTAATCTGTAGCAGTAGTATCAGTTATGATATATATATATATATATATATATTCATAATCATTCATCATACATTTGTAGTTAGTACACTCCTAGCCCATTCCTTAATCACTCACTAATACCATTAAGAGGATAGGCTGGTTTTGTCAGGGAGAGGTGGAGTAATTCCTCACAAGGTAGGGGAATCCCAAGATGGGGCAAGGACATGTATCATGGAAACCTTGAGGGAGAAGTCCTGAGATGGGTATGAATATGTGTTCTGGAAACCTTGAGGGAGCCTACTTGTAGATTGGTTTCCACACGCCCTAAGGACAACTAATTCCCCATCCTTCTTAGGGTAAGGACAACTAATTCCCAATCCTTCTTAGGGTTGATGATTAGGAGAGAAGTAGGAAATATGGGGCTTGAGTATGCTAACTATCAAATGTATTACAATTCCTTAATTGTTTTTAAATTAATTTGATTTAATGGCCTAGTGATGTATGTTAATCATTGGAAATTGGCAGCTTCCTAACAGGGGAGTGTGTGTGTGTGTGGGTGCGTGCATGTGTGTGTCTGTGCATGTGTGTGGGTGTGGGTGTGGGTGTGTGTAATTAATTATTGAATATTCAAAGAGAAACATTTTATTTTTAATGTTTTAAGGTATACAAACATCTAAGATTTAAATTAAATATGAAAAAAAAGTCAATTCCATGTTAGACTTAATTAAAAAAACAGATTAATAAGATGGAGAGAACTGCTAACTCCAATGAACAAAAGAAGAAGCAGTCTTTTAAAAGATGTCACTGTCCTCAGAATCTTAAGCAGTTACAATAACCAAGGTAATATATTATGATCCCATAAACTATTAGATCTTAAAAACATAATTAAAATCATATCATTTCATTCATGTATACATACACATCATTTCATTCATGTAAACATGTGCACACACATATTGCATATTACATATTTCATTCATGCATATATGTGTACACACAGTGCATATTACATATTTCATTCATGTAACATGTGTGCACACATATTACATATATACAACCATATCATTTCATTCACATATACAAGTTCACATATTGTACATACACGCATATGATATCATTCATGTACACACGTGCAACACATGAACACACATTTTATATATACACATCATTTCATTCATGTATACATGTGCATGCATGCACACATATCATTTCATTCATGCATAAATGTGTGTGCGCACACACATTGTACATATACACAAACATATCATTTCATCCATGTAAACACGTGAGCGCGCACACACACGCACAACTATGTTCCATGGCGTTTCCAAGATCAGAATGGAAAATGGTATTGGATGATGTCTACAAAAGTTGACATGCCAATCACATTCCAAAAAGAAACTATTTAATTGTACTTCTCACACAATACCACATTGTACCAGACCATGGAAAATGCACCTTTATCTCTTTTGAAACTAACAATGATAGCTATCTCTAATATCATTTCAAGAATTTTGGAAGTTTGATGTTGTTTAAACAATGATATCAGAAATCAAAATTATTGTTGTTAAAATTAACTATATAACTTATATCATTAAGTATGAAGCTGAATCATCATATATTGGTTATTGTTATACTACATTTGATGTTATCAGTGCTGTCATGATTAATTTAATTGTTGTTATAGTGTTTTCATTATATATTTATTGCTGTTTTTATTACGTTGTCATGTTATACTGCTGTTATAATGTTGTCATGATGTATTTAACAATCTTTTTTAATGTTATGAAAAGATTTTCTTTTAACATTATTTTAAATTGGTTTTCAACAAAGGAAACTGAGTTGTCCCTGGGACGGTCAAGGAACACCTGAAATGTCTCCAACCGCTTTGGGGATAGCCAAGCATCCCCTATGTGTTTCACTGTTTCTTGCCATTCCCAATTTTGGGGACAAATTCTGAGATGTTTCTAAATTTTTCTCAACAAAGCCCCCCGTCCTTGAAACGTCTCAAGGGACGGGGACAGTAGTTTGAGGGTTGGGGACATGTCCTTATGTAACACAAACACACAACCAATGTAAAATATTATGATTTCATAAACTACTTGGTTTTAAAGACATAATTAAAATCATATCATTTCATTCATGCACACACAAACAGACATCATTTTATCCATGCATACATGTACACGCACTCATGCACATCATTTCATCCATGCATACATGTACACATACACATACATCATTTCGTTAATGTATACATGTGCAACGCACACACCCAAACAGATCATTGCATTCATGTATATATGTATACATGTGAATGTGTACACACGTTGTATATATAAATATATGCACACACACATTGTATATAATATCATTTCATTCATGTATACATATGTGCACACGCACACGCAAATTGTATATAATATCATTTCAATCATGTATACATGTGTGCACACACACACACACATTGTATATATAAACACACATCTCATTTGATTCATGTATACATGTGTATGCACACACATACACATATCATTTCATTTATGTATACATGCGCGCACGTGCACACACATATCATTTCATTCATATATACATACAACCACACACAAGCCATGTAATCAATTACAAACCCATAAACTAATATGATTCCATAAACTATTCAGTCATAAAAATATTATTATAATTATATCATTTCATTCATGTACACACAAAAACACATTATTCCATCCATGTATACTTGTGCACACACACACACACATCATTTTGTTCATCTATACATTCTCTCTCTCTCTCTCTCTCTCTCTCTCTCTCTCTCACACACACACACATCATCATCATCTATATGCATATATGAATGCGCACACATGCACACTTGTATATAATATCATTTCACGCTTGTACACGTGCACACATTGTATATATACACACATTTTATTTCATTTATGTATACATGTATGTGCACACACATGCATAGATTGTACAGACACAGATTTCATTCACGTATACATGCATGCATGCGCACACACGTGCACGTGCACACACTTTGTGTATACACACACACATATCATTTTATACGCACGCACACACACAACCTATGTGTTCGTGTGAATAGGGACTTTACCAATCTGGTTTCTCCCTTTGTAGTGTAAACAAGGCACATTATCTAACCTGTTCCTAATTACGTCTTTTTTACATAAGTTCACCTGTTAAGTTTACTTAGATTCTAGGAATCCTTATAGAAGTCTTAGTTGTCAATGAGATCTTATCTTATCTTAGCTCATGTACATCCTGTTGTCCTAAATCATTTAATATTTGTTATGTTAGTTGTCTCATGTAACAGTATTAAGACATTTAACATGATCTTGTTTAATCCTATCTCTCACCTTGCTTATATTGTTGATGTATGTAGCATTTGGAAAGTACATACTTTTACGGCAGTGCTATTACATTTGCAGCGATCTTAAACTTTACATGGTATCAGAGCTAGACTGCAAATGTATTTAGAAGTGCACATAATTTTCTAAGCATGAAGATGAAGTTTTCATACAGGCTTGAATACAAGGGAAAATAATTCATGCCATGAAACCGCACAATTAAGAAAGGGAAGCATACCTATCCATTTATAGGCTGCAAGCACAGTTATATTCTGAGGATTCTCTCCTTCCGCAAGCAACAAACTTAAAAAGGGCTACTACCACTTCTGATTCTCCTTTGTTTGCAAAGTTACGTTCGTGTCTAGTCTCTGGATATATATGACACGGAAAAATAAAAAATAAAAATTGCATTGGAGTTGTAATACAAGCAGGTGCCTTGTTCCTTTTCCCTCTAACACGTTTTGTGTTTGAACGGACATATGGATATATGGGCAAAATCATGGGTAGAAACTCTTCTCTCATGCGGCTCTGTACAGCAAGTGATTGAAAGGGAAAACTTGTGATCAGTTCTAAGACAAATATTTAACTTCTCACGAAAAGACCAAACCTTATAAATATTGATTGCTCTGAAGATTTTACAATCCGGATAAATCCGCTTGAGACTTTATCAAGTGTGCACCGCATAGCATTGGGTCGTCATCTCAATAATATGATATTGGAAGTTACGATTTAGTATAAGAACCGTGCATAATAACCTATCATTTATTACAAACTTGGTACTTGTGGAAGAATTCGATTATCAACGATTAAGAGGACCAGATGATAGGTATTCCCCATGGTCGAACAACAAATAAGAGTCAACAGAGGCAGAATGATAGAATAATCATGGAATTGATTAGTTAACGACAACCACTATTAATTCAAGACAATGATTAGTGAAGAATAGTCATTCGACTATTAGAAAGGGTCATATAACCTAGCAAGTACATTGATTCATAACGATACACAACAACAGATAATAATCGATAATAATAAGTTATTGATTAATTGACTAATTCCATGCAGACATCTTCAACAACAACAACTAAAGGAGTGGTTTAATGAAAGGGTGTGCGTGGTAATAAGAAGACATAAATTAGAAGAGTGGTGGTCCCGTTCATGCGACCATTCAGTATTTCAGTGATATATGGAGTTCGAATAAACCTCCAATGATAAGAATATATATATATATATATATATATATGTCAAGTTTCTTACGGGGTTTCCATTATATAGCTTCGATGATGGGCAAGCTATTGAATAGCGACCAAAAATCACATCATCATCTCTGCTGCCTTCGACTGTTATATGTGATGTCTCAGACATGACTGTTATGTGGTATTCGGCTCACTTTCCTTATGCCATAGCATTGATGGTTATAATATTCCTCAATGATACTGGATGCTTGACTTCAACGATCTCCCTCTATGAATGTTACACCTGATGCTATAATTTTTTATATATATTTATCTCAGATCCTATATGGATTGCTCTGTTTAGAGCATATTGCCTCATGGCATCCTTGGTGCAAAGGCCTGAAGATTTATTCAGAGATGACATCTCTTGTGCATAGATTTATTGCTATCTCAGATACAACAAGATCATAAACAAAATTGGAGATCGATACAACAATCATATATTAGATAGTCGATAAATATAAATATATACGGAGATATATAGCAGATTGTCGAGACTCAGATTTGTAGTAAAAGATAAATACATATATTGCGCAATAATCTTTATACTGGTAACAATCTAATATACATTTTGTGATCTCAGTTACTTACGGTGATATTCAGGCAGTTCGATATATATTCTTGAAGATCAATCCCAACATATATAGTCATTTGGATAGATATTTCAGAGGAGATATAGTTGCATCCATTGGGCAAGCATGGGGGCAAGCATGGGCCTCTAGAACATTGAATAGAGCGTGGTGCTAAGGCACTATTTGAGTACGCCTATTTGAAGCAATCCACTGAGTAACTGGTGGAAGCGGTTCCTCTCAAGTGGATTGGAATTGAAACATGGGAAGATGAACATGGTGTCGATCTATGTTCGCCGGAAGGAAGCCTATGAATTCTCAATTTAGACAATGTTTGTGCCTTTGAGGAATGTTTGGATGTTAACGTGAGGATGCCGATAATGATATTGACTTGGAAGATGATGTTGTGATTATTGCCGAGCTCCGAGAGGTGCCAAAGATTTAAGTATCATTGTGTATTTGCAATCTTGAATAATTGATATGCTTGGTTCCGGAATGGATTTCTCAAGGATGTGATGATCGAACTCCTAAGTGACATGTGATCGACTTAATCATTCGCTATCATTATTGATTTTCAAAGCCTTTGGGTTGTTATCTGAAGCTATCAAGAAGGATTCTTTCTTAGCTAAGAGGAAGTGTTGAATTTAGCTTCGGGAGGATCACAATAATGATTCAAGTTGGTGGCAGAAATTTTCAGAGGGAGTCTGACGATCCATTATAGACAACCTTGGGAAAAGAGGTCAAGAGGTTGATGCACAATATTCAGCTTCAGAGGGAGCAACTAAAGGTTCTGCATTTGTGGACATCCGAGAATCTTGATTAAGAGGGAGCTAACCATGTCAAGATGGGTTCCTTAGTGATCAACAGCTAGAGGACTGCGATTCATAAGATGGAGTTTCAGCATTAGTGATCTATTATTGTTGTATCTTATAGAGATTCCTTATCACTATGTAAGAGACATAGTAGAAAGGAAAGTGATTCAGTTGGAATATATTAGTACAAGACATCAAACTGCAGACATTCTTACCAAAGCACTTCCCAAGGTGAAAGTTGATCATGACAGATCCAAGCATATTGAGATTCCTTATCATTATGTAAGAGATATGGTAGACAGGAATACTGTCAAGTTAAGATACATTTGTACTGCAGATTAGACAACAGATATTCTTACCAAACCTCTCTCTCGAGTGAAGATAGATCACTTCATAAAAGGACTTGAGGTGACGATCTCTGTGATAATGAATAGACATTATATGAGATGAAGATCTTTGAGATAATGTTCTACAACAGTGGCAGATCTGGATGAATTAAAGATCATATTGTGATATAGACATTTCTATGCCTATGAGTCACAATTTGGATAAAGGAAGAATTTAATCATTCTCCGGATTTTATCCTATGTATTGGCAGATCTTAATTTAGGATCATATTGTGATATAGGCTTGTCAGTGCCTATGAGTCACAATTTGGATAAAGGAAGAATTTAATCATTCTCCGGATTTTATCCTGTGTACTGGCAGATCTTAATTCAGGATCATATTGTGATATAGGCTTGTCAGTGCCTATGAGTCACAATTTGGATAAAGGAAGAATTTAATCATTCTCTGGATTTTATCCTGTGTATTGTATCACATGTAATACTGTTATCACAAGTATTAGTGATAATTCATATTACAGGTTTAGTAATATGACAAAGTATCATGTGTACCATGATACTACATGCTTGGAAGAATCAGATAGATATAGAGTACAAATCTATGCTTAGTCATCGTAAAGATGTTGCTAGATATGTTTCTCTTGTTTATATTATCAAGTTAAGAGGGAGTGTTAAATCTTGATAACTTGATCATATTAATGTTCTGATTTTTTTTTCAGATTAGACAGATCTAAAATGCATGTAATTTCCTTTATATATGGCCTCATGATAAATACATCTCCCTAGAACAGATTGGCGATTTGCTAGGCATATTTATATGCCTTGTATTTGACTATTGTAGTTAATTGATAAT
The DNA here is from genome assembly GCA_027943335.1 of Chamaecyparis obtusa. Classification (NCBI taxonomy): domain Eukaryota; kingdom Viridiplantae; phylum Streptophyta; class Pinopsida; order Cupressales; family Cupressaceae; genus Chamaecyparis; species Chamaecyparis obtusa. The sequence goes on along the minus strand of BSBK01006991.1, from coordinate 153,538 downwards.
TAACTATTAGTTAATGGACAAGGGCGCCAATTTGTAGAGGAGTAGGTTGCTTCATAGAGGGCGGACCTAGAAAGGGTTGTCTTATGAAAAGACAAGACCCTTGGTTAATATATAAGTAGGACATCCATCCTGTGTACATTTCTAAGAGGTGACGACTTCTTAGACAATGAACACTTGTATTTGATGTTACAAGGTGACGATCTTGTAATGTTGATTCGTTATGGTAGACATTTTGATATGTCAGTGCACATGCCATAATAGGGTTATATGTAAGGGCAATGTAATGTTCTCTAATTGCTATATCCTTGTATCACAATTTGAGGTGATATGAAAATCAGGTATCACAATCTAAGGTGATTCCTCATATCACATGTTTGGTGATATGTAAAACTAGGTATCATGTGTTAGGTGATTCCTCATATCACATGATTGGTGATATGTAAAATTGGGTATCACGTGTCAGGTTATTCCTCATATCACATGTTAGGTGATATGTAAAGTTGGGTATCACATATTAGGTGTTTCCATATCTCACGAGTTATGTGATACTTATCATCATGTGTTATGTGATATTTGCCTTCACGAGATATGTGAGATTTCTTATTACAAGAAATGTGATATATGATTTTATCTTCCCTAGCTAAGAGGGAGTGTTGATGTATGTAGCATCAGTCAGATAAATAAAACTGATTATATAATTATTATGAGAATTGAATTATTATATATACATATATATATATATATTAATATATTTAATAATTGATATTATTTATATTAATATATATATGAAAGTTAATCTTTTATTTATTCTTATAATGATTATATAGTTAAATTAATAAATTAGATTAATGAATAGACATGTCCCGTGAAGGGACATGTCTCTTCTTGTCTTTATCATGTATATATACATGAGATCGGTGCATTTGCAAAGTACATACTTTTACGGCAGTGCTATTACATTTGCAGCAATCTTAAACTTTACATATATAAGCCATGTATCTCATTTTTCATTGTATGCTTGGCATTCTCATTGGATAGAACACAATTTATTCTCTCCCCTCTGATTTCTAGCTTTGTTTTCCTTCATTCATTTGCATTGTGGATTGGTCTTTCGGCCGAATCTTACACTATTCAATATATTATGATCCCGTCAATTATTGGATCTTATATACATTAGTAAAATTATATCATTTCATTCATGTGTACATATACACACATTAAACACATACAAATATACATGTACACACCCACAGTTTACCACATACAAACTAAATTTAGTATTATTTTAAACAATAAAAACTAACTTAAACGCGGTCCATGCATACAAGAAAAATTGCAGCATTAAACCCTGATTTTGCACCAAAATACTTAATTCAATGCAGTAAACGATTTGACCTTAGTGCAGAGTGTAAGCTTGATTTTTTCAAAAAATTATAGTATTCTAATGTATGAAAAGCTTAAAGGGCAGCTCAACTGAGCTTAAAATACCTGGAAAATCTTTGGGGAGTGCAGGTATTCCGTCGATTTCTTTAAGCTGTGATTGCTCTCCTTCAAGAACGTTTCCGGTGCGAGCGAAAGCCACTCCGCGTCTTCTGCCACATCGCGGTTTCGAGGGCAGCCGCAGTGAGGTGCGTGGAGGAGCTAATGAACATCCGTTGTTGAAAAGAGGGCGCCAAATTCTTGTGCCCACGTCCATGGCTGGTTTTTCAACTTCTCCTCCAATGCAGTGGGGTGCCTACATTTTTAAATTACTGACGTTGAAAAAACAGAGACTGGAGATTAAGGGATGACGTGGAATTTCAAGGTTCACTGAGAAGGCGAACATCTCCCACCTCTGGCCTCTAAACCTTAATGTGATTGGGATTTTTTTGTTGGGTAGTTGGGTTATAATTTATTGAAATGTTTTAATATATTTGTATACGTTAACTCTCTGATATTTTCAGTTTTTTATTAGTGGTTTAAACTTTGGTGTTTTTATATAGATATTTCAAATCATATTATATGATATATTATTAGGATGAAAACGAGTGATATTTTCTATCATTCATATTTTAGATTATATTATATGATTTATTATTAGGATGAAAGAAATGGTCTCAAAGAAATGAGTGTGTTTTTATTAATGTATATAATTGATTTTATGTTAAATAATTATTATTTCTAATTTCTATCACGTAACTATTTTTTGATTTAGAAAGTTAGTATTTTTCAATTTCGATTATTAATGTGGCATAGTAGAATGATCTTGTAAGGTATAGATCTAACTTAAAATGCATATTTTTAGCTCCCACCTTTTTACATTAACAATTAAAAGCCAACTTCGTACATGTGTGTGATAATTCATTATGTCTTAGTGTGTGTGTGTCTATATATATATATATATATATATATATATATATATATATATATATATATATATATATATATATATATATATTTGAGTATTGTAGAATCATCAAGCATTATCCATTGTCACAACCCATTTCTGAAGTCGAGTTAAGTTCCTTAATTTTAGGATTAATTGTTAGTGGATCATTAAATAGTATGTAAAACTATGTTAAACTCTCCTTGCATTCGGAAGAAATTAATACTCACGATTTGAAGGAAATAAAAAAAGCGCACATGCTGACACATGTCTTCTACATGCACACGTGAATTGAACATGCATGTAGACCGTTAGGAATCAACGGTAAGTTTTGACCTTAACTCATGTTTTGGACCGCAATTAAAGGCAAAATTTAGGAAGATGGAAGTGGGGGGAGTTTACTCCACTTAGCATGCATATTGGAGTTTGGAAGGGGAGGAGGTGGTAGTTGGAAAAAGGAGTGGGAAAAGAATATATGGACAGCAAGGAGGAAAAACGTAAAAAAAAAATAGAGAAGGAAGGGGAACAGTGAATATATAGGGGAGTTCATTTTGTAGAAACAGGGGGAGACCAACTGGAGGGAATCAACATTTTAATATGACACAGAGAAAGTAATTTTGAAAGAAAAGCTTCGCCAATCAGGAGGAGAAAGAGCAAAGCTAATACAATATATTTTCTTAGTTGCTAAGTTCCATTATTTTCCTTACTTTCTATCAAAAGTTTTTACTTTTATATAACGGTTCATTACCATGAAGATTATTGATTTTTGAATCTATGTTGTGTAGTTTATGTAACATTTACTTTATTTGTAATTTTATGAAATGCTAATGTAAGTCCATTTTTAGGAACGGATATAGTTGGATCAGCATCTGTCCATTTATTTTTCTTGATTAGCTACAAATGGGCCTCCATATTTAGTTTTGTATTTTCTCTTTGACAAGAATTTGCCTTCTTTTATAATAAGATTGTCTTTTAATAAGAACCGAATTTGAATATGATTTTATTTTCAAATTTTCAAAACATAAAATTTGTTATTGCGTGACTTAGAGACGGAAACAATTGAAAATATTTACTCATTGTAGGAAATAAACCAAGAAATTTGTGAGTTTATATTTATGTTACAATTCATGCTTGGTTGAATCTAGTGAATATTTTAGATTTCGATTGGTTGTCTAGTATGTATGCTAGTAGAGTGAAATTTCAATTGATAGCCATCATATTGGAATGATCCTTATACCAAATGACCATGAAATATATTTAAAAATTGTTGTTGTTAATTAGGGAAAACATTATTACATTTATATTATGGCTCAATGAATGGAAAATTGATGAAGGGTGCTCCCCTTAATACCACAAACACATAACAAAAATAGAGAAACAACAACAATTTGCAAGAACAACAAATGGGCTTCTTATTATCTCCACAAATGTGGAATTACAAATTTCTAGAATTACAATATGCAAAGTCACGTGGGCATTCCCTTACAATATTCTGTAGGACAAAGCCTCGAATTATTACCCAGATCTACTACCCAGAACTATCTCGAACTGCCTAAGACAACACTACAGCCTTCCTTATATAGGCAAAAAAAATTTCACCACCTGGGAAGGTTCCAGAATTTTAGCCAACAAGGCCGACCAAATTTAGAATTATTTTATTTTACAATTTATTACATCAAAGTCGGCTCAAAATAACTTTTGAAACCCAAACAAAAATTTTGAAGGAAAATCATTTTCTGCCATTTCAGGTGACCCAACTTCTGAAGACTATAAGTCATCGCCAATTGACCCTATTGACTATTATGACCCCATTCTAGAAAGGCCACAAAGCGCTCTACAGCCTTGACTCATGCAAGCGCCCATCACCCAAATTTTCAACCTCATCTGGGGCCTCTAAAGCCTTCAAAACTGAGTTCAAATTTTTTGTACCCTGTTGCCAATACCGAAAATCTTCAATATCTACAAAGCTAGACTTGATCTGTTAATGAAACTTTACTAGCAGGCTGATATGACCAAAATGAACCTCCAAAGAAGAAATCAAAACATTTCGAGATCGGATGACCAACTTACTAAAAATAGCAAGTTTCCATAAATAGCAACTCTGCACAAGATAGCCCTTATTGAATACAAAAACAAAAATATTTTTGGGTGATGCAAGATTGCTCTTACACCCAGGATGCTCCTGCATCAGACACCCAGGGTAATTTGAGAAGTGACCCTGTCACGACTCAGGTGTGCAGAGGAAAACCAAGACGGTTAACCTCCTCCTTTGTTAGCCATGATGAATCTTCAACAGGTCGTCCTTTCCATTTGACCAAATACTCTTCATATGTCTTGTTCTTTGTGCTTCTACCAACATGACTATCCAGTATGTCTTCAATCTCCTTGATACCTGATTTGGTTGCTGGAATACTCCACTGTGCTGCTGTAACCTCATCTTCAACACCTCCTTCATGATACTCTGTCAGATCTGAAACATTAAATACTGGTGAAATATTCATCTCAGTAGGCAACTCGACCTCATATTCATTTCTTGAATCAAGCTTCTTCAGTATCTTACATGGCCCAAACTTCTTCATTTTCAACTTATTATATGTACCAATTGGAAATTGCTCCTTCTGCAAATGAACCATGACTTCATCTCCAACCTGAAATTCCTTATGCCTCCTTTTCTCATCTGCCTTAGCCTTATACTGCACATTCATCTTGGTAATATGCTTCCTCACCTCCTCATGGATGTTTTTCAAATGTTCTACAAAATCCTCAGCTTCAGCACTACTTATTTCTCCTTTATCTATCTTTCTCAACTTAGATGCATTTATGGGACTACTTCCATATACAATATGTGGATGATGTGATGAACTAACTTCAAATCTATCTTCAACTCTTCACTTTATGCTAGTGTCATTCCATGTGCTGCCTTATTTGGCAAACTGGCTCTTGGAATCAAGTCCATCTGATGACTGATCTTTCTTACTAGTGATAATCCATCAGGTACATTATCAGATACAATATCCTGAAACTCATTCAACAATTCTGCAACTTCTACAAGTACATCTTCTACTTCCTCTTTACCAGCTTTTGGAATTAAGGTAAAACACTTATGCTCATGATGCATACCATCTAATAAATTTCCTCTATCAACAAAAGTTATTCTTGCATTACCACATACCTTTTCTTCTGTTTCCTTCAATGGTTTTAGCTTATGTTGCACTCCATGCTTTGTAAAGAATAGGTATTCGCACGACCATCATGTACTGCACATCTGTCAAACTGCCAAGGTCTACCCAACAACATATGACATGCATCCATAGATATGATATCACATAGTACCTCATCATGGCACCTGCCAATCTTGAACTTTACTAGGCACTGTTCACTAACCATGACCTTGTGGTCATCCTGCACCCAGGAAACCCAATATGGATGTGGATGTTTCTACCTCTTGAGCTTCAACTTTGTCACCATCTCTTCTGACACCAAATTATCAGTACTGCCACTATCAATAATCACATCACAACACTTACCCTCACACTTGCACCTAGTGCGAAACAGGCTCCTCTTTTGCTTAGGTTCATTCTCACCACTCAACAAGACTCTTATGTTGATCAGCGTTTCTCCTCTTTCAGCATCTTCAGAATTTGATGATCTGGCATCTTCATCTACATGTGCAACTCTGGCCTTGCCTTCGTTCCTCCTATATGTCCTTCCTTGGTGTTGAGGACATTCAAATGCCCTATGACCTTCTTCTCCACAGTGAAAACATGTTCCACGGAAGCCTCATCTTCCAGATCCTTGTCCTCTTCCTCTTCCTCTCTGATCTCTATTGTTCTGATCATGGAAATGATTGAAATCATCTCCTCTCTGATTCTGACTGTTACTAGCCTCATCCTACTTTTTCAGATCTTCATTTCAAACTCCATATGACCATCCACCAAATCTTCCATCATGACCTCTTCCATTTTGTTTGCTCTCAAACTTCTTGTTCAGTTTTTCCTCTACTTTTAGGGCAAACTAGTATGCCTCTTCAATATTGTTCATTCAAACCAAATTCAGCTCCTCCTAAATGCTCAGCCTTAACCCATTAAGGTAACGGGCAATTTTCTCCTTATCAGCTTTCGCATGTCCTGTTATGATGAGGATTCGATAGAACTCCTCTGTATATTCCTGAACAGATCTTCCTGCTTGCTTCAAACTTTGCATTTTCCTCAGTAGGTCAAGCTCATAATCAACAGGAATGAATTGTCACTTCAATTTATCCACCATCTGATCCCATCTTGTGATTTTATCTTTCTCTCTTCTATTTCACTCCAATTGAATCTCTTGCCACCAAATCTTCGCATGACCTTTCAGTCTAGCCTTCATGAATTTGACCCTATCAGGATCCTCAATATCTTCATACTCAAAATATTCTTCACATTCATTGATCCAGTCGATCAACTCCTCTGGGTTAAGATTTTCAAAAAATGTTAGAACCTCAATCGTAGGTCTCTTCCCAATCTTGGAAATGGCCCCAAAAAGTCTTTCTTCCTCCAGGTTCACAACTTTGACTTCTCCTTCTTGATCTTCTTCTTTGGCTTCATCCTCGCTTTCGTCTCTGACATTAAGATTCATTCTTTTGTGAATCTCCTTTTGTAATGCTCACACTTGTCTCTACAGTGTCCTAACCTCAGGTGTTACAACACTAGCTCTTCCACTACGTTCCCTTCGTGGAGGCATTTTCGTGCTTCTTGCTAAAACCCTAACCACGGTCCTGGTGCAAACTGTCTCACAATCGGTGATCTGTTTACACAGAAACCCTAACCCACGGTCCTGGTGCAAACTACCTCACAATCGGCAATCTATTTACACACTTAGGAACTCCTAATCTGATACCACTTGATGAAGGGTGCTCCCCTTAATACCACAAATACATAATAGAAACAGAGAAACAACAACAATTTGCAAGAACAACAAATGGGCTTCTTATTATCTCCACAAATGTGGAATTATAAATTTTTAGAATTACAATATGCAAAGCCACATGGGCATTCCCTTACAATATTTTGTAGGATAAAGCCTTAAATTATTACCTAGATCTACTACCCAGAACTATCCCGAACTGCCTAAGACAACACTACAGCCTTCCTTATATAGGCAATTTTTTTTTCACTGCTTGGGAAGGTTCCAGAATTTTAGCCAACAAGGCTGACCAAACTTAGAATTATTTTATTTTATAATTTATTACATCAAAGTCAGCTCAAAATAACTTTTGAAACCCAAACAAAAATTTTGAAGGAAAATCATTTTCCACCATTTCAAGTGACCCAACTTCCAAAGACCGTAAGTCATCGCCAGTTGACCCGATTGACTATTATGACCCCATTCTAGAAAGGCCACGAAGCACTCTGCAGCCTTGACTCACGCAAGCGCTTGTCACCCAAATTTTTGACCTCACTCGGGGCCTCTAAAGCCTTCAAAATTGAGTTTAAAGTTTCTGTACCTTGTTGCCAATACCGAAAATCTTCAATATCTACAAAGCTAGACTTGATCTGTTAATGAAACTTTACTGGCAGGCTGATATGACCAAAATGAACCTCCAAAGAAGAAATTAGAACATTCTAAGATCGAATGACCAACTTACTAAAAATAGCAAGTTTCCATAAATAGCAGCTATGCACAAGATAGCCCTTATTGAATACAAAAACAAAAATATTTTTGGGTGATGCAAGATTGCTCTTACACCCAAGATGCTTCTACATCAAAGATGTCAGACCCAAATTGATGAAGTATGAATATTCTTATGAGCTGGGACTTATTTTTAAAGAAACACTTCAAACTCTATTTTATTTTGGATAACACTACCTTGCTAAAATTTTCTTAGCTAATAGATTTGCATTTGTGAAAGATAGATATATTTAATTTTGAAGAACTAATGGCTCTGCTTTTTCGCAAAAACCACATTGTCTTCAGCATTGAATCTTTGGATCTGCAGATTGTGTTATTTTCAAAGACCAGATATGCACAATCATCTAGTTTTCCTCCTTCCCAATTTGCCTTAGGCCTCATTAATGATAACAACCATATCTCGACTAGGGCACGAAGGGCTCCCCAATCTATGATTATATCTGTAAATCATCCCGATGATATTCAATTTGCTGCAAATGGAGGTAGATTGTAGGGGGAACAACCGTGCCTTAGCAAGCCCTCTAAAACTAGGAAGGAAGATTTCATATGGATAAAGGTAAGACACCACAAGAGCTATAGGAAACCCTCTTCTTCCCCTATCTATGTATCCAAACCCTTGCACCTTAAAAACAAATTCAACACTCTCAGAAACGTGGAGCATCATCCCAATCTTAAACCCATTCCCTCTCATCATTGTAGAGTAGCAGCTACCAGGGATGGCATTTTACAGACTCCCATTTTGACCCAATCCCTAGTAAAAATAAATACACCCCCACATAAGAAAGGGATTTTAAAATAGTCTAAGCCCGATTTTCAATCTATCCTAACTCCTAAAGTGACTCCCTACTCTCCACCCCACCACAAATCAGAATCGCAATCACCTCTACTAATTGATGTCGATGATGGTATCATAGAGCATTCCCAAGAACTAATGAAACTCAAGGGAGTTTTTTTAAGATGGAATGGATACGGAGTCCCCGCAACCAAGATAGCAGACTAGCTCATGAGTAACCTTAAAGATTAGGTAAGTATTTCTCTTCTCACAGATGAATTTCTATTTGTTTATTGTTATAACATAGAGACTAAGGGAAAAATTATGGATAATAAATGCCCTAACTTTTTAGGGTTTGATTTCACAGTATTAGATTGGTGCCCGTCCTTTAACCCTAACAATATATGAGGCATTGAAGTGTCTAGAGCTATAAAACTAACTAATTTGCCCTTGGAATGCTCTAATAAAATTATTCTTAAGCAGATTGGGAATAGTTTAGGACATTATGTAAGATATGTAGCTACTAAATATCCCCAATAAAAAAATATCATCATAGTAAATATAGATATATCGATTAAATCTCTTCCCCCAATTTTAGTTCAAAGCCGCTCAAAAAAGTTTTGTTTAAACCCTATCATCATGTTAGAAATAACCAGGGACTTCAAACAAGATCAGGGAAATATTAGGTCAACCCAACCATGCATAGTTCCCCCCAAGGATATTGCCATCCATCTTAATGAAGAGGGTGGTGACTTCTCAATTAAACTCCCAGCTAATTCTCCTACAGAGAATATTATAAGGAAAAAGACACTAGGATTGATAGATATTTCTTGAACTCACCCCTTAGACTATCCAGTGCCAGTGAAGAAACAACAGTTATCTAAGGAGGACACCCCCTCCCTATTGATGGGAATATTCATTTCAAGCGATAATATGGATAACCAAAATGGAGAAGGCAATATTTTAGATGAGCATAAAAATTCTACATCATCAGTTAAAAACTAGACAAGGGACATGAGAATAACAGTAGAAAATGATTTGTGCAACAGAACTGATGAGAATATGGATGAAGGAGTAGCCAATGATAGTATGGTTATGTCAAAGGTAAAGACAATATATCAAGAGGATGAAGAAGGGAGGAATGATGTCAACATTACAGAGCATCAAGTTCATATGGTGCCCTCAAACTTGGAATTTGGGGACATGAATGTTTTGATCAACAAAGCTTCAGTAAGCCTTTTGACCCCAACAAATAAGGAATCAATAGAGGGTAGTATGGGAAGCCCAAAAAGACATATTTATATAGGGGAAAAAGAACCTAACAAAGGGATAAATTTCGAAGACAGTAAACTTGAGGAAGAAGTTAAGATAATTTTAGATTATCTAGGAGAAGCAATGACAGAAGAATTAATGGACCAATTCCTTGATGAGATTTGTGATAAGGAAGAATTGGATCTTCAGAAGGATATCTTTATTGAAGGTATCATGTTAGGAGATGCAGAAAGGGGAGGAATTATGGAAGAGATGCTAATTGATTTGAGGAATAGGGAAACCCAAGATTTAGATTCTTTAGGGATTGCCCTCCATAAAGACAACCGAAGTTCTCCACATTGTGCAAAAAGATCAAAGAAAAGGGGGAGGAAGCCGAATGTTGAATTGAGAGAGAAAGTTGGTGAAGCTGTAGGACAGGTGAAGATCACATCACTTCTTTATGGAGGGAAGGGAAAGAACCTTCCCATTGAGCCATGAATATCCTAACTTGGAATGTTAGGGGCATGAATGCCCCTAACAAGTAGCAATTAATCAAATTCTACATTAATACCTATAATCCAAAAATTGTTTTAATTCAGGAAACTAAGATGGATAACAAAGAAATGCTTAACTTTAAAAGGAAACTAGGAATAAGAGAACTTATGGCCTCGCCAGCAATAGGAGCTTCTGGAGATTTGGCCATTATCTGGGATCCATGATGCCTTTTAATTGACATCATAGAGACAAGGCAATTCTGGATGTGTGGTCTTGTTAGAAACTTTAGAAATAATTTAAATTTTAACATTATTAATGTATATGGCCCCATACAAAGCAAAGATAAACTAATAGTTTGGCATGAAATTGAATCTTTCCTCAACCATAGCTCGGATACACTTTGGTTTCTAGGAGGAGACTTTAATGTTATTACAAAGATAACGGAGAAAAGAGGGGGAAGTAACTCACTCCCCATAGCTGCAAGAGACTTTTCTAACTAGACGAAAAGGAATTCCCTTCTAGAAATCCCTACAGAGGATAACACCTTCACTTGGAATAATACAAGACAAAGTTTCTGTAACATAGTAGAGAAATTAGATAGATTCTTTCTCAAAGATAGTTTGATCAATACCAAACATTCCTTAGAGGCCAAGATCCTACTTGTCTCTAAATCTGATCATTATCTAGTGTTGCTAAATATCCTTACGGAATTAAAACCAAAAAGATGCCCCTTTAAATTTGAACAAGCCTAGCCTAGAGACCCAGATATTCTAAATCTAATCAAGCATTGGTGGTCTAAACCTAACATTACTGGTTCCAAAATGTTCGTAGTTGTTAATAAGCTAAAATGGATCAAAAGAAAACTGTTAGAATGGAATTCAAATAAATTTGGCAACATCTTTGATTTGAAATTGAAACTAGAAAAGGAATTGAGCGATGTTAATTCTCAAGTCATTCAGTTAGGAATGGATGATGATCTTTATCTTAAAGAGAAGAAACTACTTATGGATTGTGAGGAAATACTAGCAAGAGAGGAAATATTTTAGAAACAAAAGTCTAGAGAGACCTAGCTAGAAGTAGACAATTGGAATACTAAATTTTTTCACAACAGTACTAGGTAGAGGAGAAATATAAACATAATTTCATATATCAAATATGAAAGGGGACACATAATTAATGATCCAAAAGAAATTTCCACTAAAACAGTTCGTTACTTTAAAAATATTCTCAAAAAATTGGAATACTCTAACTTGAATAATCACACAAAATCACTAAAAAAAATTCCTAAAGTCATAACTAAACATCACAACAAGGCCTTAACAAAGAAATTCACAATAGAGGAAGTTAAAACCTCTCGCATGCAGATGAATCCAGATAAATCCTCGAGCCCAGATTGTTTCTTTGTTGTCTTCTTTTAGAAGTTTTGGCACTTCATAGGGAGGGAAGTAATGGAAGCCCTAGAAGGGATTAGAAACCCAGGGAAGATGTTGAAAGAAGTAAACAATACCTTTATTGCCCTTATCCCCAAAAATGAAAAACCAGTTAGCCTCAATGATTTTAGACCTATTGCACTATGTAACACCTTATATAAACTCCTAACTAAAACCTTATCCCTTAGGCTTCAAAAAGTCCTTCCCTTTCTTATTAGTGAGGAACAAACTGGGTTTGTCCCAGGCAGGTCTATTTTTTACAGAGTCATCATTGCATAAGAGGCCATTCACTCGGTCCAAAAAAACAAGAACCCAAGCATGCTTATTAAGTTAGATATAAAGAAAGCATATGACAAGGTGGACTGGAGATTCCTATGCAAGTGCTTAGAAGCTTTTGGATTTTCCAGAAGTTGGATCAACTTAATCTTTGAATGCATATCTACACCCTCAATCTCTGTTTTAGTTAATGGAACTCCAGAATGTTTTTTTAGCATCTCTAGGGGATTAAGGCAGGGAGATCCCATCTCTCCCTTTATATTCGTCATTATGGTTGAAGCCTTGGGAAGGGCTATCATAAAGGAACAAGGGAAAGGTACTATTGAAGGCATAGCCATCACAAATAACCTAGATCCTATGACCCATCAACATTTTGTCGACGACACCCTGTTATATGGCACTAGTAAAAGAAATGAGGCTATATCCTTTAAGAGGATTTTGGATTCTTACACCAAAGCATCAAGACAAGGAATTAATTCGGATAAATCAGAAATCTTCTTCTTTAACACGGATAAGAAAGTAGAACTGGACATTTGTTAGATCCTTAATTTTAAGCAGGGCAAGCTTCCCTGTAGATACCTGGGCCTCCCACTAGTAAAGGATAACATATCTACAGACAATTGGAATCCTTTGATTGAGAAGATCAAGAAAAAAATGAACCCTTGGAAAGGTAGATGGTTATCCTTAGCAAGAAGAGAAAATATGGTGAGGTCTGTCTTGGCAGCCATGCCAACTTATCAATTATACTGTATTCATCTCCCCTCTAACAAACAGTCATAAATAAATACACACTTGAGATCCTTTTTTTGGCAAGGGAGTGGAGATAAGAAGAAAAATCCCCTGATTTCTTGGGATAATGTTTGCAAACCAAAAGATGAAGGTGGAGCAGGTCTCAAAAAATTAGGCGATCAAGGGAGAGCTCTAGTAGCCAAGTTAGTTTGGAGATTATTTAGAAACCCTGATGCTAAATGGGATAAGATTCTCATCTACAGATATCTAAGAAATAAATCCCCCATTAATATTTTCAGAGAAATTAATCCTCTGAGAGGGTCTAGAATATGGAACTTTTTGTTAGAATGTAGACACATCATTATGAACAAACTTACATGGAGCCCAGGTACAGGTGAAGAGGTCCTTTTTTGGATAGATTCTTGGGGAGGTTATGAAGCCTTATCTAAATGTCTAAATAATATCCCCCTAAAAAACTTCTTAGAATCAAGGATTATACCATTTTTAATGGAGAAAACTGGGTATGGAAATCCTTCAAGGATGTAGGATTATC